>VDFB02344161.1:0-353816 GCA_007258455.2 Sequoia sempervirens
TGTTAACCCATATGCAAATTTTACACGAAACAACAAATATACAAAATGTGAATTTCCTTTGGTGGGTCGAGCTTCAGAAATGGAGAAAATGCAGTTTTTATTCAATTCTCATGATACCCATATACGGGTTTGTCCTCAAATACACAAGAAGGTGAGTTTCATGTTTTGGGTCGAGCCCAAAACCTCTAATAATGCTTTCTTGATACATAGGTCACGACCTGTACATGGCCATAGAATTTTAGGTGAAGGTTTTCGAGATTTTTGAAGAAGAAAGTATATGCTTTAAACGTAACTCACCATTTCATGCTCGCTGAGGAACACACTAGCCGCGGCTAGAACACTCACCATAGTCTCCAAGTTTCACCATGGTAGTCAGAGGAAGGCGCAAAACTCATGCTCAAGATCGAGCTCTTTTAAGTGAGTACAGGAAATAAAAGAAATGTATTAGATACTGTCTTAGCCGCGACTAAAGTCACAGAAGCTATGGATCAAGAAGTTCACCTCGCGTAGAAGGAGAAAGAAAACCCTCGGGCAAGTTCTTTCATGAAAACTTCTGACAAAGCTCGAGTTCAAGCTCATATCGGCCAAGGAGAACAAAGCACAGAAAGACAAAGGACATCAGAAAGCAACCTTGAGTAGGCCGCGACCTTATGGCTCTTTTTGTTCTTTCAATAAAGTAAAATAACCACAGTGCTACAAAAACCGAGCTTACCCATTGAAGAGTTCAGCTATTTGAAGGCGAAAGTGAGGACTCTCAAGCATGTAGATTCTCAGACTGAGCTCAACCATGGTGGCGGTGTGCTCTCTCAGGCAGAGCTCAATATTTTTGAAATGATGAAGTGCAAATGGAATGATTTTAGGGTTTGACTTCTTTTGTTCATGCCCTAATTCGAGCCAACATCATAATCATTTGGAATATTCATGTTTGTCAATAGCATGTGTGTTAATTCAAATTAGGGTTATTCTGCATTGTGATTTATTAAAGTCTGAAGTTTAATATTTGAAGGGGGCTGAAAATTCATATGCCTAGGTTGGCTATGTGTGAAGTCTTTAAGGCTTGAGTTACATTTACATTTGTGCCTTAGTGAATTGAAGACTCGAAAACCCTATTTTTAGTGATTTAGTGAGAAATCAAATATGAGTTGCAATATCATTACACTTTTGACACTTAGGGGTTTTCTTTTTGAATTGATTCTAAAGAAATCAATTAGGGATACCAATGAGTAGAGTTGTCTTGATATTTTTATGAATTTTTTTTTAGAAGAAAAATCAAAGCACTGTATGAAGAGACAAGAATGTAATTCTTTTGCAAAAAGATTTTATAATCTTTTAATTGCAAAAATAGACAAATTATAAAATCTGCAATCCTGTAAAGCAGAATCGTAAGCAATCTCTTATAAATTGTTTTATGATTTCTTGATATTTATAGCAGATTATTGTTGACTTTTCCCCTTGGTCAGATTTGGGTCTCATCTTGGAGAGATAAGGTGTTTTTCTGGCTTTTAAAGCAGATTTAGCCTATTTTTAGAGGCTTGATAGTTTGATCATAAAAGCAGTATGCTTTTTTCTACTTTTATGCAGTTTTTGAGACAATTTGAAGCTTTTTTCCTTGAGCTTCTTTGTGAGCTCGGATTAGGGTTTGAGAGATATATTCTAAAGAAGACTTAGTATTTGCTCTCTCCTTCTCAGTTTAGATTTCAGTTCCTGCTCATACACATTTTTGAGCTTGTGAACCTTTTGTACTCAGTTTTCAGATAGACACTCTTTCAGTTTCAATAATACAACAAAGTTCTTCTTTTCATTTTCTTGTCTCAAGACTGGTAACAGCAGTTTGATGCCTTTGTGTTTTTAAATTTGAAGCCTTAATGTCCTGCTTTTATGAGTTTTCTGCACAGGATTTCATGTTTTCAGGTTGTATGATGTATTTGATGTTTGTGAATCTTCATATGAATTATTGATGAAATCATGTATCGATGAGATTGTGAGAACTATTGTAATAGAGAAATTGTTGTGAGTGGAAAAGTCTGGTTTCTTTCAGAAACAACAAGTTAACCATCGATAGTTTTAAGTTTTGATTTCAGTCCATCTTTCTATCCCTTTCCTCTGAAGTCTTAGAATAAAATTAATCATTCGGAGAACCAGCTCACTCTAGAGATTCCTTCTTCGCTCAGATCACCCATATCTGAAGAAGGTTTCCATGTTTCAGTAGGTTGTTGAATCTTGCATTCAGCAGGGTGCAAATCTATTGACAACAGTACTCTCATGACTCGATTTCATAAAGTACAATTCCAAGTTTGTCTACAAATATTCATCTATGATATTGTCATTAGTTTGAAAAATATTCCCAAATATTACTTGATGCTTATTTCTTTTCCTTATCATTTGAACTTGATAATTTTTTCTTTTGGGGGGATGATGTAGTTAGTATACAATGCCTATTTTTGTGTTTTGATAATATGGTTCATCTAACTATGTATTAATTGTTTATCAACTTCAAGTAGTTATATGTGTCAATTGGTTGACAGTTATGTTCCTCTTGGTAATTGTCAAGTCTTTTAAATAGATTGTGTATCATCAAGGAAAAGGAGTATGATCTAATTGTATTGACTTTGATCCTTGGCTAATTGTATTTGGTCTTCTTTTGTAATAATTTCATGTGTGAATAAATATATACTTACTATTGTATTGGGTATGCATTACAATCTCTATTATTAATTCATGTATTCATTTTATCAGATAGAGTAGTAAACACTTCTTATAGTCTTGGTGTTCTTCCTTGCTAATACATATTAATTTTTCCTCAAAATCCTTACTAAGTTTATCTATTTCAAAAGTATTCAAGCTATAAATATTTATTGTATAAAAAGTTATGAGACTTCATCACACTTTTTGGCACATATTAAGCATCTCCATCTCCTTAACCTCTTGTACATTACAACACACATCACTACTCCCTTAAACAACCTTTTGGAGTTTTCTCCCTCACTCTAAGCACACACCATATTCACCATTGCAACTAGAATTCACACTTTAATATTTACTATACTTGTAGGTGAAACATGCCAAGTCAAGGGCCTAAATGAGGTAGGATCCCAAACACTATAACCCATTTTCACCCATCTAAATTTGATAGGGGATATTTTTGTATTGACAACATTTCTTAGATTTTACACTTGTCATAGAAAAGGGAAAAAATCAAATGAGCAACTCCTAAAATTTATAAGGGCACAAGGCATGAGGATGCTAGCAATTGTTAGAGGTTGACATTATCTAGAAGGTCAAGAATGTTAGGATTGAGGTGTCATCCACCTTGTAAATCCTATGTCATGGATCCAAAATCTTTGGAAAGTGTCTCTAGGCACTTAGGGTGAATTGGAAAAATATTTTATAATATTAATTCTCACCATTGTTTGTAATATACTCATAAGGGGTGATGAGCCTACTAGCAGTGGTAAAGGTGAGTTGTGGACATAAATATTTAATATTTTTTTTCCCACAAGTGGATGCCTAGAACAGGATAATAAAAGATAAAGGAAATGATAAATGAGTGACTATTGGGATTCTCCAAGTGGGTGCTTGGAGAGAGGCAACGGGTTTCACTTGGTTTTCCATCATTTATTGCATTTAATGTAATGTTTATTTCTCAAGTTTGGGCACCCAAGTTGGAGGGAAAGTATTGGAGTCAAAATTTGTGTCCTTTCATATTTCAAGGAGGTAATCCAAAGGTTGGAAATGTTTGGAATGAAGATTCATCTTTGGGCACCATGTTTGGTGCATTAGATGCCTTCGCAAGTTTATGAATTCGACTCTTTGGATGTAGTGTAGAAATTGAGATGAACAGTTGAATGTAGTGTTACTTTGTAGGAACAAGGATAGGTTGAGGCATAAGGAGGTTGTTCATAGATACACATGTGCTACTGTGGTGGAGGAAAAGAGGAGAATGAAAGTGGTTGTGTTGTAATTTCATTTATTTGATGATAATGCATACTTGCCCTCTCTTCTTGGTGAAGTTTTTTCCCGCAGGGATTTCTCCACGTAAATCCTATGTTATGTGATGATAGATTGTGTTTCTAATTTATGCCTCAATGTTGCTATCTTTTTGTGATTTTATTCTCAATATATTGATGTTATAAGTTCACATTAGGTAGTGTTTATTAGCATGACATGTTGGTTGATTTTGGCATCATAAAGAAGATGGATCTAATTGTGGTATTTCCATATTAAGGAAACTTAGTTTTCAGATTTGCATATAAGTTTCATATTTTCATGTTGTTGTTGTCCAAGCCTTGAATCTCATCCATTGAAGTCATATTTGGATAAAGATTGAATTTCTCAACAATCGACATCGAACCTACTTATTTCTCATCAAAGAAAGTGTCATTATTTTTCCTTAGAGGTTAAGAAAGTGTTTAAAGACACATTACCACCTACAACACTTCCAAAATAATTTTTCTACCTAGAGTAATTCTTGATTGTTCTCTAGTCATCTATCATCACATAATCAACCCTGAATAATAAAACAAACATGATTTCCTCACCCTTATCACATTTCCTTTATATTGCATTTCAATTTCCATCTCTTAGTCATTCATTCTCATTATGTTATACATAAAAAATTGTGTAACATGCCAATTGTTCTACGAAAGTAAATTCACTATATTTTAACTTCAAGTAAATAGTCTATGTTCAAGAATTCATAGCAATAAATTTTTTTTTGTAATTCAAAGACTACATGCACATCTGAAATAACATATATTCCAAACTTTCCATTTGCATTATAATTGAATATTACAATCTTTCCAAAATGATGACATATATAAAATCTCAAGATAACATTTCTTTCATTACAACTTTCATATAAATGGATATAATAGAACATACATAGCTCCTTTGAGCTTCATTAGCAATAGTAACAAATGGACTAGGAAATCCCTCTCAAATCTCAGTTGCCAACTAATGAGGAGAAGCATCACTCAAGCGCTTTTCTGCCAACCACAAACTCAAATGTGGTCCCCCGCACATCTACCACGTATGGAAAGATGGACCTACCCTTCAACGAAGAGATTGGTTGGAAAACCCCATAACAAATAGCCTTCTTGAGTTGAGAGTTGTGTCCTACAAACTAGAACCTAATCATACAATAGCTACTACTATGAGTATGAAAATCTCAAACTAAAATGTTATATTGGATCACAATGAACTAACAGTGTAAACAGTGGCTACTTACACTACTTTGGCCAAAGTTTCATATAAAATTGTTATCTCTTCACCCACTACCCTAGATTGATTTGAATATTGACCATTCATGTACTATGCATAGGAAATTCCATTCTTAAGGTAATATTTAACCCCGAGAACAACCTATTTCCTTTATAATAAACTATGCATAGGCAATTCCCTTCTTAAGGTAATATTTAACCCCAAGAACAACCTACTTCTTAAAACATTCCTACTAAGTAAACACAATACATAAGCTACTTCCTTCATTGGATAATCTAATTCCAAGGTCATCAATGTAACTTTCTATAGTTCGAAATACACAAATAACTTAAAACAAATACAACATAAGCTATTCTAAGCTTCTTCTTCCCCTAGTATATAATACTAATGAACACAATCACCCCTTTGTTAGAGTAATAGGTTGTTTACTTAATTAATTTAATCATATTGATTAATTAATTAAGTCACCTTTACTTTATTTCACTTAAGCTGAACTTAGGCCCTTTAATAATTAATTAATAATTAATTATTCATCCTAGGGTTTTAACTTTAGGGTTTTGATCTCCTTTCTTAATGATTGATCTCTTTGTAATTATTCAATTCTGGTTAATGCATTTTTTTGCTTCATGTTTGCATAGCACCATTCTTGTGTCTCTTGATCTCCTTTGGTGACAGGTTTTTTGCTTGCAAGTGTTCATTGGGATTTGAGGTGGGATTATCAACTTATACATCATCATATGCAAACATCCTCCTCCTCATCATCATCTACATCATTCTTAAGAGATAAACAATCCTCAAGAGATGAAGAGGGAGGAGTAGGTAGTGAGGGAGAAGTTGGTGATGAAGAATCCATCAGAGGAAAGTGCTCATCAAACTGGATATCTCACTGAAACAAGACCTATCTGGAATCAAGATAAAAAAATCTATATGCCTTAACATCTTCATAGTAGCCAACAAATATGAGTGGTTCTCTTTTCCTCTCCATGGATTTCCGCGGAGCATCAAGAATAAATTCCCAAGCCTCACTGCCAAAAAATCAGAATGTAGAAACATCAGGCTTGACATGGGTCCAAGCCTCCTTAGGAGTCATGTGTCGTAATGCCTTATGAGGCATCCAATTTTGAATATAATTGGCACAATTGACTGCCTTAGCCCAAAATGAAGAATCCATAAACTGTGATTGTATCATACAATTAATTGGCCATCTCCTGTAAAGTATTGTTCTTTCTCTTAGCAACACCATTCTATTGAGGGGTGTAAGGTATTGTAAACTGATGTTGTAAACCATGCTCAATGCAAAAGTCCCTAAAATCCTGATTAACAAACTCTCCCCCATTATCTATGTGTATCCTCTTATTAGAAAGACTAGACTGCTTCTCCACAAATGTCTTAAAGATCCTAAATGAATCAAATATATTAGACTTGTACTTAAGAAAGTACACCCAAGTACATTTGGAGAAGTCATTAATAAATGTGAGCACATATTTGGCTCCTAAAAATGAAGAATTCAGAAAGGACATGAGGTCACTATGTACCAACTCCAAGGGTGCCTTAGCATGTGTGGCTCTACCCTTAGGAAAAGAATCTCGGTGATGTTTTCCAAGTACACAACCTTGAAAAACACCATTAGTACAAGAAAACTATGGGAGCCCAATCACAAGTTCTTGTGTACTCATCTGTTGTAGATAGTTGTAATTGACATGGCCAAAATGCTCATGCCAAAGCCTACTCACTATGTCTGCATGTTCCATAAGAGATGAACCTGAACCATTGATACTCTCAAAGCCATCAAATCTGTATAAGTTGGATGCAGAATCAACACTCCTAGTAGCCACAACCAAATCAAGATCATGTAGGTCTCGAATAACCACATTATGTGGTGAGAACTCAACTATCTTACCAGTGCCAGAATGGAAAATTTGATAAATAGAAAGGAGGTTTGTCAAAATGTCAAGAACAATAAGTACATCCTGAAGACAACCACCATCCAATGAAACAAAACCTAAACCTATAACTGTAAATGAACTGAGATAAAGTGCCTATGTATTGTACTTGTATTATGGGATCTTGCACACTACTTTGTACCTTATTGTACTCGCACTATGATATAAAGTTCCATGGGGGTTGATGTTTTCCTTTGTTTTGCCTTCATACCTTTCTCATGCATGTGTGCCTTGGTTTACTCTCCCTTTATATCTGCTTGTACTTTCATGTCTGCACATTCAGATGTTCTTGGTTCTTTATCATGCACTACATTCAAGCATTCAGTTTCAGTGTACCTGTCATACCTCTCCCTTGTCAACATTATGGGGGGGTTTCTACTGTTGGTGCTAATGCTTCCTTGGTTTCGTGTTGGAGCGAGCTATGTATACAGTATTTGTTCCTATGTACTAGGCGGATGTAGTGGTTGGTTACCCATGCATTTTGGTGAGATGGAGCACTTACCATATGAACACTCTTGCATTCCTATTTCTGAAGGCGACCTTCCATTTTTCACTTGATCAGTTCTTCAGACTATTAGTACTTGTGGCATTTGTATCTTTGAGTTCTTGATGTTTTCCTTGGTTTTCCATCAGATTCGAGTAGTGTCATTGGAGGCACTCATACAAATTATTGTCTTCTTGATCCCGATCATCACATGTTTTAGTGGAGGTTCTTCTTTCAGCATTTCAACAGTCATTCTTTGACAGTGTTTGCAACTTATTCATGCTTCAGTGGTGTTTTTCATATTCATCCTTTGTCCCTGTCTTTTGGGACAATCTCTTCTTGGTTGGAGGCTTCTTCATCCTTCATACTTGTTTGCAGGATTCTTAGTCCTTCACATGTATTTCTCTCTTTTGGAGAGGAATTTTTCCCACGAGGTTTTCTCCTTTTCTCCTGTTGTGAGAGATCTTTTACATTTGTACATGGGTACCTCATCTGGCCTAGTTGTCGGGACCCATCTTTGCTTTCATGCATTTTGTCCTTAGTTTTTTAGCTTCTCCCTAAGTTCATCTTAAGGGGGGGTGTTAGAGTAATAGATTGTCTACTTAATTAATTTAACCATATTGATTAATTAATTCACCTTTACTTTATTTCACTTAAGCTAAACTTAGGCCCCTTAATAATTAATTATTCATCCTAGGGTTTTCACTTTAGTGTTTCGATCTCCTTTCTTAAGGATTGATCTCTTTGTAATTATTCAATTTTGGTTAATGCATTTTTGCTTCATGTTTGCAAAGCACCATTCTTGTGTCTCTTGATCTCCTTTGGTGATAGGTTTTTTGCTTGTAGATGTTCATTGGGATCCATGAGATTGGATTATCAACTTCTACACCCTTAACATGGAGTATGGACAAATACTCAAGTAAGGTTCATAAGATTTAAATATAATAAGATTATTTCAAAACATAATCTTTACCTAATCTAGAAAAATCAAGGCATTTTACCACACAAGACAACAACAACACTCAATCTTTCCAAAATCATATAAAGTATAAAAGTGCATAATTAATATGCCTATTAAACACTAATCCCAAATGAAATAAACTGACTTCCAAGCTCAATCCACTCCAAGACTCTTCAGTAATTCTCCAAATCCACTCACAATAACTCTCTTAACTTTCCTCACAAACAACTCTCAACTCAAACAAGAATAACTCAGATAAAAAGTAGTAGAATGTAAGTGAATAGTGCATCCAAATGAGGTAATCCTCTCCCCTATTTATACAAAAATATGAGAATTAGTTGCCTACAAAAAATTTATGTCAAATGTGTTGAAAATGGAGGTAATTATGTAGCTTAAAAACTTGTAAAACTATGAGATTGTAGATCTAATTAAGTGTTCTTTGTTACAAATTCTTTGTGTATGATAATCTGTTTAGATTCATTTTACCAATTGTAGAAAGTAGACAAAAGATTATAGAAGAATGAAACAAGAAGATAGAAGTGACACAACATATATGTGAAGAAACCCTTTAGGGAAAAAACTCCACCACTAGAATCAATAGTGCTTGTATTATTTAACCTTAGAAAAAGATTACAATAACACGTATCAATCCTTGATTGAGATGCTTCTTTTGCCTTCAACAATTCTTCTTTGCAACCTACAATAAACTCTAATAAAACTCTCTTCAACTTGCTGCAATTAATAGACAATAATGAGCCTTGAAAACTCCAAAGAGTTGTCAATTACAAGAGCTTGAAGCTCTTCTCAAAAACCTACACCTATTTTGTGCAAGTAGAGTTTCATCATGTAACATGAAGTCAAATCCAATATATCCTCAATTTAGGCACCCCAAACTGAACTCCTAATTAATCGTTGGTCAAGAAAATATCTTCCAAGCTTATCCTCAAAGTTGGCGTCCAAGAATGGGCCCACTTAACTAAGCCTTGTAAATATCTTCTCATGCAAAAGGTGTTAACTCCAAGATCTCAACTTGGGCGCTCAGGGTGGGTCCAAGTCAATCTTTGTTAATAGAAACATATCTCTCCATCAATTCATGCAAACATGATGCATGATTGATCATCCCCACTTAACTGAATGTATCACCTGTTATTTGTCATACAACTCAAGTCATTAGTCATGCATTCCAAGTCAACTAAAGTCAACTAACATTCAACTGAAACTAACTATATGCAACTGAAGATAACTGAATTACAACTGAACTGAACTAAACTAAACTGAACTGAACTCCACTCATGTAAATATCAATCCCTAACTTCTAGGATCTTTACATGCATTACTGAAGGGTTATCTTTTGTCAAAAAGTTAACTTAACTCAAGGTGGGTTCCACCTTCCATGTGGATGCCCCATGTGCTCCTATTTTTTAGGAGCTCTTCTTGGGCGTCCCAACATGTTCCTATCATTTAGAATTAATTACAAATGTCAATTTACATGTTCATTTCATTCAAATTAATCTCTTTCTAATCCTAGTGTTGGGGAACACTTTCCAAGGAATTAGGAGATACATGAAATATGTTTAGGATTGCAATTAAATGGCATCCTATTCCCAACAAAATGACACTTCTCAACTCTTAGGATTGACTCAACAATTAATCTCAATAGGTGGCAACATTTAAAATTAATACTCATCAAAACAGAGCAGCAGATCACTTAAAATAGAGAAAGCAAGAATGTGTTCTGGAAATGCAAGGTGAAAGATTAAATAGGTCAACTCATAATATGCCAGCTTCTTCTTGACTTGCTCTCCATTTTACTTTGTCTTCTATTGTTGGACAAAGCTTACAATTTAGACTTCTATTGCAATGTAGTTTTCATAATTTGGCGCCACCTAAAACCTTCTTTCATGCTTTTGGTGTTTGTTGTTTATTGGCCAAGTCAACATTTTAAATGCTCTTCAAATATCTCTTATAAACTTTTGACTGAGTCTAATATTTATTGCATTGTATTTGCAAGCTTGTCATTTTATTTTATATGATTGCAGCGCTACCATAGAACACGCATTATTGTTGCATCAATACTTATAAACATTGCACACTATATAACATATAGTATGCACTTTGTTATTTAAAAATAAAAATGCTTTATTTACAAACAATGCTTCATTAAAACATAACACTTAATCAATAATATATATATACACACACGCGCGCGCGCGTGCATATATACATTTATATACCAATCAACTCATATGATAATATATATATATATATCATTCGATATATCGAATGCATATATCCATGTTAACATTTTATAATTAAGCCATATGCATATACCTATATACATATATACATATATATATATATATATATATACATATATCGATATACTCAATATGTGTGTATATATGTATATATCCATATATCCCATATATACATTTACTTATACAATCATTAGCATATATTTACAAACTTATCAATAGATATATATGCATGTGGTGTATATATACATATATATATATATATACATGTCTCATTATCCATTTGATACCCCTGTTCCCATGAGCAATCCATCCATGAGCATGCGTAGGTACGTCTACCTTCATATACTCATGTACCTATTAACTCATGTGTATGGATTTATCGTTGACATGTACATGTACACATATATATACATTCCATGTATATATATCTCATCGATCGAATAAAGAACACATAAGAAAGAGTTCACACATACATAGGAGACTCAAAAATTATCACAAATGAGAACATTCACAACAAAATCATAATTCAAACACAAACAACACTAAGGGGTGTGGCTTACCAATTTCCTAAACTACGACTCAACTGGACCAATCTATATGTGTGTGTGTGTGAAAAAGCTCAATTAGGCTTCATTAAGGGTTACCCGAGCAATCACTTCTCCTGACTGATACTTCCCCTCCCTTTTGGAGGCTTTATCCCTACATCTGCATTCAACTTAGAACATTGCAATAGTAGCTAGTTGTTCATAAAAATGATCATTTGCATTATTCATTTCATAATCAGAATACCATGTATTAAATCAACATTCATTCTACTTTTTTATTTAACATAACATCAAATCAAATTAACTTTCATTCATCATCATCCAAATAATACATATAAACAAAGTGCAAACACATGTTTTTCAATCAGAAATACAAACACATTCATATATTTAGTATTTTAACTAATCGTAATAATAGTAAATAGGTAAACACACAACGAGGTGTAACAAATTGTATATTATTATTATGTTGAAATTGTTTATTCAAATAAACTACTACATAGAAACCATAATAGTACACATCCTATCTTTGGTGCCATTTATTTTCATTTCACCTATCAAGATTTTGTAAATCATTTTCATCATTACTAGAGGCAACAAAGTAATTGAAAACAATCCATTGGTATTTATCAACTAGAAGTTACTAAATTTTTTGATCTTGACCCTTGAAGTGCTTTTCATTATCTATGCTTGAAACCTAGATTCAAATACACAAAGATCTTTCCCAAAAAAAATTACCATAGGGCCAAAATTCCTTTGCTCTCATGGATCCTACCAAACAAAGGTCTAGTATTGAATGAAATGAAATGAATATACAAGAGAAGATACACTAATTAGGCTACAAAATTCACTCAAACAAAGATTATCATAGGGAAAATATGCCATCCTTCTCATGTGTATCCTAGCGAACAAAGCTCCAATGCCAAATAAAGGAAATGAAGAGACAATAGATACAAGAGAAGATACACTAGTTAGATTACAAGTCCAAAATACAATTAAATGTAACAATGGCATTCACAATATTGACTAAAGATATACCAAAGGAAACCCTTTCAAGTAAAATCTAAAAAGTAGATCATACTCACTTAAAATACAAAGAGGTTTCTTCTATGTCAACTTAATTTATTCAATCACATGCTTAATGCAATTCTAATATGTACCTTTTACCAAAAACTTTGTCCAAACACAAAGACATGCTTGTTTTATAAGTTCAAGGAAAACAAGAAACAACCAAGTTGTTTGAAATATAATGGTCCCATAACCATGGACCCAAATCCAAGTGCCTTACTCTATGCATGAAAATTCCAACCCTCCATTTCCATTCTTATTGTGGTAACGGAAAAAGTATCCCTTTTGTTTTCCCCTTGTTTGTTTGGGCCCTCCTTGTGAACTAGGCTTAATGGTGCCTTGACTTAGTATTGGAATGTGTTTAACATGATCACATTAGATCTTGGGCCCTTTTGAATGAATGAATTTAAATGGTACCTTGCTAAAGTGTTGTGAAGTGTTGTAACACACTTTTCTAAGGTTTTATTAATTACACCTAATAAACCTCTTTTTAACCTTAATCCTACCTTATTTTAAGTGTTGTAGCACACTTTCGCACTTTTCTAGGGTTTTCATTAATAATTAGGCGTATTTATGCTTTAATTGGCCTTATTTTGCATCCACAAGCCCCATTTAATGCATCCTTTTGAGGATAATCCTGACACAAATCATTAGCCAATCATAATTCAGGTGTTTTTAGCTTGTGTGGCTCATATTTAGTGATACGGGACTCATTCGCCACCTTGGACGAATGAGTCCCACCTAGATTTTTGGGTCCTGATCCTGATTTCACACCTTTCAAAACATTTTTTAAAATGGTTCCAAAAATTATGCCTAATGGGACTCATTCACCACCTTGGGCAAATGAGTCTTGTGTGGCCCAAAATCAAAATTAATTCAAAATTTTGGCAAGATTTTATCCTCCTAGATTTGATGTCGGCTTGTAGTGTTGTAATTTTGGGAATTCTTGCATAATTGAGTATAAATACAAGTCTCTTTCACTCATTTTATCCTAACAAACAATCAAGTGATCCCAAGCATTCAAGTATTCATCCTTATAGCAAGTTTGAGTTCACAAGTGTATTCAAGTGTTTACAAGAGTATTCAAGGGTAGATTATCAAGCATTTTAGAGCAACATTCAAGCATCAATCATCATGTCAAGGACCTCATGCATCATGTTTTTTTTTAGCTAACAATTGTGATGTAGGGTTTTATGATTCAAGATCTATCACCTTCGAGAAAGAGTCAAGGTATACATCCATTGGAGCCATCTCATACATGTTTGCAACATCTTATTGATAGGGTTTGGTGAGTTGCAACATTATATTTTGTTCATTCATCATTCTCCATTACTATTTCATTTTATTTCAAGTTTTGATTACCAAAACGGGGTTTGACCAAGGCAAACCCCTATCCACTAACCCAACAACATTTTTCCCTCTCCTTTGTGTGTGATTTGCAGGTCTAGGTTGTAGATTTCCTAAGGATAAATATTGGAGGAAAGTTGTCAAATCATTCAAAGTTTTCAAAGTTGTCCTTAAGCATTAAAGAATATTGGAGAATACCTATAGATTGCAAATCAGGGTTTCGGATCCGGAAATCAATCAAGAAGGACAAAGTAGATAAAGAAGAGCAGGATTAGACTTTGAAGTTTCATAAACCCTAATTGGATTGATTCGCTATATTTTTGGCGAATGAGTCCCAGTTTCAGTCAAAATTCAATTTTTTGTAGATTCATATACCCATTTGGCAAATTCATGTTCTCGCATAGAAACCCAGATTTTGAATTGATTCACCCAGCTTGGTGAATGAGTCCCACTCAACATTAACGATAGATTTTCTATTGTTTTAGACCTCCTTCCATCCATCTCCATATTTCCAAGTGCACACATTCCTTACTATAGTTTTTTGTTTTGTTTCATTTGCATTTCTAGGTCATTTAGTGAAGCTTTGCATTGAACTAGGGTTTTGCATTTCATATTACATTATAATTTGCATTGCATTTGTCTTTCCAAGTTCTTACTTAGTGGTGAACCCCTTATTAGTTTATAATCAGCCCTTAGGACAACCCTATTGCAAGATCTCTTTCTCCTTTGCATTGAGATCTCTAAGGTTATCCTTGAGTGGAGTATCTTGAAAGCGAGTGTGCTCTTTGTCCTAAACCATACAATTGCACTTAATACCCCATTTTAAGAGGTTCCATTTTGGTGAACCTGCATTTAGAACATCATAATTCTAATTTGGAGTGCATTGTCATCCTAGATTTGGCTTGCATTAACATTATTGATTAGAGCTTGCATTAGTTAATTGGCATTCTAGGGTTTCTAATTTTGCATTAGTTAAAGATCATATATCTTGCACTTTTGCATCTCATTTCACTGAAAATCAAACAAAATCTGCATTTGCACATAGGATTCACATCATACAGCATAAAAAGCATATAAATCAATTAAAAACTTCTGAAATTTTTGAAAAAAATTCCTACTGGGACTCATTCGCCACCTTGGGTGAATCAATCCCTATGCATATTCTACATTGCATTTTCTGGCATTTAAAATTCTATTTATGAGCTTTTATTTGTTTTTTATAGCTTTTCGTTTCAGTTTCTAGAATTTTTGTTATAAGCATTTCATTGTTCTTAGCTTATATTGCATTTGCATTCATATTGCATTCAGTAACCCTTGTATGAGTATTCAGTGTCCTATTGCTAATATTGTAGTGAGATGAAGTTCAAGACTCAAGTCATCCTGTGATAGCACAATTGTTGTGGATCTTGGGTTACCTAGCTCTTTCACTCCTAGTATTGACACTACTACACTAGGTATGGACCATACCCTTAATAACTCCTTGCCTTCAAGTAGTGTGATGTATGTTGAAACAAGGAATGCTAGTGTCCCGCAAGAAAACACAATCCAAATCCACGAAGACTTGGCAAACTTACAACATTAAGTGCAAAATGACAACATTTCAACTACCGCAATACCCACCATAGACAACATTCACCGCATGCTTGAAAGTGAAGATGGACTTGACCTTGTGAAAAACATGGTTCAAATTTGTGGAAAACATCTCACCTCAACCACTAGTTGTCCTTTACCTAGGAGGAATTCAAATTCCTCCTCCCACAATAATTTCCTCAATTCCTACCTATACAAACCCTCAAATCACAACAACAATGCAACCAACTAGTAATGTGATTCCTTTGTTGGGTATTTCCACTTGACATTGCATGCCATATCTCCTACCACTTTACCACCTATAAGCATTCCATTCACTTGTCCTTCGAACACATACACCCCTTCACCTTTTTCACTTCCATCTTATAACACAAGAAATGACCCTCTCATAAATCAACTCTTCCAAACTGTTTCATCCCTTCAAAAACAAATTTCCACCATCAATCAAAATCAAAATGGCCCACCTACATATTATGTCAAAAGTAGTCCATTGTCCTTGGAGATATTGCAAACACCGATGCCACAAGGTGTAGAGGTGCCTAGATTCGAGAAATACAGAGGAAAGGGGGATCCTTCTAACCATGTTAATGCTTATACCGCCTTATGTAGTGACTTTGTCCTTGATGATAAACTCTTGGCTAAGCTTTTCCCTAGGTCCTTGAAGGATACTGCCTTGGAGTGGTTTTCTTCTTTACCAAACAAATCAATTCATTCATTTAATAAGCTTATTGAGGCATTTGTTAACCATTTCCAAGTGCATATGACCCCTAAGATGACCTTGGATAATTTGATGAGATGCAAGCAAAAAGAAGAAGAAAAGATAACTAACTTTATCCAACGCTATCAATCACTTATTCCCAAATTGATGTCAAGGTTCCTAATCCTCACCTTCAAAAGATGTTCATAGAATATTTGCAAAGCAAGATACAAGACAAGCTTACCGTGACAAAATTTCCATCCTTTATGCACTTGTGTACTACCCTTCGTGATTATCAAAATTTGGTTAGTAGTCGAGATACAAAATCCACTTCTAGCTGAACTGAGAAGTCTAAGTCCACAAACCAAAAAAATTCCCAACCTTTTAGAAAATAGAACAAAGTGTTCCTTCAATTCAACCCCCTCAACAAACAACTCAAAATGTCAATAACCAAGTAGCTATTGTTAAATCCGTGATACCCTTTAGCTATGGAGACTCAAAAATACAATTCACTCCCTTACCTGATACCCTTTATAACACAATGTCCCAACTCATAGAATAGAAGATGATGACCTTACTTCCCGTTAAAACACCTGGTCCTAATAAACTATTACCCACAAGCTATAGACCAAACTCTTACTGCCATTATCACTGACAAAATGGACATGACATGGAACATTGCAAGCACCTTAAACATCTTGTGCAAGACCTCATTGACTTCGGTCGTCTTTCCGTTGGAGGTGTTAGTGATCAAGGAAATAAGTTTGTTGCCCCTCCTAACCAAAAATTACAAATCTTTACCAACCCTATGCCTAATCATAACATTTCATTTGTCAAAGCTAGTGAAACTACGAAGAATGACGTGTGAGTGTTGATATAGATGACGATAATACTACTACTATTCAACATGATTTTATAGATAATGATCCTATGGATGACATGGTAGGAGTGATAGATGTCATTCCTCATAAGGGCCAACCTAAAAATCCTCTTGGCATTGCTTTCTCCTCTAAAGATATACTAAAACATGCATCTGATGGTCCTCTTTACATAGCTGGTTGTATCTATGATAAGCCCACCAATGGGATACTAATAGATCTCGTCTGTGGAGAGAATGTGATCATTGAGGAATTCTTACTTTTGCATGAGCTCTATCAAGACATATATGATAAACTAAAAGCATGGACCAAGAAGCATAATGGTTTCACTTGCCCTATGATGGGATCGATCACCCTTCCCTTACAAATAGGACCAAAAACATTAGATATCCCATTCTCCATCATCCTACAGTCAAACCAATTTCATGTGAAGCTAGGCTATCCATGGATTTGCTCCATGAAAGTTGTCCCTTTGGTTGTGCATAAATGCTTAAAGTTTCCCTTTGACAATGAAGTTTTCATCGTCCATCACAGTGACTTTAACTCGTTCTCCTCTAAAGGAAACTTTTCCTTAGATTTATTTTGGCCTGAGCCTATAGAACCTATAAAACCACGAGAAGGCTTCCTTTTCCTATCCTATCAAAAGTTCAAGGCAAAGAAGATGGCAAAACTATCCCTCTGAAATATGTACCCACCCACCATCGAGCCTACCATTCTAGACGAAACCATGATTGAGCCTAAAGAAATTCCAAACAACCAAGACTAAACTAAGACACAACCTTCACCTACTTCCTACAAAAGACCAATAGATTATGAAACCAATCTTGTCATGCCTCGTAGAATAAAACAAGTTTACAAATTCAAAGAGAAAGTGATTGAACAACCTCTCATAGTTCCTTATGTTCCTCCCCTTATGGAAGAAAAGAAACCTATGGTTGATCAACCCACTCCTACACAAACACAAATTGAAAATAGAGCTAAAAGAAACTGAGGTGCTAGAGAGTGTAGGCGTCAACGTTGTTCACTTACTTGTAGGTTACATGAAGAATTAAACAAAGAAAATCAAAATCCAAACTTGAATAAAGCAATGCATGATGGCTCTACCCTCGCCCTGAAACAAAACAATCCAATACAACAACTACAACAAGAGTTGAACCCTTCCTTAGACATTATCATTCGAACTCCTATTGTAATTAACTTAGATGATGATGACGAGGTTGCTAAAATTGACGAGGAGGTGCATAATGAATTGAACACATTGTTTTCCTCTTCTATGAGCTTAAAAGACAATTTTCCTAAGAAGAGTGTTAAACTTGGTGATGGCCTTAGTTCAACACTTGCTTGTAAGGAAAGCTTAGGTGCGAAACAAACTCTCCTAATGTCAAAATCTCAGGGAAGAATGCAGATATGACTTTGAATTTTTCAATTACAGTGCAATCAGATACACATGAAAAGAATAACAGAAAAGAGAAATGAAGACATACATAATTGGACACCAGATTTACGTGGAAAAACCCTTACGGGAGAAAAACCCACCACACCAAGAAAAGTCTCGTTGTATTATAGTAAAGAAAATTACATACAGAGATCAACTTCACTTTCTGATGTCAATTTTTACAACAGCATAATTTTTTTATCAACCTTGTACAAAAATGCTCTTAGAAACATCCAATGAACTTACACAGATCAATCCGTATTCAATCAAACAACACTGTCACTCATTGAACAAAATTTACAGTCATTCGCCATTGCAGAGAGAAATCCATACACTTATGGTCTATTCATTTTCCACACAAGAATAGTCGCAACTGCTCAACTGTCAATGGTTCTCATTCTGCTTTTTGCTCATTGGTTCAAAATTGACCACGTCGGACAGTCGTTCGGTCAAACGTTCAAACATAATCACATGTCAGTGAGACACTAGACCGTGTCTCCCCGATGCCACAATGCCCGACTATCCTTATCGACAAGAGTCACCACCATCGGCAAGAGTCATATCGAGTTCAAAACCATCGACAAGACATCTCACCGATGTCCATCGCATAACTATCGGCAAGACCATCGTTGTCGCTAAGACATCTCATCGATGTCCATCACAGAACTATTGACAAGACCATCATTGTCGCTAAGAGTTCACAATGAACAACAAACCATTGGCGAGATATCCTCTATCGGCAAGAGTTCACACTGATCACAGAACAGTCGGCGAGAGGAAAGCCATCGGCAAGAGTTCTCACTGAAAGTACCTGCCTGTCGGCGAGAGAAACATTATCGCTAAGAGCTCATACCGAATGCACTTGTCTATTGACAAGACCAATAGTATCGACAAGAGATCACACCGAAGGCACCTATCTGTCGGCGAAACATTAGTCATCGGCAGGAGATCACACCGAAAGCAAAACTGTCGGCAAGAGTTCATACCGAATGTATACCTGCCGGTGAGAGGAGAACCATCGACGAGACTGGCGCTTTCAGAAAGAGTCTGAGAGTATCCTTGATGTCCAATATGAATAAAGTTATCGGAGGGACTAACACAGTCGGAATGTGTCTGACAGTCACCTCGATATTCAACTATCACCAAGAGTTTCCTCGATGACCACTAGGAACAACCCGTCGGCAAGACATAACCAAAGTCTCAGCGACTTTGATCTTATGAACACAGCTGCTAGTCACAGTCGGAATGTGTCTGACAGTCACCTCGATATTCAACTATCACCTTCCTCGATGACCACTAGGAACAACCCGTCGGCAAGACATAACCAAAGTCTCAGCGACTTTGATCTTATGAACATAGCTGCTAGTCGGTAAGACTTTCTAAGAGTCTCGCCAATTTTTCTCTTTCAGGAGTTTCATGTCAGTAAGCTTGAGGCACATTTTCCAACATTGCTAGTGTCCCTTTGGATAGTTGCTCATCTTCTATATGTAATGAACATGATTAGGATGCAAATGACTTGCTTTAGGTTGACTCGCATGTGCCTTACTAGTATTTTGCATTATTTCTTTTTCATTTTTTTTTGTATGATGGCATGTGCGTGATGTGATCCCCCATGACATTTTGTTTGATGTTCTCTCTCCTTTATGACATTCCTCTATTTGTACCTTCATTCTTCTCTATGTTGTACATCTTTTTCATTTTTCTTGTGTTTTCCTTTTGGGGATGACGCAAGGTGTCGAGACATTCATGTCTCTTCCATGTTGACCCAAAATATTTTTCATTATCTTTTCTTTGTCGTGTGTTTTCCTTTTGGGGATGACGCGAGGCATCAAGACATTTATGTCTCTTCCATGTTGAACCAAAAGGCTTTTCCTTTGCTTTTTCTTTATCTTTTTCATTTGTCTTGTGTTCCTTTTGGGGATGATGCAAGGTGTCGAGACATTCATGTCTCTTCCATGTTGACCCAAAAAAAATTTCTTTATCTTTTCTTTGTCTTGTGTTTTCCTTTTGGGGATGACGTAAGGCGTCGAGACATTCATGTCTCTTCCATGTTGACTCAAAAGGCTTTTCCTTTGTTTTTTCTCTCTTTGTGTCATTCTTCTAGTTCTATGAGTATTTGGGGAATGATGACAGTTTTGAGCTCTCTAAAAACATTGTAGCAAGAACATACTGACCCCAAATCCATAGATCCCTCATGTGTTTGGATTTTCATTTTGGGGGCAACCCCTCTCTTCTCCTTTTCTTTTTGCATGGCGTAGCTTCATTTGGAAACATATGACTTGGCATATGGGCATAGGACTTTCCAAGTTGGCTCTCATGTCCTCTTTCTTGTTAGCATTTATCATTTGCTACTTTAAAGTAATTGCTCACATTGCAGTGTTTAGCAATTTCTTTGAAGTGGGGGCATACATTAGCATTATTCTTTTGCATTTTTCCTTTTCATGGTTCATAATGCAGTCTTCTTACTTTATGTGATGCATTTTTCGCTTTGTGGATGACATTGGGTGTTATGTCCTTCAGGAGCATGATCTCTCTTAGCATATTACATTCCTCTTAGTATCTTGATGCGACACATTGCATCCCCTAAGTTGTGAATTTTCTATTCTTTGATTGGTCCTCTCTTGGAGACATTAGGCACAATGTTCCCTAAGTTAAGACCTCGCATGAACTAAGCAAGACTCCATTGAACATTCCTTATTGTTGCATCTGCATTTTTCAGTTATATGTTTACCTTGCATAACACAACTTACATGTCTGTAAAGCCATCTTGTTTGTTCATGAGTTATAAGCATACAAACTTTGCTTGTCTCATGAAGCTCAAAAATAATTTTTGTGTGGC
The DNA here is from genome assembly GCA_007258455.2 of Sequoia sempervirens. Classification (NCBI taxonomy): domain Eukaryota; kingdom Viridiplantae; phylum Streptophyta; class Pinopsida; order Cupressales; family Cupressaceae; genus Sequoia; species Sequoia sempervirens. Next base: position 21,266 of record VDFB02344161.1, read on the forward strand.
ACCTTATTAAAGTTATCAAGAGGTATAACTTTGGTATGGTTTGATGGGAAGCTGAACGAGGGCATGAATTTCCCTTAGCCACTCGTGTGTGTGTGTGAGCGCATACCAACCATGAGTGTATGTGACTCACCTTCTTGGACTTCTCACCCAGCGAACAACCTAGAGTTTTGTTGCCTCAGAGTGAGTATGTATTTTTCAGACAAACAACCTAGATTTGATCCACATCGTGATGGAAAAATAGTCAAAGCTTGATCCACCCCTTATTCTTTTTCATTTTGTTTCATTCTCCTTATTTCTTTGACAATGTATGCTTGTGCTTTGTTGTAGCTTTTATATAATTTTCATGTGTGTTCTTTTGTGCCTATGTTGGTTTGCCATGGGATCTTGATGTTGGGGGCTTGATCACCCCTCTTGATCATTTTCATCTCATCTTATCAACATTGGCACACTTGGACCCCTCTTGATGTGTGTTTGTCTACTTTAGTGTGAGTTTTAAGCAAGTTCATCCTATCACTAAAGTGGGGGCTAAATGTGGCAACTGAAAAAGTATCCCTTCTACTTTCCCCTTGCTTGTCTGGGCCCTCCTTGTGAACTAGGTTTAATGGTGCCTTAACTTAGTGTTATAACATGTTTAACATGCTCACATTATGTCTTGGGCCCTTGTGAATGAACGAATTTAAATGGTACCTTGCTAAAGTGTTGTGAAGTGTTGTAACACACTTTTCTAAGGTTTTATTAATTACACCTAATAAACCTCTTTTTAACCTTAATCCTGCCTTATTTGAAGTGTTGTAAAACACTTTCACACTTTTCTAGGGTTGTCATTAATAATTGGGCTTATTTATGCTTTAATTGGCCTTATTTTGCATCCACAAGCCCCATTTAATGCATCCTTTCAAGGATAATCCTGACACAAATTATTAGCCAATCATAATTCAGGTGTTTTCAACTTGTGTGGCCCAGATTTAGTGATCTAGGACTCATTCACCACCTTGGGCCAATGAGTCCCACCTAGATTTTTGGGTCCTGATCCTGACTTCACACCTTCCTAAGCATTTTAAAAAATGGTCCCAAAAATTATGCCTAATGGGACTCATTCGCCACCTTGGGCGAATGAGTCCCGTGCCCCAAAATCAAAATTAATTCAAAATTTTGGCAAGATTTTATCCTCCTAGATCTGATGTCAGCTTGTAGTGTTGTAATTTCTAGAATTCTTGCATAATTGAGTATAAATACAAGTCTCTTTCACTCATTTTATCCTAACAAGCAATCAAGTGATCCTAAGCATTCAAGTATTCATCCTTATAGCAAGTTTGAGTTCACAAGTGCATTCAAGTGTTTACAAGAGCATTCAAGCATCAATCATCATGTCAAGGACTTCATGCATCATGTTTTATTTTTGAGCTAACAATTGTGATGTAGGGTTTTAAGATTCAAGCAAGCATTTTATTCAAGATCTATCACCTTCAAGCAAGAGTCAAGATCTACATCCATTGGAGCCATCTCATACATGTTTGCAACATCTTATTGATAGGTTTTGGTGAGTTGCACCATTATATTTTTTTCATTCATCATTCTCCATTACTATTTCATTCTATTTCAAGGTTTGATTACCAAAATGGGGTTTGACCAAGGAAAACCCCTATCCACTAACCCAACAACATTTTTCCCTCTCCTTTGTGTGTTATTTGTAGGTCTAGGTTGTAGATTTCCCAAGGAGCAAGATTGGAGGAAAGTTGTCAAATCATACAAAGTTGCCAAAGTTGTCATTAAGCATTGAAGAACATTGGAGAACACCTACATGTTGCAAATTAGGGTTTTAGATCCAAAAATCAATCAAGAAGGACATAGCAGACAAAGAAGAGTAGGATCAAACTTTGATGTTTCAGAAAACCCTAACTGGATTGATTCGCCACTTCTAGCGAATGAGTCCTAGTTTCAGTCAAAATTTAGATTTTTGTAGATTCAGATACCCATTTGGTAGATTCTTGTTCCTACACAGAAACCCACATTCTGGATTGATTCGCCCAACTTGGTGAATGAGTCCCACTCAACATTAAAGATAGATTTTCCATTGTTTCATACCTCCTTCCAACCATCTCCAAATTTCTAGGTGCACACATTCCTTATTGTAGTTTTATGTTTTGTTTCATTTGCATTTCTAGGTCATTTAGTGAAGCTTTACATTGAACTAGGGTTTTGCATTTCATATTAAATTATACTATGCATTGGATTTGTCTTTCCAAGTTCTTACTTGGTGGTGAACCCCTTATTAGTTTACAATCAGCCCCTAGGACGACCCTATTGCAAGATCTCTCTCTCCTTTGCATTGATATCTCTAGGGTTATCCTTGAGTGAAATATTTTGAAAGTGGGTGTGCTCTATGTCCTAAACCATATGATAGCACTCAATACCCCATTTTAAGAGGTTCCACTTATAAATGCTTCTCACACTTGGCTATTTTCAGTTGGTCAAAGATGCCTTCCTTTAATGCACTTTAGTTTAAACCTTCATTATGAATACTCTTCCAATCCAATTCTCATGTTGTTGGAGTTTATTGAAGTGTAATAGACATTATAGCAAGGTAAATCTCAAGATTCATCTTCTCAAAGTGTGGCATCATGTTTTATATGAGGGTCCAACTTATAATAATACTAAATTATTATGCAAGGTGTACAACACATTTTCCTAAGAAAGTATTCAATGGAATCCTTGCAAGTGAACTTGAATAATTACCTTTTATGAAGGAATAATGTATAGATTCTTGCAAATAATCCTAATTGACACTTGGTAAAGTTTCCTCGACCATTGCCTCACGTTGTCAATTTTGGTAATTACAACTATACAATAAAACAAATTAAATAATATAAATATTTTGGACATGGCAACATATAATTAAAGATAAAAGGTAAGAGTAATGTTTTAGGTAATCTTGAAGTGAGACAACATAAAGTGTTATGCATTAAAAAATATGTGATGATAACCTTCAATTAATGTTTCTTGAATGCAATGGTTAATTTTTTTCTTCTCAAGTTGTTATATAGCTTACAAACTTGGATTAATCTATAGTATTTTTGTGTTGGATCAATAATACAAAGTTGCATCTATATTGCTAATAACAATAATGAATCATGTGAAGATTCCTCTAAATATGGTGTGGAATTTGACAATCTAAAACCTAAGGCTTAATGTTGGAAAATATTGATACACACAAAATTTCCTTTCATAATAAATCGATGTTAAAATCTCTAAATGACCTTCACATATCCACACATTTTCATTTAAACAAGCTTTAAGTCATAGTTACCTTATAGTTATGACATTTTTCCATGTTTCCAATAATCCTATTCATGCATGAATGCAACCTCCATATTTTATTTTCTTCTCCATTCATAATTATTTCTTTGTGTTCATAGGAGAAAGAGTGCATACTTCAATCTTTCACCTTTATATTTTATGTTACTTTGTGTGGAAGACGCTAATTCACGATTCTAACACATATATTTGTGTTCTCAAGGGGTTCCCTTCTAGAAGTAGTTACCTTAAGTGACCCTAGATCATTAAACATCTTGAGTTATGTATCTAGGATTGTGTATTTAAGGATGTTGTCATGTGACACTTTCATCATTGATTATTGATTAATGACATCTCACATTCAAATATTCAATCACACATATCTTAGTCTTAACAACATCATACTCAATTGCATTATGCATATTTATATCAAGACAACAACATCTAAAATTTTATGTTTCATTATTCTGATCTTGTTAAATCAACCCTAAGGGGGATTGTCAACAAGAAAGTTTCAAACTTCCCTCTATAAATAGAAGGTTTTTGATAGTGCTTCTTATCACCATCCTATTTTTTGAATATGGAAATACACAAAGCAAATCTCTAGTCTCTAATCCAATTCTAATTTTAGATTTGATTTATATGTTTGTATTGTAGCATCACAATAGTCAAAGTTAATATTGTATTGATTTCTATGCAAGCCCTGATGCCTCTCACTTTCATTTATCATTTCTATTTATGAATATCACACTACTCAACTTATTATATTAGATTAACCAACCTTAACTCATGTAATTAATTTAGGGTTTAAACTTTAATCAAACTTTTAAACTAATCTAGGGTTACTTTATTCCCCCTTTTTTTTTTTTCTTTTAATTATCAGGCTCTACTTTTATACACAAGTTTTGCTCGTACAATCTTTACTCACTTTTTCTTTTATGGACCATGCTCTAATTTCATATTCAAATTCTAGTCATAGCTTTCATTTCTATTTTCTCTCCCATCCTTGATTTGTGGGTACTCCTTACTTGTACATGCAATTTATTTTTAGTTTATGCATAGTTTCATGGGTTGGTTATTTTTTCTTCAACAATATAATAAGGACAATTACCACTTGTATATTAGAGACAAAGGGTTCATACACTTATTCTAATTGCTTAGATTTATAGATTCTAAAAATTTCATATCCTTTTTGTAACTATTATTTTATTTATTTCTACTTTGACATGCTTCCTCACTTAGTTTGCACACACACCAAAATGGGAACAAAAATTGTATAGAAGAAAAGTGCATTCTTCACTATTTCACCTCTGTATTTTAGGCCACTTTGTATGGATGTCATTAATGCACGACTCTATCTCAAACATTTTGTGTTCTTAAAAGGTTCCCTTTTTAGAACTACCTAAGTGGTCATGGTTTTGTCATAAATTTTCAATCAATAACATCCCACATTCACAAATTCAATCACACGTATTCAATCTTAATGACATTAGTCTTAGTTGCATTAAGCACAATTATATTAGAACATCAACATCTAAAAATCTCTATTTTTTAGGGGGCCTAATTGTTATCCAAAAGCTTCATATTTTTGTCTATACAAACTCAACAATAGACAAAATCACGCCACTTGAAATATATTATAGATGTAATTTTATGCTATAACCTAAGATTCTTAAATTTTAGCTATTCTTGATCCCTAATTCAAAATTTCAATTCATAATTTTTTATCATAAAACTATAATAATAAAAAATACGAACCTTAATCCTTCATCATTTTTATCTATCTCAGTATCTCACATGGTAATTATTAAATTAATTTAAAATCTAATAATCTCTTCGGTACACCACACTCCATTACAATCTCAGTCCCATTATACCAACTTTCCAGACATCTCTCCTATAGGACTATAAATGATCTAAAACATTATATTCTAGCACAAAACCCTCTTAACACGGGTTTGGCAACACAACTGTAAAATATCATGTATTGACATGAACTGAACCTAAGAAATGCTAAGTTTTTAGAGAGAAAATATAACCTCTTGTTTTTTAAATCTTCAGTGGGTGGCAAAACATATAACTAGCTTGGTCATGGCATGCTTTTGAGCTCGAAAGGCTTTAAATGCATGCCGAAAGCTCTTACATTCCCATCAAAACTAGGATTACAGTAAAACAAAGACAAGTACACTAAAAGGCCAATGATCAATTCGTTTTCTGATTCACTCTCACCATTTCGAGAACAATGATCTTTGAAACACTAATATAAATCCTCACAACCAAGGAAGAAAAATCCCTCCAAAGAATTATAATGCAGAGGTTACTTCCATTTGCCCGCAAAACCCTTTTGAGTAAAACCCTAGTTCAAAACATCGGTTCAGTAACAAATCCCTCCAGCAGAATCTTCCTTAAAACCCTAGCTCCTAGAAATTTCTGCAGCAGCAATGGTTCAGGAAATGACCCAGGTTCGAAGCGCCCAGATCCATGGAACCAGCCCTGGCAAAGCAGACAACAGAACCCAGGTTTCGATTCCTCCTTTGACCGCACAGATTCATCATGGTCTCCAAGGATAACAGAAGAAGAATCCGAAGAAGTAGAAGCCGTGGGTCGTCCCGTGGAAAACATCGACCAGGGCTTGGTTTCCTTGGAGCCCATCAAAGAAAAAGGCGGGAAAGAAGAAGGATTTTTTGAAGATAGCGAAGTATGGACCAAGATTGAGCAGCAATACAGAGAAAACATAAAGTCTATGGGAAGTATGGAGGATAGGGTTGAGGAGATGGATGTTTTGTTGAGGCAGGTGAGGGAGCCCGGGCTGAGGGGGACTTATTTAAAAGACTCAGAGAAGCAGGAGATGTACAGGCTGCACAAAGAGAATCCTGAGGTTTATACCGTGGAGAGGCTGGCTAAGGATTTTAGGGTTTTGAGGCAGAGGGTTGAAGCGATTCTTTGGTTGAAGGAGGACCAGGAGGAAATTGAGAAGAAGACAGGGCCCTTGGATGATTCTGTGGAGCAGCTGCTTGATATGATAGCGGTTCCAGAGTAAGCTTTTCAGATTCTTTTTGAAGAATTGTTTCTTTTTTAGTGTAGCTGCCAGGAAACTCCATTTTAGGAATGTGAACCATGTACCTGTCTCCGGACCCAGAATCCCTGGTGACCACATTTACATATAATATCGCCATCTCCTTATTCATTTACCCGAATACCCTAATTTTAGTGGCGCTTCCTGGTAACTATGGTTTTTAATTTTTGCAATTTTGTTTGCTTGTTAAATTTTGAATTTGGGTTTAAGCTAGGATAGCTGTCTTAGTATGGTTCAGGTTGGAATGCATCTTACGATTGTTATTCCATATCTGCTTGAACTGTTTGCAACAATATTTTATTGTATTCAAAACTGAACTTGAGATTTGAAATGCAACCCTGCGTGTGACTTGGAAATTGATGCTGGGCAAAGATATTTAGTGTCATGTTTGGTTGAATTTGACTGGCCGAAGAATTCTCGCTGTCATTTAGATCAGCTGAACAACGAACAAGGTTCGATTGACAGTAATCAGTTGAAAATGGCCAAGTTTTTTCAGCATGCGTGACCTGAAGTTCTTAAAAAATCTGGTCTTTTAATAGCATTTTTTGGCTTGGCAAATCTTGTGTTAGAAGCTTAGAATAATAGTTCTAGGACAACAACATAGCTTCACTAGAGCATGCAAACTTATTTTACTCTTGGAAGCACCGCTAAAATTTGCAATATTAAAATTTAGTATATAGTAGTATTTGAGGTCTCTGTTTGGCTGAGATGCCTTTAATTGCAACTAGTAGCCACCTTTCTAGCATGGGAATCCAAAATTATTTATTTCTAATCATCCATAGCACATCTATCCATGACTGGCAGTGCATTTTGTCTTGGATAGAAGTTAGAATTAACAATTGCGCACAGTGCCTCTTTAAACCTTGTAAGGAGTGTGATATGCACATTGGAGTATATGAATTTCTGCTAAGAAATAATAGAACATATATTTTCGTATATATATGTATGTATGTATATGATGGACAGAGCATTTTTTCCCTATATGGGAGTTAGAATTTACAATTTCACTAGACTCAAGAAATAATAACAAATTTTAATTTATTGCTGAGGAGTATAATAATACATCATCCAAGAATGGTTAAGTTCAGAGATTTGAATTAGAGATCTCAATACTATGAGCACAATATCTAATGCAAGGATTCCAAAGTGGACAATAGTCATTAAACAATTATACAAAATTTGAAGTAGTCAATAGGGACTAAATCAAATCCTATATCTAGATTTTTAATTAGCTAGATTGTACAAAGCAAAAACTAAGAGCATATGTTTGAGAAAAATTCTAAGACTCCTAAGATTCTTTCACCCAAATTTTCCAATTTCAAATGCCTAATCCTTGAATGCCTCATGAACTCAATTGTTCTTGCTTATATAGAAAAGGATGCAAGAAGATCCATGGTTCATACTAAGATTTGTCATCAGTGGATCAAAATAAATGTTACAAAAATTATACGCATAGATGCTTTAATTTAGTGGAGGGGTCCACTATGTATTCTGCAACTTTGCTGGGTGGCTGGCAAAGGTCTTTGTCCTATGTCCTTCCTTGCAACTTTTTTGACATATGGAATAAGGTCTTTACATATTAAAAATCTCTACACGATCTCTGAGAGATTCTCTGAAGGTAAAGTTAATGCATTATAGTAGACTGTAAAACTTGTTGTCATATTCAATTCTGCATGCAACCAAGTCAAGGCGGATGATAGTGAACTCTCCATATATTTTAGCTTTGGGAAACCAAACAAACTCTAGAGGATAACATTCTAACCCAGGTAATATGAATATATCAGGGGAATTCAAATAGATTCTTATCCTAGTATCAATGTTTTTAGCATATCTAGATGTAATGTTCTCTGGCTGTTAGGTTATCACAATCCCTGAAATCCAGTTTTGGGGTTCAATGCTGTTTGTAACAGTGGACAAACCAAATATTGATCTGTGTTTGGTACAACATGACCTGCCTCTTCCTCGACTGATGGTGGATCTGGAAGTATGGCCTAAGTATGCCTTGACAGATGGTGGATCAGGGCTGTCCTTGATGCTGTAGCTGAAAAGTGTGGTGCTCCCTGTAAGTGATCAGGTGGCCTTAAGCCTGTAACCGCCAATAAATGGTGTCTTCAAATCCTAGTGCCTGAAATGGTGGTGAATCTAGGGTGCTTGGCTGCGCTTGTATTCCCCAAAGTGTTGGTTCATAATTCCGGATGCCTGGAGATGATGGATCTGACTGTAGAAGGCTGGCTGCTGGTAACAATCTGGGACTGCACTTTGATGGTAGCTTGGATCTGCACCCTTTTTTCTGGTCTTGCCTCCTGGTAGGGGTCACCCTAAATGGATGGATGTTGGTTTAGATATGCTCAGATTCCTCTGCAAATGCCCTTGGATTGGTTTGCTGCAGCTTGCTGTCACCAAGAACTGAACGATGAACTTGATTGCCTGCTGTTGAAGGACAACAACCCAACAAAATGGAGTGAATTCCCTTGTGTCCAGCCTGTTGATTAATAGGGATTGAAATCAGCGTACTGCAAAAGTAAATTATGAAGTTTACAGTCAGAAAATGCTACAAAGGGCTGATTTAATGAGGTAGGGGTTTCGTCCTGACCTCAGCTTGCTCTGTAACAGAGGTTTTCATCCCCATTGAGCAGAAAATGAAAGTTGCAACAATAAATTCATTTCCAAAAAATGTCCTTCACTTGGTGCCAGACCAGCTTAAATACCTAATTCTAGATTTAGGTACCAAAGCCCTAAATTGGGCGCCAATATCTTAAACTTGAAATTCGCTTAACTATGTTTTATTTTTTATTTATATTTTATATTAAATATTTATTAAAAAGAATGCTAGGAGGCTGACCAGCACTTGAAAATCTTTTATTTTATTTATTTATTTATTATTAATACTATATATTATAATACAATTATATTATTAACTTAGTGTTTAAAAAGACTATTTTAGTATATTAAAAATATTTCATTTTATCCTAGCAGAGGGGACATGACAGTCCTCCCGCCCCAAACTTTGCTTGTCCTCAAGCAATGTCATATAGTACTTAAAAAATAGTTATAAAAAGCTGTATAAGTATAAGAATTACAAATGAAACTTTGTCAAACTAGTTTTAAACATTTGAATTTTGAAGTGAACATTAACTTGGTGTCACTCCTCTTGCTCTTCTTCGTGCTCCTCTTCAACCCTCTTGCTCTTCATTCTCCCTTTTTCACCTTACACTTGCAGCTCTCACTTTCATACTCACACTATTAACTTCTTGTTGATTTGTTTTTGTGAATTAAAATGAGGATAGAAGGCAGTTTTATAGAGTTTGCGGGGTTTGGGTGGAGCCCATAGGCCACTAGGGTTCAGTCTTGGGTACAAAGTTCAAATAAAACTTTGATTCATTTAAAAAAAATGTTTTTTGGTTGTCTGGCCGGAGGAAACTTCTGGGCATCCCCAAGACGATCAGGAGACTCCTAGGAGTCCCCCAGACGTCTTGGGGACATCCCGGCATCTCGGTAGTGTTTTGGAGACAGCAGCGCTTGTGGTGGGGTGGTAGGGTGACGTCCCCCCCAAGTCTCGAAGACGTCCCTGTCATGGAAATGCAAGGTTTTTTGGGGGGATGCGTCATCGTGGAACAATGCATATTTCTCCAAATTTCATGCTTGACATTGCTAATGATGTTGGAAGGTATGTAATTAGTGCTCTCGTTGTGTGGCACCATCTACTCACCTCATTAGACCAAGTAATCTTCTCCGTTACTGCTGGTCTAAAACTGCTTGAATATGATGTAATCAGCTGAAACATTTGGCCATGGCTGTCACTCTGCTTTCCCTTGCTCATAAATACAGATATATTGGCTGGAAAGTTTCTTGCATCATTCCCAAACACCACTGTAAAGACTAAGAGTGAAAAGTGCACCTTCAAGTTATTTTTTATGGCTGTCCCAAAGGGGTGGGGAAGGCTGAGAATATTGGTAACAGCAGTACTGAGATGGAATGCAGCACTAATTATGACCCATGCATTATAGTTCTCGACTCAAATTCCAAACAACCATGCTAAGATGATGATTCTTACCCAAAAGCTCTTGATTTGCCATTACCTCATTGGGCAGCCATCTTTGGTGTGCCATAATAAACATATGCAAAATAGGCCAAACATTATCATGACAAAGGTATTTATCTTGGGCTTCAAAGATTCTTACCATGATGCTCCAAGCCTTGCCACCGTATAGATGGTTTGGATCAGATTGTTGGTGGGCTGGAAGGTGGCTGTAACAGTTACATTTTGCTTGTAATTTACATTCAAACAGCAGTATATCCATGGGAATAATGGTACCTAGTATCCCCAGAGGATGAAGCCTCATACGAACAGTGCCAAGCAAAGATATTTTCCTCATACTTGCAGATCTGAAATTGCTCATGAATGATAACATCCATCCAAAACATGAGTTTTGCAAAATGATCAATCGGAAAACAATATCCCGGCTGCAAAACTAAGTTCCTTTATTTAATTTCAAGAAGGTAAAGGTTGAAAAATGCCCTGTTTTAGCTGAGAACATTTCGACAATGGTAACAGACTAAAAACTCCTCCTTCATGTGATTAAAAACTCTTCTTTGTTGATATCCCACTCCATAGCCAGCTCTCCCATGGGATGTAGCTTTGACATGCCTAATATTATGCTGAACTCTCCTATGACATAGAAGTTGTTGCATTCCATGTACCCATCTACTATGTTGGCAAGCCGCTATGCCTACTTGTTCTTCTTATGTGGTGAGGGATCCCAAACATCTAGCTGAGCTTCATGACTATACCCTTGAGTTGGAAATAAATCACCACAATTCACTTGACACCTCATCCACATCAGCGCTAGGGTGGTTGTAATGATTGCCCTCCATAATGGAACCCTTCCATTTACATTTCCATGCAAGGAATTCTTCCCAAAATGCATCACTCTACTGCTGTCTATGACTGTAAGCATCAAAACCAGTGCTGTAAAAATAACGCAAGAGCTGCAAGTATGACAAACCTGTGCAAAACATAGCCATGTGACCAATGTAGAAGCGGTGGGTAGCCATTCCTTGATTGAAAATTCTCCATTATAATTTACCAAATTGACATTTACTCTTTCTCATGGTTGGAATTCTCTGTAAAACCACTCGTGTAAATGCCAATGAAGTAATGTGGTAACTGGTGCCTGATAACAGAGATAACGGCAGTATTAGGGCTGGAAATTATGTCCATAGCTGTCTTGGAAATGCTTCCGCTGTCATATGAAAGTAGCACCTCACCATTGCTCAACCTCCTTGTGCTTTGTCGGTGATCTTCTTCATAGATATCCCAATTTGGACTCGTCTCAACATACTCATGTGGTACTACCCTTGCTTTCGTGAGAACTTCTCTTCTTATTACTGTACCAAGGACTGCCATACTGATGAAAACAGCTAACATGCTAGTGTATTGGACTGGAATCAGCAATCCAAAATTTGAAAATATTTGGATCAACAATATAAAGTGGGTACATCAGTCAGTAATCAGTAATATCAACAATTTGGAGGCTCAAAATAACTGAATAGTAACTGGAAATCCTCCCACAAATAGCTGAACACTTCTGAAACTCTTTGAAATCAGCAATATTGTGATGGAAGATACTTGTTCATCTACTAGTAGTGAATTGTAGTGGCTGGACATGTTGAGAACAGCAGATCTAAAGTTGGAAACCTTTTTCACAGTGGCTTTTGGTTCATGTATCTTGCAGCCAACACTTATCCCTACCACATTTAGTTGGTGACTTTTAACAAGAAATTCCCATTTTGCAAATATCTCATTTGGTAACCACCTTAGGAGAGTGATAGTGAGTACATCCAAGACAAACCAAACATTATCATAATGAAGTATTTCTCTTAAGGATAATCACTTGGTTTCCATAATTAACCCTTCAATAAGATGTAGCCATTGCAAGCCCAAAATTTTTCTGGTTCTCTCTAGATCCATGATATAATTTTTTTCTGCATACCTTGTGTCCTTTCAATGTGATAGTAAGGAGTTGTGTCTTCATGATGCAAGGAATAGTGAGGCCATCATGGAATGTCACATCCTATATGTAGCTTGGATCCACAAACACCACACTGTGCTTAGTTATAAAATCTTGAATGTCAAAATGACCTCTATTTTGCTTACCATCACCTAGTATCAAATACCCAGAGGTGACTATCTCTATTTGGCCTATATATATTATATATATGTATATCTGGATATGTATACTTCTGTGTATTTAACAGTATAAATTGCTGTTTAGAATCTCTTTTTGGATCAGATATTTACTTCTGAATAATATATATTTCTGAATATATATATATATATATATATATATATATGTATGTATGTATGTATGTATGTATGTATGTGAATGAGGAAGATTTATTTTTTGAAATGTATATGTATATCTGACTTTGAAAGTACTCCTTTTGAATATATAAATATAAATCTGTATTTTTAGATAGAACCATTTTTTTTTTTTTAAAAGGTGCAATGCACCCATAATATTAGGGGTAAACGCTTTTTTTTGACCGGAGCTATGAACCGGATACAACAAACCACAAGAAACAACCAAACCCGTGAGCACAAAGGCCCAGCGAAGGCACAAGGCCTGCGAGCACTTTGGCCCAGCGAGGGTTTGAACCCTGGTGGCCGTCACTACAACCAAGCGACTTGACCACCAAACCACGCCCTTATCGGCTAGATAGAACCATTTTAATTTGGGAGTGGTTTTAGAATTTTTGTGCACAAATAGAAGGATATATTTACACATATATTTGCAATTTTCACTTAGAATGTAGGCAAATTGATTGAATTGAGTTAATTGTTGGATGCAAATTTAAATATAAACAACTTGTTTATCTTTTGGATTATTTCATTTCGTTGGATTGTAAATATAGATGGACATGCAAACCAATATAATGAATTTTGGGGTTAAAGTATGTTTTCAAAAGAACTCATTGATTAGTGAATGCTTGAAAACCAAAAACGAACTTATGAGATGCTATGTTATACTTATTTTTTCTATGGAATTACTTCTGGAACAGGATGCCGAATGTGGACTCCCAGAGACGGTAATTTACTTTTTCTAAATTACCATTATGTTATTTATTGCTTGGCCAAATTACTGTACCAGTGAAATAGATAGTTTTTGAAAAGCCTAGATTATATGTTATATATGTCTCTGCCACATCCTATATGCAAGTATTATGTTATTTTAGTTTAGGAATGCATATAGGCATTAGACACGCATCAAGAGATTCCTTCTTGCTTATACCATTCCAGGTTGCTAGGCTCTCATGCAGGGTCAGTGCTTTCTTCGTATTAAAAAGAAACCCAAGGAAGTTTAGTACTTCGTGGTTGGGTGGAAAAAGCACCTTAACCTCACTTTTGGCCTCGGCTTGCGCAAGACCATTAGAGTCATGGCGGTTGAGGACAAAGATTTCTATATTATATGGATATACTTCTTTGTATTCTTCTTGTATGGCTGCTTAGCCAATCTGTAAATGTAATTTATCTTCACAAATGTATTTGTTGTATTGATGTAAAACTTATGCTTGTATCATTGAAACAAATGTAATGTAACACCCTACTGGTGTATGAGATTTGTACTTCATTATTGTAACTTGTTTTAGAGCATTTATAGATATTTTATTTAATATATGTATCACTTTCCTTATTTGGAATATGCATTGCTTTTTGGAATACTATTTTAATGTAAAGCGCTAAAAACTCACATACTAAAAGTAGTATTCCAAAAAGCAATGCTATTCCAAATAAGGAAATTAGTATTTCAAAAAGCAATGCTATTACAATAATGAAGTGCAAATTTCATACACTAGTAGGGTGTTACATTACATCTGTTTCAATGTTACAAGTATAAGTTTAGTAGGGTGTTATATTACATCTGTTTCAATGTTACAAGTATAAGTTTTACATCAATACATCAAATACATTCGTGAAAATAATTTTACATTTACAGATTGGCTAAGCAAGCCATACAAGTATAATACAAAGAAGTATATCCATATAATAAAAGAATCTCTGTCCTCAACTGCCAATACTTTGATGGTCTTCCGCAAGCTGAGGCCAAGAGTGAGGTTAAGGCGCTTTTTCCGCCCAACCACGAAGTACTGAACTTCCTCGGATTTCTTCTTAACATGAAGAAAGCACCGACCTTACACGAGGAGCCTAACAATCTAAAATGGTATAAGTAGGAGGGAATCTCTCAATGCGTGCCTGATGCCTATATGCAATTCTTAAACTAGAATAACATAATAATTGCATATAGGATGTGGCAGAGACATATATTATATAAAATTTAGGCTTTTCAACCATCTATTTCACTGGTACAGTAGCTTGGCCAAGCAATAAATAACATATTGGTAATTTAAAAAAAGTAAATTACCGTCTTTGGGAGCCCACATTTGGCATCATGTCTCGGAAGTAATTCCATAGAAAGAATAAATAAAGCATCACATAGGTTTGTTTAAGTTTCAACCATTCTCTAATTAATGAGTTCTTTCGGAAACACACTTTTTACTCCAAAGTTCGTTATTTAGATTTGCATGTCCATCTATATTACAAATTCAGCAAAAAGAAATAATTATAAGAAAAATAAGTTGTTTATATTTAATTTTGCATCCAACAGTTACTCAATTCAATCAAATTACCTACGTTCTAAGTGAAAATAGCAAATATATGTATTTATATGTCCTTCAAATTGAGCACAAAAACTCTAATAATTCATTCTCAATAAACAAACTCCAATTTAAATGATTCTATAAACAGATTTATATTTAAGTATTCAAAGGAGCACTTTCTAGATCAGATATAAATATATTTACTTCAGAAAATAAATCTTGCTGATATATATATATATATATATATATAGACACATATATATTGCATATTCAAAAATATATCATTTAAAAATAGCAGAAGTAAATAACTGAATCAAATGAAAAGCTTAAACAGCTGTATATACTGTGATATCCACAGTGGTATATATATAGTTTCAGATTTAAATATACCCAAACAGATAAAATGCAGCCAATGCATTTTTCACAATTTAAAGCCTGCATATTGCAAAAATCGAAACACAAGACTGTGGGTAGAGGGCGACGGCCTCCCAATGGGGTGGCTGCTGTGGAAGGGCAGAGCCCTTTGCCCGCTGCTCTCTCCACAGCGCTGCCTCCCTTAAAGCCATAGGCTATAATATAAAACATTATAAAATTTAAACTGTATTTTCCTAAATACTTCCATTCAACGGAAAAGAATAGCGATTTCAAAATAAGATTTTATCTAAAACGACATCTGTATTTACAGTATTTCATGATTTCCATACAAAGAAAAACAGCAATTCTAAACAGAATTTCTTATTTTCTGTTCGGCAAATTACATATATATATAGAATTTTAATATATACAAAGCTGTGTTCATATATATATATATAAATATTATATATATATATTATGAAAGAAATAAATATATACAACTATGATTCCTGATTTTCATACAGAAAGATAAATGATTTAAACATCATATGCAAAATTACAATTGACACAATCAATTTGGGTATCGACAATGGAATTTAATCTTTCACAAAACAAACGGAGATGGATCCATTTATTCACACAAACTGAAATTAAAATACAATGGAAAATGAATAAAAACCTGGTAAAAACGCTATTCTGTTTGGCTCACTTCTTGTTCTCCTCTCTTTTCCACTGTTCTTCTACTTTGCTCGATTTCCCTAACTTGACTGTTCCTGTTTTTGGTTTTCGTTTTGCAAATTGAAATTTGAGAAAAATGAATCTAGTGTTCAAAATGAATCTTGCAATGTTGAAAGAATGAGAGATTATTATCTTTTATTATTTCCGTTCTCTTTTTCTATCTTTGTTCTTCTTTGTTTTTTTTGTTTTTTTTTCTAAATTTAATTTCTTTTCTTCTATTTTTCTAATTTTCTATGTTACCGGGTTCTTCAAAAAAGGACCCCGTGCCCGCTCCGGGAGTGTTTGGGTACGGGAGCAGCCTGGGGAGCGCCTGGGAGCGCCCAGGCAGGCCCAGGTTCTTTGTGGGTCCTTCTTGGGCGCTCCCAGGCACTCCCAGGGTTATACGTTTCAAATCAATACTGGTTTAAAAATATATATATACACTTGTGATCTGTTTTAGGCTTTTAGCTTGTTATCTGCTATAGATCTTCTTGCAAATAGATACAATATTTGTTTGGAAGCAAATTCCTAGTCAAAACTGTTAATGACAGTATTGAATATCTCCTTGAACTAAAAAAGAATTGTCAATCAAACAACAAAAATAGAAGAAAATGTGAGCATTTGATTCTGAAATTTTGTATAGAAAGAGCATGGATAATATTGGGTTATCTCATAGATATGAGAAAGGGTTAGCTTGTGCAATTCTGATTATTGCCCCGTGTTGTATCAAATATATTCAAGTAGAGTATGTCAAAGATGATGAGTGTTTGTTTTTTAAAAAGATAACAGTGTTTGCCAATCATTTCATTGGAAAGGTATGAGAAAAGATATACAAAATAAAGTCTCTGAATGCAATACTTGTCTAAGAATTTAAAAGAACTCTGTAATGTAGCCATTGCAAGTTTCTCAATAGGAGTGGTTAGTAATTTCAATGGATTGTATTTCTGGTCTTCTTGTCATAGAGGGCATTAATCTTTTGTATATTTTTAATTTTTTTGCATATGCATATATATATATATATAGCCGTACCCAAACGTACTGTATTTTAGGAAAAAAAAATCGTCGTACCGATGTTCCCGTATCCCGTACCCGTGCCTGATCCTGTACCAGAACCGGCAACTTAGCTAATTTTCTATTGTTTTCTATCTCATTGTTTGTTTTCGAAAATCTTTCTTTCTTTTTCTATGATTTATTTCAAATCTATCTAATAAAACTAATTTTTAATAACAAACATGATATTCTAGCCATGCATCACAATTATCCACAAAATAATAAATAATAATAATTTAATCTTCAAATGAAATCAATAATTAAAATAAATAAAAAAACTATTTCCTTTATTTTATATGTGCATTTAATTTGACCACCAATTAAATTAAATAACCACTATAAAGTAAGAAACAACATAAAATAATTAACTAAATGAAATTCTAAATGAAACTATATGTTTACTAAGTGTTTGTGTGTGTGAGAGAGACCATTCCATCTTAACCCTACCAGGTAGCTAGCCTGCTCTACCTTAACCACACCCTTGGTCTTCGACAACCTGCAACTCATGAAAACTCAAGCACCCATTAATAGATTAGTGTCCAAAATAAATCGAAGCAATATAATTCATTATTCCAAAATAACATTTTCTATATTGTATCATTTCAAAATAAAATAATATTCATTGCATTTCATCTTTTCTAAAATAAAATATACATTCACTTATTTCATCTTTCAAATAACATAATATTTATTCTACCACACACAATTATTCATATATCAGTTCCACATAAAGTAAATTCAAGTAGCATCAAAGTCTGAGACGTGACACCATCAGCCATGATCTTGTCTTCAATTGTGGTACTTGACTCCTATGAGTGATCTGCTTTGACCACCACGAGATTACTCAGATCGCATATGCAAAAACAATTTCGAACTTGAAGCAAAGAGTCCACATGTCCTATACTGCAAGTTGTATCCCTTACTCTATCACCCTCTTTTGCACACTTTCCATGATGACAAAAATTCTGCAATGTCATAGGGAGCAACAAATCTAAAACATTTTCATACCGTTGGCTGTAAACAAAAGGCCCATCCTCATTTTCCGAAAGAGAGTTTGTTGAGATATCCTCAACACCTCCATTCTCGTGACTCAAAATCCTTGAATTAGAGTTAACCAAAAATGTTCTTCTCAAATGTATACCCATCCACAATGCTGCTCTGCAAATCTATCAATGGCTCATCATTTGGAAGCTTGAAAGATATTACATGATTCAACACATCTTCCTTCAACTTGAACTCTTCACACCCAACAAATGGAGTCTTTCCCACCTTCACTTCATCAATCTTTTGTTGGTACACACAATCTTTAGAAATCAACAAAGAATCTTCACCTTCAACTTGATTATTGGGCTCTTCTTGTTCTTGCTTCATGATGTCTTATAACTTCGATTTTTCTTCTTGCTCCACTATCGCAACTTCTTTCTTGACCTCCTCTTGTGATTCTAACTTTGGTGTACCCTTCATTGTTTCAAGTTCCACCATCTTGGGCTCTCTTTCTTTCGAGAATGATTCTTTTGGCTCCTACTCCTTGATCTCCTCCTCAGCAACTTTTGAATTTTTCCCTTCTTTTCTCTTTCTTCTTATGTAATCATAAAACGCCTTAAGAGGTTTCATGATTCCAAATCTCTATTTCACTAGGAGGCCTCAACAATCAAATCCACCCTGTAGGCTGGCAAGATCTTGGCTCTGATGCGACTGTAATGTTCTTTGGTTGTTAGGTTATCACAATCCCTCAAATCCAGTTTTGAGGTTCAGTGCTGGTCTTAATAGCGAACAAACCAAATGTTGATATGTGTTTGGTACACTACAACATGACCTGGCATTGCCTAGATTGATGGTGGATCTAAAAGTATGGTTGGTTGTACTTGTATTCCCCCAAAGTGTTGGTTCACAATTCCAGGTGACTGGAGATGATGGATTTGACAGTTGAGGGCTGGGGCACTATTTTAAAGGCTGCCGGTAACAATTTGGGACTGCGCTTTGATGGTAGCTTGGATCTGCACCCTTTTTGCTTGTCATGCCTCTTGGTAGGGGTTGCCCTGAATGGATGGATGTTGGTGTAGATATGCTCAGATTTCTCTGCAAATGCCCTTGGATCAGTTTGCTGCAGCTTGCTGTCACCAAGAATTGAACAATGAACTCAATTGCCTGCTGTTGAAGTACAACGATTCAACAAAATGCAGTGAATTCCCTTGTGCCCAGCCTGTATATTAATAAGGACGAAATAAGCGTACTGAAGAAGGAAATTATGAAGTTTATGGTCAGAAAATGCTATAAAGGTCTGATTGAATGAGGTAGGGGTTCCAGCCTGACCTTAGCTTGCTGTATAACAGAGGTTTTCGTCCCTGTTGAGCAGAAAATGAAAGTTGCAACAGCAAATTCATCTCTAAAAAGTGTCCTCCAATTGCTGCCAGACCAGCTTAAATACCTAATTCTAGCTTTAGGTGCCAAGGCCCTAAATTGGGCGCCAATATCTCAAATTTGAAATTCACTTTACTATGTTTTATTTATTATTTATATTTTATGTTAAAGAATGCTGGGAGGTCGACCAACACTTTGAAAATCTTTTATTTATTTATTTTAATAATATTATTATTATAATATAATTTAATTATTAATTTAGTGTTCAAAAACACTATTTTAGTTTATTAAAAATATTTTCATCTTATCCCAGCAGATGGGACATGGCAGTAGACTTCAATTTAGTAAAGAACTTCGACATCTCAGAATCCAAGCAACCAAACATTTCACCAAATTCTTAAAATTGTTTAGGATGAAAAGTTGAACTATTAACTATCCCTAATGTACAAAATTAAAGCAAATTTTTTTTGAGATGGTCAAGTCACCAAAACTTACCAATTCTTTTGGTCTATAGGTTCATCATCCATGCATTGTATAGGCGGAGGAAAACAGGAGCTTCTTTGAGACTGTACTCCTTAAGAAGTGTTTCATAATAATCAATAATCCTATAAACCCAACAATCATGAATTAAGCTTCTTAGTTCTTCAAGACATATGTTCAAATATCAATTGTCAATTGTTGATTCAAGTATGCGAATAGATTGCATAGGTTCTTGATTTTCTTTTGTTATGATGATGGCAGAGAGTTCCCTTGTCAAGGGGGTAATGGATTGTTTTCACTTTTGACCCATTCTATTTGGAAATCATAACTTTGGAACTTGAAGCACCATGTTGCTATTCTCCCTTTTGCCAAAACCTTTTTAGGATTTCTCTTTAACAAATCACTCTTGGCTTGGCTATTTGTTCTGATTGTCAAGGGCTTGGGCATTGGTTTAAAGAATTTTTTTGAACTTCTCTATGCCTCTTTTGACTGCTAATAGGTCCTTTTTATATATGTGGTACCTTGATTCTGTTTCTATGAATGTTCTTGATTGTCATCCACATATTTCCTTCTTTACATTCAAAACTTCCTCTGTCAAGATAGCTAACCAAGTGTTGTTAGATGCCTCAGTATATAGAATCTAAGGAATACCTTCCTGTGGCATTTGGAGTGTTGGAATAACTTCAAGCTTTTAGCTTCCTGTGAATTTTCTGTCTAGCCTTAGCCAGATCTTCATAAAATTGTGAAACATAATTTAAACATCCAAGAAATATTTGAATTTGTTTCGTGTCTTTCAGAATATCTGGGAATTCTTGAATTCTTTTTAGAATGTGAGGTTGAAGCCTTATTTTTACCCAACTCTTAATATAAACCAAGAAAATCAATATCGATTTTTTCTATAGCCATTTTATTAGCTGATAAATAGATTCCATTTTCTTTTATGGTTCTAAATAATTGATTTAGATGCTCTACATGTTCATCAGTGTTGTGAAAAAAAGCAATTATGGTGTTAGTATACATTGTACAAAATTCTTTCAGATGCTTGAGGGCTTGATCTATCACTTGTTGGAAATAAGTTGGTGTGGCACAAACCAAATGGCATGACATTCCACCCATATAAGCCGTGAGGAACAAGGAATGACATTTTGTACTTATCTTACTCTTTTACCTTTGTTAAAAGTCAGATTTGTAGTCGAACTTGGAGAATATCTTCTTTGTAGCAACCCTCCTTATCAAATGTGAAATAGATGGAATAGAATAATTAAAAGGAAGAATGGTCTTATTTAAAACTTTATAATTGATACAAAACCTTTTCTTTCCTTTGGCTTGTTTTGTACGTTAAAATGCTTGCATTTTGGATGTATTTATATGTCGCATTCTTTTTGTTGGCTTGTCTAGAACTTCAAAGGAGTCATACTACAACATTCATTTTAAAACCTTTCTTTTATTTGAGATAATCTGCTATCTTTCATTTTTTGCTCGATCTTTCTTTTCTTTTCTCCTTTTTCTGTTGAAGAATCTAATGTTGCTCTTGGACTTATTTTTTCTATTCCTTTTGTTCAAGTTTATGGTTGGCAAGTTTTAAAATTGGAATCTTAATTTGCTCACCATTGTTCCTTAAGTATACCTGAGGGTTTCTCAAAACAAAAAGGTTTATATTTTGCCAAATTTATGTGTCCAAGTAAAATATTATTGTCCATATCATTAAACTCCAAAAGATCTGTAATGAATGTCTTACCATTAGTGATAGTATGGACATTTTGTGGACACCTCCCAATCTTTAGTGGTTTTTTTTTTTGTAATTGAGTGTCATGATGGCAGCTCTATTCTTTCCTTCTGGTATTTTTTTGGAATTGGTTTGGTCTTAGCAAATGATCTTGCGTAACCAGAATCCACAAAAGCATTAAATTCTAATAATGTATAGTCAAGAAAATCTAAACCAATTTTAATATATACATAGTTATTTACAAAATATACAGTAAAAATAGATTCTATGGATGTTCACTCTTTATCTAAGCTTTCTGCCTCTAAACTGATGTTCTTTCCATCAACTTTGAAAAGAACTTTATTTGTTTCTTCTATTGAAATATGGATTTCTTTAATTTGTTTCTGCTGATTAGAAATCATTCTCTTTATTTTGGATGTGTCATTCATGATCAGATTTAAATTAAGCAGAAATAAATCAATTCAAACAATAGAACACAGCATATACCCTGGGAAAACCCTCCAACTCGAGGGAGAAAAACCCAGCAAAATATATCTCCAATATATTAAATGAATAAGAGCAGAAATCTGCTTACAAGTCTGGCCTTACTCAAGGCTGAATTATTACAATGAATAATAGCATCACTCCTTGATGCAAAGATACAAAGGAAACTGATCTGCTGCTAAGTGCAAACTCCTTCTTGAAAGAATGCCAATTGAATATGAGAATAACTTTATTTTTTTTGATTGAATGTACTCCACCTTGTATATATACCAAACAAGGTGACTCTTTAGTTACGTCGGCCTCCTTTAGAAGAATATAAAATATGATTTTGTAATAAGGCCGACTTGCCTTAATAATCATTTATTATATTAACTTAGGAGAAAATATCTCCCTAAGCTACAAACACTAACAATTTCTAGCTTTTTGATGTGACAATATTTTCATCATATTCTTCATAACTACAGAGCCACCAGCTGATATCTTGACAAAGGCACTTAGAAGAGAGAAATTTGAAAAATTCATAGGCATGCTTGGTCTCACTATAGGCACTGCAAATTAATGCGGGATGTGACATTATTTATGTAATCTTAGGTTACAGTAAATTATTCTATGTGATAATAATGTTTTATATTATGATTGCAAATTTAAGTCTTTTGTAGAATTTG
Organism: Sequoia sempervirens; assembly: GCA_007258455.2. Taxonomy (NCBI): domain Eukaryota; kingdom Viridiplantae; phylum Streptophyta; class Pinopsida; order Cupressales; family Cupressaceae; genus Sequoia; species Sequoia sempervirens. Next base: position 44,130 of record VDFB02344161.1, read on the forward strand.
AAAGTCCTCCGGGAGATGAACTGAATAGTCATCTTGGAGATGAATTGAATGGGCTTGTTTTGTTGATAAATATGTACTTCAAAATACATTTTTTTGGATGCATATAATTTTGGGTTTGCATTCTCATTTCAATTTCATTTTTGTATTCCATTTACTGGCCTGACAGCAACAGTCTTCTGATTAATTTAAAAAAATACACTGCACGGAATGAAATTTTAGAAAAGAGACTATACGCACCATAATTAGAATTACAATATGTGCCCTTTAAATAGACAACTGCACTAAGAATCTAAGAAACTAAAAGAGCTGTCAAGTAAAGCTACAAGTTAAGCTTACAACTTACTGGTGTGGCTCTCAAATTTACTATTCAATCAACTAGTCTAACAACTAATAACACCCAATCAAAGTAGGTGAGACTAATTTACATCCTCAAATAACTCAAGCTTCAAATAGTTAACTGGGTGCTACTCTCAAAGAAGACTCCCTTTATGGCTGGCCCTTAATCTCCTTTATAACCATGTCCTCTCCATGTTGATCTCTCTGCTGCTCATAGTTCTGGATCTGCTGCTGTAACTGTTATGACATCACTGTGAAAATGTTAGCTGAGCAACTCAAGGTAAAAATCTAACATCCCATGAAAATGTCCCCACTTAAGGCATAATATTGTTACAATCCTCACATCACCTCTAGACTGGGCATTTCAAAGAGACAAAGGTTTTTGCAGTGGTAAAGGCATCAAAGGAGATGTAGGGTCTACTCAGATACTAGTTGGACAATGTGGCCATTAGTTGAGTCAGATGAAGCGACAAGCATACCTATATATCACAAACACAGTTTTGAAGCGGGAGAGATGATATTTATTGAATTGCAACTTTACAGCCATGTAAGCAAATGAGGTTGAAGAAGGGGAAGCAAAAAGCTTCAATGTGGATAAGTTGGGCCATATTGGTATGGGGCCAAGGTTGGGCAAGGTGGACTTTGCATTTGATATCTTTAACAAAGAGAGGATTCACAAATTTTATGTGCCATGTCTAAAGGAGTTGGTAGGCACTCATATGGTTCCATTGACAGCAATTTTGGATAAGAACAGAGAAGGTAAGTTTGTCATTTCAAAGTCATAATCCTTGTAAACTCACAGCCTCAAAGTCTTGTATGGGTTTAGTTTTCAATATTTATGCCACTTGTGTAAAAGCAAAGATTCAAATTTTGTATGTTCCTCTATTATATGACAAGTTATCCATCCAAGTGCTTCTCTAGGTAGAACGTCCTATACTATAGAGTTTTTACTAGCTTTGGGCACAAAGTTCTTTACGGGCAGTCATGTTGTGTACCTAAGCAAAACGTACTATTAGCTTTATATTATAGGATATTTTGTTCCGAAGTCCATAGACACCATATTGTTATGTAAAACTTTGGGTATCCAAGATTAATGAAGGGTTAATGAGCTGATTATGACTCCCTTACTTGTTGATTGTATTTGAGGGAAAAGTGAAGTGATACATCTTTTTCATTCTCATTTCATAATACGATACAAAGAGTTGCCATTGTGTGAAACTCTAGTTTTCTTACGGAGGGATTCACATGTGTAAATCTATTTCAGGTGAGCAGGTGCTCTCATTTTTTGCTTATTAATTTTGGTATTAAAAATTTCTGCATTTGCTTTTTTGCAAATAGTTTAGGAAGGCAACACAGCAACAGAGATCTGTTGTACAAAAGAATCATCCCACTTTGTAACACAAGGTGAGGTGGAACTGCAGAGGATAGGAGCTGTTGGTTTTATGGAATAAAAAATCTCCTGAAGAAAGGATTGGAGTCTATCAAGTGGAACGAATTCAATAAGCTATTACAGATCCATGTTTCTCTACTGTATTTGTATTTGGAATAGATGTTTGCGTTAGAGATATTTTTGTTGCTGGGCCTGATATTTTCAAGTTCATTTATTTCCATATCTGTTTCATGTATTTTTAGAAGCATTTAATACCAGATGTGGTCACATACTGAGTCCTATATTTCTCTACCATTTTTGTATTTGGAATAGTTATTTTGTTTAGTTATTTTTGTTGTTGGGCCTGATATTTTCAATTTTATTTTTTTCTATCTCTGTTTTGTGTATTTTTAGAAGCATTTAATACCAACTGTACCCACATACTGACATATAGCCAACTTTGGGAATCCATACTAGGTAACCCTTGCTGCACACTCCTGTTGCCTCAAACTCAGGCAAGCTTGCATGAATCAAACCACCCAGACATTAATGAGTTAGAATTGTTCATAAATGACTCAGGCACCATGCATACCATTTCAGTGCAAGAATTAAATTTGAAGATTGAAAGCATGTTGCATATGGATTCTGTAAGTAGATAACAAATTAGTTTCTATGTGGACTGTATATGCTTGCAAAACAGGCCTTTTCCATGCTTGGTAGTGGGAAATATCTATTATCTTTTTTTATTGTTTACATTATTAATGTGCGTTTTTAACTTAAAAGTAGATGGGAACTTACATTCTAGGCAGTTCCACTATTGGTGATTATAGTAATTTCATTTGTGCTTGTTTGCCTATGTTACTATGTAGAGACCATGTATAGTAAACTTAGTTCCATCTTGTGTATAGTAACTTGGTTCATGCATAATGTGGAATGTACAATCGGCTTTGCTATTAGTGTACAAGCCTTTTATTTTGATCTGTACTGTGCAGGTTTGCAAATTTTGCAGATCGCGAATTTCATGTGGCGCAGCTTCCTAATAATCCTGATTTCAAAGTTATGCCTGAGGATTGGGATGGCACTGCAAAAAATCCAGACGAAATGTTGTGGGAAATATCTCAGAAGGAAGATGAAATACTTTATCAGGAATTTGTGCAACACATGAATTACAACAAGGCAAAGGTATTTGAAGCTTGCACTTAACAATGATCTATAAACTTTATTTTTGTAGAATGAATTTCAATAAATATGAACTGTTTTTAATCTTTTTTGAAATGTCAATATTCACATACATTCGGAGCAAATATGCATGTAAACTAAAATCATAATTTCTTCTGTACAGATTGCTGGTAAGATCAAATGCCATCCGTACAGTCGAAGACGACCTAATGAAGGATGGAAATTCACAGTTGAGGAACTAGGTCGAAAAGGTAAACGTGGAAGAGGTGGTGGGGTGAAGTTTGTTAGTTTACCAGATGGATCAAGAAGACCTCTCAATGAATTGGAAAAGATGTTTTTGAAAAGGGAGACAAACCGGACTAGACGCAAAATTAATTAAGATAATGTGCATCCAAGTTCTCATGTGAGATGATTTATTCAGCACTAGAATGAGGCGGCATGTTGTATAAAATAACTCTGTGAACCTAATTTTTGATCATATTTGGCAAATGTTAATTAAACATTGCTTTCTAACTACTAGTAAATCAATTCATTTCAAATTTTGTTAGTTGCTCAACAATTTGATATACATTTATCAAGAGCTAGTTTGTTTAGCATTGGAGCACACTGGTGACACACATGCCATTACTGATTTCTGAAGGATCTGGGAATAAACACTGGAATTGAACCATTATACTCATGGATGCATACAATTGATGTTCCTCCACATTAATTGACCCTGGAGCAACACATATTTTTGTGCTTCCAGGTTCAATGCCCTTTGTTTATCATTCAGCTCTGGAGGACTATTTAAGTTTTCCAAATAAAATATAATGGTCTTCATACCAAAGACAATCTTTCAACTGACGTGGAATAAAAGATGGGTCAGAGTTCACCTAATGGACTTCAATTGCATCCAAATTTGCATCAGCCATTAATTTAGGTAGGCCTTACAATGTAATCCGAAATATTAATGACAAATTATTACATAGTGAAATCCAAAATTACTTATAAACCATTATCAAAAAATTATAGGGAAAACAACTTGCCAAGTCGCAAATTATTGAAGTATTCTTAAGGCTAAAAATTTGTTTGGAAATAAATTATAGTAATGTATTAGAAGTGGATTGGGGATTAGAAGAATGAGACTTAAGGATTAAGATGAATGATCAAAATTGATTTGGATTTAAGAGGGTATAGGTTGGACTAGGATGTGGATGAATGGATAAGGGGGAGGGCATCAAAATGCAACAATAACTAATCTGCGAATGTATTGGTTCATGCATGTGCTGATCCATTGGGTGGTGGTGCAAAACTGGAAGGATGGAAGGAATTTGGGTTTTGCATGGGGTATAGATTTCATTTTGGGATGGAGAATTGGATTGGAGAGATTTGGGTGATTTGGATGTTTTAGAGCAAATATGCAAAAGAATTTCAATGTTCACGGACTCTTGATATGAATTCTTGGTTTTCCCTTGTAAAACAGCGAGGGGTAGAAGGGTTATATGTTGTGGACGGTAGAAAAACAAAAAAAAAAGTTCATGGTAATTAAACTCAAGGTTGCTGTCAAAGGCGTGATACTATTCATCTTATGTCCATCTAATTTAATACCAAAAAGCAGGTAAAATTAAACGATGTCTTGCAAACATGGATCAAGAGAAGGGGTTTCTTAGATGAATTGTTAGAGTTTTGAGTACTTAGGATTTCCAATGATACAGAGCTGAACAATTTTTTTAAAGAAACACAGCTTGAATTGGAGAGATTCTGAGAATCCTGCACGATTAAGTTGGAGTTTAATAATGTCAGAGGTTTTAAGTAAGTTTATGTAAGAATAACCAACATGTATTTATTGGGAAGAATGGAGAATAAGTCAAAATGCAAGATACATAGGAACAATTCTAAGTGAGACAAATGCTATAAAATCAGCTCTTGACTATTAAGAATAAGCTTCAGAAATCTTGGGCATTTTCTACAATGTTCCCACGGGTTATGAAGGCCAAATCCTCCAGCTTCATGTGCAAGCAGTACTCCAAACAGTACTCGTGTATCTCGTGTAATTGATACTGGTTCTCATCCAAATAGAAGTTGAAATCACAACACTAAAGCTTAAGTGTATGAAACTTTCTGTTATGAGGGCTTGAGCATTTATGTTATTGGGAAAGTATGATCTTATGAAAAAGAATTGGGCGCAACTACCAAATCATGTATCTGCAATCATGTATTATTATCTTGCCCACAACATTTTCACAATACTCCCCCTTTTGAAGAGTTCTGGTGTAGTCATGGTCAGAGGGCCTAATTAAAAATTATCCAACTATGCAGCCAGATGCACAAACTTTCACAAAGTAACTCAATTGCACAGTAAATAAACATAAATATAATATTATTGATTTGCGGTCAGAATTTCTGAATACAAAGTTACCTAGGAGGCTCTACAAAAATGTGGCAGCAAGTTGGGGCCAAATCATCATAACTGAATATTGAAAATAAATTATTTTAATCCTATTTTTTTGGAATATTTCCAGCAGAGTTTAATTTGATGGTTTTCATATGGCTGATTTGAACGTCTTTGTAAGTTGGGTGTTATACAAATGAAATTGCCTCTTATTTCTGCAACTACTAAAGTGCTCGCCTATTGTTCCTAGTTCTGCCATGAGCATTTTCTCCATCCATTTGATTCCAACCCGTCTATACGATATTTCATTATCACATGTGAGTGAAGTACTGTGAGATGGCGTTGGCAATTACTTCCTATTTTCATTCATCATATGGCTATCTAGATTTTTCATTAACATAGTTCTTTGTTTAGGTTTGGGCATTTATTGAAGTTAACACCCCATACGCTACTCCTCCTGATGATTTGTTTCATCCTTGTGCACCGCCCCCGGCCCTGTTAAGTAACATGTTAGGCAAGCCTTGTGCATTTTTCAAGTACCTTAGGTATTGGGTCACAGCGGCTGCCTCTAGAGTAAAAATCGTTGTTTCTACTCAGAGTATCTTGTAAGGGACAGAAGCTTTTGATTTTTAGATTGTTTTGTTATTAGGTGCTTTTAGAGCTCAGTTTCATACATGGAGTACAAATGGTCCATACGATGGTCTTTTGATTTTACAATTTGCGTAGCTGCATACGTTGAAAGCTTTCAATCCTCCTTGTATTCTTTTCATTCTAAATGTATCCCAACTGTGCTTACAAAAATTTAACCAAGATACTTGTATTGTAATACCACACTGATCATATCCTCTTCAAATAGACGCTACCTGTTTCTTTTATTTGTTTATTTTGCCAATGTTAATCTACATTCCTACCTCTTCATAGAAAACTTTAGAGCCTCTAAGTGATCTCTCAATCTTTGGTTATTTTTGCAGTTAAAGAGAGATCATTACCATATAAGAGAAGCCTCACCATATAGTTGGCCAAATGGGACCCTCTATGATCCATATTGTGGTCAAGAGATGCATGGAGAACAACAAACTAACTAGCTAATGGGAGAGATTTGTACAATCGAATCGAATCGATTATCGTCAATTCACATTCGATGTAATATGAATGCACAAAAAGACACTGTTGGTCTTGCACCAAACTTTGTTATCCCTTTGGGCCAAATCCTAAGGAAGATTGTAATGGTGCTAGGATTTTACAACGAATCTGAGTGTTTGCTCTTATCGTTTCTTGTTTTAATGAGTTTTGTAATTACAATACAGTTACAAGAATCAGATGGATACAAAAATCACTCACATGTCAAATATTTACATAACTTTCTTTGGCAATAACAGAGTCGAAAATGTGACAACTCATAGAGGACGTGGTATTGTTGAGCGATGTGGATTGCCTAGCAAGATGATGTGGTGTTGTTGAATGACTCGGACTTCATTTGCAGGAGACATGGCATTGCTGAATTACTTTGACTTCACTGGGAAAAGATGTGGTGTTGTGGAATGACGTGGACATCATAGGCAGAAGACAAGCTTTTTCACCTAGCACCATTTTGTGAAGTCCAATGTGTTTAATGAAAGATTCGCATAAACTTCGTAGAGGTGCAGAATTGCGGAGTGAAGAGAGACCCGTTTTTTTTAATTTGAATAGGCGTCAAATTGGTTGGTGTTGACCAAGTGGACTAGATATCCACAGGGGCTATGACATGCTAATGTGAGATACAAAGTAAATTTCAGGCATCGCAAAACTTCTGTGAATCTGGATTGAAGTTTCCATCCCATGAGTGGTAGAAAGAAAATCTTCTTAGCTTCACTGTCAGTAGAAAAATAAAATCTTCTTTCCTAGTAATTTGGAAGTATCTAAAGGTTGTCGTCATAGGCCTGATGCCATTCATCGTAATTAAGACAGAAGTTGCCTGGAAAAGAGGTCTTCGAAAGATGCATAAAGACCAGAAAAGGGAATTGTTAAGAGTATGAGAATTTAAGGACTTTCCTCAATGTTGTTTAGTTTCTTTCTCTCTATGGTTACTACGAATAGTAATGTCATATGGTAAATAAATAAAAAAATTCTAGTAATTTGGGAGGGTTATTACATTGGTATCAGAGCATAGATATCAACTTTGGAGTGCTGATTGCTTTATTTGGTTTTGTAATCATGGGCCTTGAGAAAAAGGGAAAAAGAAACCCTCATGGAAACATGCCCCCCAACCTAATGACCTAGATGGTCTAAGGGAACAACTATGACACTACCCTAGCAATGACTTTTAAATGTCTAAAACTTCAAAAAGTTAAGGAAGTGGTTGGACCTTCCTAAAATTTGAAGCCATAAAAGAAATACATGTGCCCTACCCCCAAGGTAAGCCATTAGCTATTAGAGATTTTATTTTTGGTTGTGGGCATAATGTACTTATCCTTTCCAAGGAAGCAATTACAAAATACAATTGTGTGCATGCTAGTGTGTCTATAGCTATGAAAACCTCAAAAAAAAAAGATTCCAAAGAGGAGGAATCTTCTATGTAACCAAAAATTTATGTGTGTGACGATGATATAATATTAAATAATTATTATTATGTTTATGAAAAGATAGTAACTATTAATGAGAAAATATTAAAATGTTTATGCTTTAACATGGTGGTACCAAAGATTTTAGTTGAAGTTGGGTATTTTGAAATATTTCAGGGTAATAAGTTATTTGTAGGAATTTTGCTACAAAATTTTAATTCTGACCATATAAATTTTAAATAATATGAAAGATTGGTTAATAAAGTAAAGTAGAATGATATTTTTTTTACCTCACAACTTACAATGATGAAGAGGACTTTAAGGAACGGAGCGAGTCCTAATCTCACTAAAATTCTATGTGCTAGTACCACCTCTCGCATATCAGAGGAGTTGCAAGGTGAGATGAATTCTTTCCACACAAAAATAGCCTTACAAGAACAATAAATTGAGGAATTGTTGAGACAAAAGGAGAAATGGACCTTCTAACATTGGCATAGGAATTGAGGATCCTATTAAAGAGGTCAATAAGCCCATGTTTGAAGAATATGAAATTAGCTCCAAAATTCCCACCTATGGTCATCCACTAGGAGAGCAACATCATGGAATGGAAAATGGCCCATTAATTTGAGAATTAAAGAAAATGCAAGCTCCCAAGTTTGAGGGACAAGAGGTGGAGATGTAGCAAAAGCACGGTTGATAGGAATGACGTATTTTGGGTTGTTGGAATTGAAATCTAATACTAAGACTTGAATTGTTGTCTATCATCTAGAGGGGGAAGCATCACTTCAGTGTGCCCATCTATTGGAAATCAAAAGGTATGATTTAAGCTAGTTGACTTGAGATAAGTTTATAAAGTGATTCCATAAGAAGTACTTATTTTCTCACCACCAAGATCAAAAGATGATAAAATTTCACTCATTGCACCAAGGGAAAATGTGGATAGAAAATTATAAAGCTAAGTTCATGGGTCTGCTTTGCTATGTCCCCTATATGAAGGATAAAGAGGACTGTGTAGATAAACTTATCTTGGGTTTAAATAAGAATAATTTATTTGCAGGCCATTGAAGTAGCCCTAGTGTCCAAAGAAAAACACAATAGCAAGCATGAATGGAAACAAAAATCCCATTCATCTAAATACTCTAACAATAAAAAGTGGGAATTCTAGGAAACTACACCAATGGAGAAGGATTCTTAAAGATTTAAAATAAGTCGAAACTATAGAAGGAATTGTGGGTCAAAAGGACAAAGAAACAAGGATGAAAAAAGAAAAAAAAACATCAAGGAAAGTGGCATAGGTTTATTCCCCTAGAGACAAGAAAGTCCAAAGATTAGGTCTAGTAGAAAGATGTTGGGCATGTGGAGGTGACCACTACAAAAGTGAGCACCTAAGGAACTTGGATAAAACCACCAACCCCCCACTCAAATTTACGTATTGTATATAATCGTCAGGCTGAGAATTAGTTATCACTCAAAGAGCTTCATGGTACTCTTCACGGCCAACTCATTTCTATTTTTGTAGACCTAGAACCCACATTGATAGCTTTATTCTCCTAATGTGCTACTAAAATGTAATATTGATCATAAAAATCTTAAGTCAAGAAGAGATGGAAGTAGGATTTGGGTAGGTAAGACTCAAAAGATAAAATTCTACCTACAAGAAGTTGAAATTGACCTAGGCATTATAAATACTAAGGTAAATTTATGGGTCATTCAGTTAAAGATCTTATGATCTAATCCTAAAAAGTGAAATTGTTTAAGCACCAAGCCAAGTTGGACTATTACCACAAGAAGATTGAATGTTTAAATGATCAAGGGAGACGAGTAGAACTCTAGGGAATGCAAAGACCAATCATGGTGAGAATGATCTTGGCCAGGCAATCTAAGAGGACAGTGAGGAAGGGAAGTAAACTCTATCTTGTAAAGGTAGAGGAGGCTAGTGAAGACCCAACTCGTAGCATATAAGATCACCCAATTCTCTAGGAATTTCAAGATGTCTTTCTTTAAGAGTTGCTAGGCCTACCTCTTAAGTGGCAAATGGATTTTTCCATTGTCTTAGCTTCAAGGGTTGAGCTTATTTCAAAGGCCTACTACAAAATGAATATTGCCAAACTACAAGAGATTAAGATGCAATTACAAGATTTAATGGTGAAGGGATTGATTCAACTTAGTATGGCTCTGTGGAAAGCTCTAATGTTATTCATTAAAAAAATGATGGGACCTTGAGATTATGCATTGACTATCAGATGTTAAATAAGGTGACACCATCCGAAATAGATATCCCCTTCTTCAAATTGATGACTTGTTTGACCAAATGAAGGGAGCTATTGTCTTTTCTAAAATAGATCTAAGGTTAGCATATCACTACGAAGGGTTAGGGAGGAGGATATTTTGAAAATAACTTTATGAAATAGGTACAACTATTATGAGTTCTTAGTGGTACCTTTTGGTCTAACAAATGCTCCCTCCACCTTTATGGTCCTCATGAATTATGTCTTTCATGACTACTTGGATAAATTTGTGTTGGTGTTTTTGGACGATATTCTAGTTCACTTTGAGGATCTGTAAGAACATGAGGAGTATTTGAGAATAGTATCGCAAAGACTAAAAGAGCATAACTTGTATGGGAAACTAAGTGTTCCTTCTTTTAACCTCAGGTACACTATCTTGGACATAATATATCATTCCATGGAATTGTAGTGGACCCAACCAAAATTCAAGCTATTGTAGGTTGACCTGCCCCTAAGAATGTGATAGAGGTGAGAACATTTATGAGATTGGTTGGATGCTATCAAATTTTTCTATAGAAATTCTCCAAGGTAGCCAACTCTATAACCTCTCTTCAACAAAGGGAAAAAAGTTTGAATGGACCAAGAAATATAACATTGCTTTCTAACAATTGAAGGAAGCTCTTATCGCCAAATCAAACTTTCAAGTGCTTGAATTAGAAAATGAGTTTGAAGTTTGGACATATGCCTCTTTGAATGGGTTAGGAGTCTTAATGCAAAATGGGAATGTGATCACTTTTGAGTTGAGGAAATTGAAGGAATATGAACTCAACTACCCTACTCATGACTTGGAGCTAGCTACAAATGTGTGTGCATTGAAGGTATGAAAGTACTATTTGGGGTGGGGAGACCATTTAAATTGAACATTAATCACAAGGGATTTCAATATTTGTTCACACGACTCAATTTAAATAGAAAACAGAGGTGGTTGGAATTTATAAGCAATTTTGAGATAGGCATTTCATATGTTGAAGGAAAAGAAAATAATGTTGTAGATGCCTCAATCCAAAGGGCTAGATTAGCTCTACAACCACCCAACTAAGGCTCAAATTTCAAGAAAATATCAAGAAAATGTAGGAAAAGGATCCCTTTTATCAAAAAATAATACTAGAATTGGAACAAGGAACTAATTTGGTAGAGCATCATGTGGGAGATCATTGTATCCTTCATTATCTACACTAAGTTTATGTCCTTGAAGGATGAGATTTAAGATTAAAAATTCTCATAAAAAGCCACAATGTGCCCTATCAAGCACATCTCATGGTAGCTAAAATGCATGCAAATTTAAAAATTAGCTACTATTGGCTTGGAATGAAGACATATGTAGCTAATTTTGTTGCCAATGTCTAGAATGCCAGGGATTCAAGGTCAAGAATTATCATCATGCAAGAAGTCTCTATTCCCTTGATTTTTCTTGACATAAATGGTTAGTAATTTCCATGGATTTTGTGTCAAGTTTGCCCAAAACTCAAAATCAACATGATAGTATTTTAGTAGTAGTTGACAAGTTCACTAAAGTAGTACACTTCATACTAAGCAATGTGAAACATGGTACCCCAATATTGGATAATATTCATAAAGGAAGTATTCAAATTGTACGAGATGTCTGAGGTGATTATTTCTGATAGAGACAAGTTGTTTACCTATAGGTTTTGAATTTCTCTCATGAAAACCTTGGGTACTAAACTCAAATTTAATACTACTTACCACCTCAAATAGATGGCTAAATGGAGAGTCAACCAAATTATGGAGGATATGCTTTGAATTTACATAATGGATCAACCCACTAAGTAGGAGTATTTTTCCCTAGTTGAGTTTACACATAACAACTCCTATCACTCCATTTAAATGGTGCCTTTTGAAGCGTTATATAACATAAAGTGGAGGATGCCTATTGCGTGGGACAACTAAGAGAATTGTGTAACTACTCAGTCAAAATTACTCCATGAGTATAATAATCAAGTAAAAATTATAAGGGAAAGATTGAAGGAAACTTCAAATCATCAAAAGAGATGTAGATGCAAAGTGGACACCAAGGGAATTTATAGTAGTTGTTAGGGTGTTTCTTTGTGCCAAGCCTAGGAAAAACACAATAAAGTTTGGTAAGGCTTCCAAATTAGCTCTACAATTCATTGGACCATTTGAGATACTTGAAAATATTATCCATGTGGCTTACCGACTAGCTCTTTTATCATCTCTTTCTCTCTCTCTTGAATTCATAATGTATTCCATGTATCCTTAGTTAAGAAATATATTGTTGACCCTACAGGTGTAATTGATTGATAAACACTATAAGTGGAAGAGACCAAAGCTATCCACCTCAAACCACTTGCAATTAAACAAATGTAGCTTGCAACTATGCAATTGGACCATCTAGAAAGTTAACATCCTTTGGGACCAATATGGAGAACTTAGAGCTACCTAGGAAGATGAAAATGTAATTAAAATAGAATATTCATTATTTGTTTAATTAAGTTGAGCCGACTTAATCCTAAGGAGGGGAGTATGTCACATTCTGTAGGAACTATTTTTTGTGAGACCCCTAGCCTCGTTGCAATATGGACTAGGAGTGGACCTTGCAATCGAATATGTTATTGGATTGTGTGTCTGTGTATGTAGGTGTATTTATGAACCATTAATGTTTAACATCAATGAATATTATTATTAGTTGTGTTATTTGTTAAATTTAATCATGAATTATGTTTTCAACTAATTGGAGTAATCTCTAACGATTTGATTGTGTGAGGGATATTGTTTGATTGCAGGTACTCAAGTAGAAAGGTGGGGTAGATTATATGGAGATCATAAGACCAACCTAGTTTCAAGACCTTTACAATAATGTTAATGCCTTGCCTAAATCCTAGATTTAGCCAACGTGGTATCAAGTATGTACAATGAAAATTAAATGATTCTTTTATTGATAGATTGAGTTTCATGGATTGTCCAAATCCATGCACATAGCCTTAGGAATCTAGACACTTATTCAGTTTTATTGATCCCCCATTTTTAATTAGGTTATAGAGATTAAAAAATAACCCTAATTTAAGATTTGACAACCTTAGGTAGGGTCTGATAGTAAGACATTTCTATATATATTAAACATATATGTGAAATAGAATAAATAATGGTAAATGGAAAATAAAATAAGTGAACTTTATTAATCAACATGAAGTAAAAATAAATAATACATTGAATTTTATTCCCATTGACCCATGGAGAAAGGAAGGAAAAAATAGGGAAAGGCATGAGCAGAGGAGACTGCTATGAATTGGTTGGGAGTTTTTGACAAAGAATTAATGGTTTGGTTAGCCATATCTAACATAGCTCTTAAGGGAGGCCACACCTTGTCATTTAAAACCTATTGTATAACTTTGTAGTTGGATGACCAATGCTGAGGGGATAAATAAATTGGGCCACATGAGGATGTAGGGAGGAAATAAAAAATGATTTTTCTAGCCAAAATAACCATGAGTGTTCTAGAATGAAAGAAGTGAGGCATGAGAAAAATAGAACTGCACATCTGCTAGTTGATTAAAGTCTTTTTCAAGTTCCAAGGTTGATTTTAGACATCCAGTTGTAGGTTCTTTCCCTTTCTATCATCTATACTAGATATCAAATGGTTAGACTGTTTGTTTAACCATTAATTTGAATGTCATTCTTGTGAAAAACTTCCTTATTTATTTGTTGTTCATTATTCTTGGTTGTTTAGGGTTTGCAATTTATAAATTGATTGAATCAAGGGTTTATTGGTTTCCTAGTTAAACCCAATCTAACTTAGCATACCTATCTATTAACTATCAACATTTACCTACAATTCTCCTAAGGGTTCATTAGAATTATTCATGGTTGAACTAAGTAGTTTATTTTATTGGTAATTAATGGCCATGCCGCATTAGATCATCTAGTTTTCTTATTTATTAATCCTCTTATTTTAGAGTTTACCTAACTAAGACTATACCTATATTATCTGGTGGATTTATGGCATTGACCTCACTACCATACCTACAATTGATTCCTTCATAGCCTTGTTTCACTTACAAGGAAAATAATATATATGGGAAATAAGAAGATAATAAGGTATATCTTCCTATACTATAATTGTGTTTAAACAATTTACAAAGTAATTGTTGTTAAAAAAAACCAAGTACAAAGCTTATCCGTGCAGTGTTAAACTGTTAAATTTGTTATAAATGATTGTAGTTTGTTAATATTGGGGGAAATAAGGGTTACTATAGAAGAACAATAGTGAAAGAGAATAATTAAAATCTATAATCTAACTTGGTTCATCGGTACAAGTAGGCTCCATCCTAAATGCAATTTATAAAATACTCAATGTTAAAAAAAACACCATAATAAACCTTAGCAAGTTGTGTTTTACTTATTAAGGCCTAGATGAATGGTGTAGCAAATTCTCATATTCAAAGTCTAGTTACAGGTTGACTACCTCTACCCACCTTTCCTTAGTATGCATTGGATACTTTCTATTGATTGAGTACTAGTCTGAAGGTATCTTGGGGATGAACAGACCCTCGTGTCCCAATGATAGAAATTCATAGGATAGCCATATATGATGCATATAATAGGTCATTGGGTTTGACTTATTTTGAATTAGGGGCTCTTTTCCTAGTTATAGAGCTAAGCCTGGTACATGAGATAAATCCTAAGGCAACACACAATGGTGAGAGTAAAGGACTTTATGTGGGCATAGGTAGAGGGTTGTATACCCCCTAAGATGTAGCTTGATCCCCTCCTTTTGAGGTGATCACTAGTTTGTAAATCTTATGACTTGCATAAGATAATATTTTTGGTGCTCCAACTTGACAAAAATTAGGGAGTGTGCTTTTCCTATACAATGTTTTAGTCACACCTCAAAGTTAGCCAACTTATGCCAGTGGCATGCGGGCTACAAAGCCAATGACATGGAGATGATGGATGCTATTTCCTATCACTTGGAATAGGGAATCCTTAATGATGAATAAATAGTTAATGGGGTCAAGGTTTCCTAGGTTCTACCCTGTGCACTATATGATTGGTTTCAATAACCTCTCTCAATAAGCCACATAATCTACATGAATGGGACTATATCCATTTGGTTGGGATCACATTGCACCCTATTTGCATCGTTGGCAAGCAAATATGGATGAATCAACCTCGATTGTAGCTTATTAACCAAGGTATGAATTATTTATTAATGGTGTTTAGTTCTAGAAAATTAATTTACTCATGAGAGTTGATTTGATGTATCATTATGCATTACAAAATGTGCATGCCACAATATTTCTAAATTTTCATTGTTGCATTAACAAAAGGATACCTTGGGAAAATACTTGAAATTATTAGGTTCTTATCTTGTTGGTTATGTGGGTGCAACAAACTCAAGACTTTTTTCTATGTTTGTTTTCTTTCTCTTTATTGTTATTGATAAAAATGTTACATCGTATAAAAAAGTGATAATCTAGGAGAGTTATTACAAGCTTGATTTGGAAGGGTTATGTGCAACTTCAATGATTAAGTTTGAGTTTAATTATGTCACTGGTTAAAACATTTTTTATGTAAGAATAACTAATGTATTTACTATGAAGAATAAACCAAATTACAAATACATAGTTACAATTTTAAATGAGATTATGGCTATAAAATTAGTTCTTGACTATTAAGAACAAACCTAAAAAAATTAGGGCATTTTCTCCACTATTCACATGGGTCATAAAGATCAAGTCCTCCACATTCTTGGATTTTAAGGAAAATTATCAATAGCATACTTGTAGTTACCCCTTAACAACTAGTCAATATCCTCATAGGCTAATATATTAAGAAAAATGAGGGCTTCAAATCATAGTATGAAATAATAGTTGACTTGTTCTAGTAGAGGATTTAAGCTTTTTCAATTAGGTCTCCATGCAGTTTTGGTGTATCTCGTATAACTAATCTTGGTTCACACCCAAGTGGAAGTTGGAATGATCACACTAGAGCTAAAGTTTCTATAAAAATTCCTATGGTGAAGACTTGAGTATATGTTCTTGGGGAAATAGAAAATTATGGAAAATAATTGATTAGGACTATCGAAAGAATGTATATGCAATCAAGTACTTGCAATGAAGTTTATCTTGGAGGATTTACAAACAAAGCTATGACAAATTTGGGCCACATCTTCATATACATGACCTTGAATGTCCTCATAAGTTGTATGCTTTACAATCAAATGACCCTTTTTATTTATAATGATTCTTCAATGTCCATTTGCATGTTTGAGTTGAATATTTTCTCCAATTTGATTTCAACTCATGTATACAATTTCAAGTTATTTACTTTCTCAACTCATTATTTATATGGCATTTCTATATGTGTTTCATTACATTTTTTCTATTATTTGTTAAGTTTTTGGCATGCATTCAACCTAATATCCCATCTACTCTAAATTAAAGAGTGTTGTCATTGAATTTTTAAATTCATTCTTTATGACATTTTTTATATTTTTATTACATAGTTTTATATTCTTTGTTAAGGTTTGAGCATGCATTCAAGTAAATACCTCATCTATTCTTCTTATTATTGTTGTGTTTCATCCATGTGTTCTTTCTTCTTCTATTATCACCTTAATATGTTCTCTATGTCTTTTGCATTTTGAGTAGCTTAAGGATGCATCATAATGACTACCTGTAGAGTGAAAAGTGTTTGATTCTCCTAAGAGTATGTCATAATGGTCTAAAGCCTTGATTTTTAAGTTGTTTGTGATTGGGTACTTTTAGACCTTTTCTATTTCCCAAGTTCTAGACATCAAGTACCATTAGCCCATTTTTCACACTTGCACACCACTATTTAAATAAAAATAACACAAATTAAACCATGTTGGTATTTTAATTTCAATATTTGTAAACACAAATAATTTTCATTGTTTGAGTCCATTGTATTGGAAATTGTTTATGATTTTTTGGATTACATTTTCCTATATATTAGAGGCATGTGGTAGTAGATTGTATTGTTGGATTTACAATTTATGTTGCTATTGGAATGATATTGGATTGAAGGGGAAAGTTGTGCTGATGTACTCTACAATTGAGATTAATACAAGTTAATACTCTCTTTGTTGGTGGAATTTTTGTTTGAAACGGTTTTCAACATGTATATTGATGTTCTTATGGTATTGCATGTTTTTTAATTTCTATTTCCATACATGTTCTATCATTTTGACGAATTTATAAGTGCTAAGAATCAATAATTTCTAGTGTATTTGTACTTGGATTATCAACCCAAAAGATTAGTTTAAAAAAATTCATCCATCTTTACAAAGATGTTTTTATTCCCTATCATATGATTGTTGCAACCACTATCCAAATTCCATACATTTTTAGAGTCTTCCTTTGTAATATTACATGCAAAAAATATATTTTCTTTTCTTCAAAAAAACCTATACATAGTTTATGGTTTTTCTAGCAATCACATTCATAATGACCATTATTTTGAAATAATAGCATTGGAATTGTGATTTATCCCAATTTTAATTACCTCTTTCATTGTTGATACTATTTCTTCATCTATCATTGCTACTATAGTTTGTACCTCATCCACTACTACTTCCTCTTCTTACACATGCTCTTGCTCTATTTTTTCTATTTCCTTATAGGATGTCTTTTCTAATCCGTTCTCTTGTTCTTTGCAATATTAGGGTTTGTTAGAAAAGCTTATTCAACTATTTTTTAGTGGATATGTTCATCCTTTTCTCATAGGTTTTAAGAGATTCCATAAGCTCATTTACAAAGAATAAATTTAAACATTTTGATTTGTCAATAGGTACCAAACTAACATCAAAACATAAAGGCAATTATCTCTCTAAAAAAAGGTTCAAAATCTCTTCTATGAATTTGAAGTTAATGGCCTTCGCCTTTTCTTTTCCTTAAAATGCATTCTACAATAGTTACCATGCTTGTTTTGATTTTATTGTTACAACCATTCTTAGAAAAATGGATTTGTGTATGGCTTATTGAAAAATGGAAAGGGCTTATTGAATAATGGAATTCCGATATGTGGAATTGGATAATTTATTGAGTGTTACATACAATTCATTTATAAACATTATCATCCAATAAAAGAGAAAATAATAAAAAATGATTTAGGCTCTATTATGTATTGGGTTTATGATGTTTAGTAGTATATATCTTTGATCTATATGGAATAGAATTTCATTCTTTACATTTGTGTTATTAACAATATACATCATTAGGTTGAGAATTGAAAGATACATGCCAATAAATCCTAAGAAAAATTGGTGGGAAATAAAATATGAAAGTAAAATCCATAAGAGATATATTTGTTCCCCTACATTTAACAAAATTGCATGAAACTGTGAGGTTGGTAGATAAGGAATAAAATTTTAGTATAGGTAGAAATTTGGTTACTAAATAATATTGTGATTTTTATCATTAAATTTGTATATCTAACATTAAAATTTTTATATGCATACAATTGGTGATATTTTATTGTTTATTTGAAAATAATAGTTGAGTCACTAAGTATATGCCATAATAAATAAATATCAATTTATTTAATACTTCATTGAATTCTTTTCTATTATCTACTAGACACAAATAAATTATTAGGATGGTACGGTGCTCATATATTTTTTTGGCTAAAAAAATGCGTCCTTACTAAAGTGAATTGGGAAACATTTGACATATGACCCAAGCTTCTTTGTACACATCCATCATGTTTTCCTAGTATATATTAGAATATTTGTAGTTTTCTCTACAATGGAACCCAAACTTTATAAATAATATACCCTAAAATCTATTATAAAGAACACCAATAGGATCTTTCTCATGGGGTTCCCTAGCTCACATAAAATAGAAGGAAAATAGGACAACACTTCATTTATGAATACCTACAACAAACAATGCATATAATGAGGTATAAATTTTCCAAATTGTAGTAGTCACCAACTATGAACATCATGATGACCATCCAAGTTTGCATGTTATTCATCCAGTTCCTTTCTTGGTTGCATAATATAGAAATTTGATCGACCAAGCCTTGCTATTGATATGTTGGAAAAAGGGAAACTCCTTTAGAGATTTGCACTCTTTAGGGTTTGGCACCTTTTTCCAATTTCATTAAATGTGGGGGAATGGAATGATATGATTGTGGATGGGGTTTGATGGATTTGGACAAGATATATGATTGAATTACAACCTGAAAGGTGAGTCAACCTTCCCTTGATCAAATCTGAAATGGACTTAAGGATGAAATGCAACACAATGACTAGGCTAATAATGCAAATTATTGTTCTGATACAATTACAACAAACACAAAAAGTCACAGACAAATTTGGAGTAGAAATAGACTAAGTAGGACACTATGCACCTGTAATTCGAATTTGGGGCCGAAAATGGAGAACTAAGTCACCTAAGGTGATAGTGTCCTTTTGACTGAAATTAGGATCTATTTTCACAGTCCTTGGGAGCTAGATCAAAGCTTCTATTTTTCGCTTGTCTCACTGTTGGATCACTGTCAAATAATTTTGTAATTGAGTTTTTGTTTGTTGTCAAGGTGTAGGGTTTGGTTGCAATAATGAATAATTGATGTTCAAGCCTTCTCCAATATTCTTCAAATTTGAAACCTATACATTCAAAGAGAGAGGAAGGGTTGTGCCATTTAGGGGCTTACCTTAGTCAAACCTCGTGTTAGTGTTTCCACTTCCATAATGGAAATGTCAATGATAAATGAATAAATGATAAAAAGGAATGATGAATCAACAATGAACTGCAACTAACCACCTTCAATGGCTGCCTTGAAGGACTGAAGTCATATAAATCTCCTCAAGTTTTAGATCTTGCTTGCTTGAATTGCTTGGATTTCTTGGAGACTTACAAGGATTCGTCTTCACAAATATGAACATGAACTCACATACAATTTTACATCATGCTTGGATTTTGATTGTTGTAATAAATCTTTGAAATGATGCTCTTGCCTTGCTTGATAATGCTCTTGATAATAATTCTTGCTCAATTATTCCACTTAGTTTTCAAATAATGCTCTAGGTATTTATATGCAATTATTCTAATTTCCTGCAAATTAAATCCTGATAACCGACTTTGGACATTTGAATTTCAAATATTAAAATGTCAACACTAACATATTTGAATTTGGAGTCAAAATAGGGGGATTAAGTCACCTCGGGTGACTGTCCCAACCCTATTTTTTGGGAATTAAGGTGTCAGGGGAAAAGTATTCAATGAATGCATTTGTTTTCCATTTGAAATTTGTCAGTAATTGTTTAAAATGGGCCATGAAATACATAATTTAGGAAATCAGGTGCTCAATTAGGTCTGTGCATTTAGGGGGGAGCAAAACATAGTGTGAAATTCTCAAGGGTGACTATTTATGATGCTTAAGATATATATGAATTTAATATAATTTATTTGAAAAGGATTTATTACCCCTACTATGCACCCCATTGTACCAATTCCTTGTTGAGATAATAATATTTACAATTAGGGTTTATCAATCCCTTGTGGGCACTAATTCAATCTATTTTGGTTTCTAGTGATTGATTAACCCCACATGTGCATCTATTTGAACCAATTACTTAATTGGTTGAATATAATTCACAATGGGGGTCGGTCAATCTCCAATCTACACTAATTCTATGTAATTGGGTTCACAAGGCTTTATTAGCCCCAGTTTTGTACTACGTTAAACTAAATGCTTTATTGATTCAATCATATGTGAAATTGTAGCTAATAAAGCCTTGATGCACATTGAATCAATATAAATAGATTTGCATGGATTGCTTAGCCATAAATGTGCACACCATTTATTAAATTTCTTGATTAGTTTAATAAGATACACAATTGGGGATAATCATACTCCAATGTGCACTCATTCAATGTAATTAGGTTTGTATAGCTTAATGAGCCCCAAGTGTGCACACAATTGAAATAAAAACTCGATTGAATAAGATGCAACATCAGTGACACATCATCCCCAATATACACTAGAGTTCAATGTAATTGGGTTTGAAGGGTTTAATTGTGAACCCCACTAAAATAATTACATAATTTTAATCCAAATAGTTGAAGGCATTAAAGCCCATGTAATCTAATTCAATGTAGTTAGGTTCAAATGATTTGATTAGTCATGGGTGTTGATGCACAAAGTTGTAGGTTTCTAAATCCATAAAGCCAAGATATTGTTTGAGTTCTAGGGGTGTCAAACGTAGAGCAACAAACCTCTAACTTATGATCATGGAGGACAATTATGGACCAATTTGTTGAGAATGGATAATCTCTCCTTCACTTTAGGCTCAACCATACCCAAGGGGACTTCCCTAAAGGTATTATTATTAGGATTGATTACAAATAAAGATGTATAAATAGAAAAGCATGCAATAGTATCCAATGTACACTTGATCCCAAAATTTATCACTAGACAAAAGACTAACCCATTGCTCATAAGACCTCTTATTAAGTTGTTAAGCACATCACTACACAACTATTGGAATGCAAGACATGATTCTCCAAGATGATAATAGTTATGGATCGTTGAAGATGCTTATCTAGTTATAACACTAAATCATGAAGTGCATACAAGCTAACTCATGCTTTGAATCAAATGGTGAATGGCATTTTCAGTTTGAGTGCATGGATAGTCATTAACTCCAAGACTAGTGCCTAATCATTGGGTTATAGAGTCACAACATATCAAGAGAGATAAACAATTGAAATCACAAAGGAATATGAATTGT
This sequence comes from Sequoia sempervirens, assembly GCA_007258455.2. Lineage (NCBI taxonomy): Eukaryota > Viridiplantae > Streptophyta > Pinopsida > Cupressales > Cupressaceae > Sequoia > Sequoia sempervirens. The sequence goes on from VDFB02344161.1 coordinate 65,953, forward strand.
ATAGATTCATATACGACAATTAATGATATCAAGCAAATAAACATTCATACTTATCCATCCCAAACTACAAAAATTCATATGCAATGAACAAATGACCATTACAAAGCTTGTAATGTATTAGAAAGTTTTCCCATTCATCAAATATTCATTACATTCATACTAGCAAAGTGTTAAGAGAAATCCTTAAGCTAGAACTTCCCAAAGATCTACAAATGGAACAATGAAGACATTCAACTACAAGAATAATTTAACTATTAATCTCCTTGAGATTTACAAAGGTGCTTCTCTAATGACTAATGAATTTACAAGATTTGAAACACTAGAAGTTCCTCGACACTTGCAGTCACATGGAAGAGAGAAATGACTGACCCATTTTCAAGGAAACAAATTTCCATACATAGCACTTTGTTGGTTACTATGTCCCTTTGGGAATTGATGAGGAATTGCAAGTCATAAATTTACATGTAAAGCTCAAATTGCTTGGGCAGTTGAATGCTTGATCATAGATACACAACCTTACAAGGAAGGGCAGACCCTCCACATTGATATTCAACCCATTTTGGAGAGTTACAACAAGGTTTTTGATGACATACCTCATGGTCTACCTCTGGAGAGGGGTTTCCAACATGTGATTGATCTTGAGGAGTGAGTCAATCCCATCATCACTACACCCTACTGTCACCTGAAAACATACAAGGAGGAGATAGATAAAATGATTAAGGATTTTCTTGACATGGGACACATCCATCCTAGCTCTAGTCCTTTTGCTTCCTCGGTGGTGTTGGTCAAGAAAAAGGATGGGACGTTGAGGATGTGCATTGATTATATAGCTCTCAACAAAAGGACATTTAAAAATCACTATCCCATTCCCAAGATCGATGAGTTGATCAATGAGCTTCATGGTGTAGTATATTTCTCCAAGATTGACTTGCATTTAGGGTATCATCAAATAAGAATGAGGGAAGAGGATGTGCACAAGACAACTTTCAAGTGTCATTATCGGCACTATGAATTCTTGGTCATGCCATTCAAGTTAACCAATGCCCCCGCTACATTTTAGTCATGTATGAACTAGGTATTCACTTTGCAATTGAGGAAGTTTGTTTTGGTATTCTATGATGACATCTTGATCTATTGTAGGACTTGGGAGGATCACTTGAAGCACATAGATGAGGTACTTGGCATACTTGAGCAACATTCATTCCATGCCAATATGTCAAAATGTGAGTTTGGATTGATTGAAATTATATATTTGGGGCATAAGATTAGTGCCCAAGGGGTTAGTGTTGATGAGGAAAAGATAAAAGAAATACAAGATTGGCCAAGACCAAGGAACTTGTCACAATTGAGATGTTTTGTGGGATTATGCAGCTACTATAGGAGGTTTGTAAAGGGGTTTTTACAACTTGCAACCCCGTTGAATAATCTAACAAAGAAAGGGCCTTTCTCTTGGGATCCCACATCGTAGCGAGCTTTTGATAAGCTCAAGGAGGTAATGATTTCATGCCCTATCTTGGCTATCTATATTTCTCACTCCCTTTTTTTCGCGAGTGTGATTCTTCAAGAGAGGGATTGGAGCGGTTTTGATGAAAAATAGGCATCCTATAGCATATGAGAGTACGAAGCTCAAGGATGCATAGATGGATTTCTCCATTTATGACAAAGAGATGTTGGAAATCATGCATGCTCTTTCCAAATTTAGACAGTACCTAGTTTGTGGGAAATTTGTGGTGAAAACAGATCATAACAACCTCAAGTTCTTCCTCAATCAACGTGACTTGAATGATAGAAAACAAAAATGGGTGAACAAACTTCAAGCTTATGATTTTGATATTGAATATGTGAAAGGGAAGAATAATGTGGTGGCTGATGCACTCTCTAAAAAGCCTTATTTCTGTTCTATATCTGATATATTTGATGATTGGAAGGCTTCCATATTAGTTGAGTATGCCAAAGATTCTTTTTCCATTGATATTTTAGAAGGAAAGATGCTTGATGATAGATTCAAGGTCATTGAAGATCTCATCCTCTACAAAGGTTGTGTGTATATTGTGCCCAAATCAAAGGTCAAGGAAAGGATTTTGAAGGCATGTCATGACACTCCACTTGCTGGTCACCTCAGTTTCTACAAGACATACAAGCAAGTAAGGGAGTGTTTCTTGTGGAAAGGATTGAAGAATGATGTTTTGTAGCATGTTAGAGAGTGTGCGGTGTGCCAACAAAACAAGACCAAGCACGTTGTTCTAGCAGGTTTGTTGTAGCCCCTACCCATTCCAAATCAGAAAAAGGGAGAGTATCTCCATGGAATTCATCACGAGGTTGCCTAAGGTGCAAGGTAAGGATTGTATTTATGTGGTGATTGATAGACTTACAAAGTATGCTCACTTTCAAGCCATTGCTTCAAAATTTAAGTCTCCACAAGTGGCTGATCTGTTCTTTAGGGAAATATGTAAACTCCATGGATTGCCCAAGAATATCGTGAGTGATAGGGATTGCAGGTTCATCAGTTTGTTTTGGCAAGAACTCTTTTGTTTGACTCACACCGAATTGACTTTGAGTACAAGCTACCACCTCCAAACATATGGGAAAACATAAATCGTGAATAAATGGATTGAAGGCTACCTAAGGAACTATGTCACGGGACAACAAACAACATGGATAAAATGGTTGCATTTGGGAGAGTTTTGCTACAACACCACACATCATATGTCAATTGGTATGTCACCCTTCAAGGCCCTTTATGGTTATGATGCTACCTCATTGATGGATTTGCTTCTTACTGATAGTAGAGTCCCTCAACCAAGGATGTGGTAAAAGAGAGTATGGATATCTTGCACTCTCTTAGGGAAAATATGCAACAAGCTCAAAACCAACAAAAAATGTATGCAAACAGACACAAGATAGAGAGGGTTTTTGAGGTTGATGACATGGTTTATGTGAGATTGCAGCCTTATAGGCAGTCTAGCCTCAATGGGAATGGTACGGAAAAGCTAAAACCAAAATTCTATGGTCCCTACAAGGTTTTGAAGAAGATTGGGGAGGTTGATTACGAGCTTGAATTACCACAAGGTAGCAAAATTCATAACATTTTCCATGTATCATGCTTAAAAAGGGAACTGAGACAGTAGATTACACCTTCAATGGAGTTGCCTCCTCTTGATGATGAGGGAAAGTTGATACTCAAGCTTGAGACCATGTTGGATGTGAGGGAGAAAAGGTTGAGGAACAAAGTTATTCTAGAGTACCTTGTGAAATGGAAGAACCTTCCAATCGATGATGCAACATGGGATGGAATTGAGATTTTTGATCACCCAAATCTGAAGTCACTTGAGGGAAAGCAACATCTAGGTGGGGAGGATTGTCATGTTCCCATCCCCTAAGTCGGCTATGGAATCTTTTGGCGAGAGGAATGGTGTTTTTTAACGCCACAACTTAATATAATAATAATAATAATAAATTTAAATTTGTTATGTTTGAGGCCGACCTCTTTAGGAAGGCGAATTCTCTTGTTGGTTGACCTCATTTGAGGAAGGCATAAGTATTCATATATATACTTGTTTAATTGTTGTTTAGATCATTATAGGTTTGATGAGTAATCATTCAAGTTGCATAAGCTATGATACCCCCTTAACAAGTCGTATCAGGTAGGGATGACACCCCCTAACTTGGTGAATTCGTCTATCCTTGCATTCACATATTTATGTCCTAAAGCGAATCATTGTTGGAAATTATAGATTGATGGAAGGAGGGTGATCATCTGTTGTGGTCGAGCCTCCTGATCTGGCCACACATATCCAATGTCCTTCCCTATTGGAGTGCATTGAAATTCAAGAAAGTGATTCAACAAGATATATTTGAGTGAACAATTGTCTAAGGAATCCATGCTATCTCGAAGGTGCTACCATTAGAATGCACCTAGCACATGTTCACATTACTTTATGCACCAGTTCAGGCCGACTCTGAGTAAATTAGGCTTGTGAGTAATCGCTGGAAGTGTTTCATTATCAGAACACCCGTATGGTAGTGGCGATCTAATTCAAATCGGGCCAATAATTCTGTGTAATTTAGCTAATAAGTGGTTGTCTCCTGATAGATTGTAATTCAGTGGATAAATAATTTCTAGAAACACTATTCCAGTATTGTGAGTTAATTGCATTTCAAATTATGTGTTTTCAAATGGTGGTGGTTTTTGGACTATTATATGTTTTTGATATTAGGGGAAAAGTAAATTTTGAAGGGATCTGCAACCCTTTACAACCAGAAAAGCCAGACTGCAAAAAAGGACAGCCTGCAGCCACCAAAAATTCGGCTCCCAATCCAAGAACATCATGTTTTACATTTAGAGTTAATCTTGTGGGAATGAAGCATCATTTCTAGAGAAGGCCCGGATGCTTTTGATTTTTTACTCGTGACTATAGTCCAACCTTCTTCCACTTGTGCTACCTTTTCCTGCCAAGCCAGCACATCACAATCCTGGGTTTGATCATTTGCAGCCCTAGGCGAAATATCCTTGACCAGGCGTGCAGACTGGATCTTATCCGAAGAGTAGGCCGAAAGAGAAATCGAAGCCCCTCCACCAAAAAAGGCAGACGGAGACTTAGACCGAGGTTCAACATGAGAGGAAGAATCAACCCCTCCCGAAGGACAAGCCGAAGGAGCGGCTCCTAATTTCTGTGATTCAGAAGCAACCACCTCTGAGAAACTCTTTTTTTCTTCAAATTTCTTCTCAACAGTATAAATATCTAGTTATCACTATTATATGTTGTGTTTGTTAAGGTTGTTAATATCAATATCCAGTTATCACTGATTATTTTTGGGCATGTAATTCTTGAGATATCTTATTGCCTAGTCTTTCTAAGGGTGTTTTTCCTTATTCTTTCTGAGCAAGTGATTGGCAGTGTTGATCAAAACAAGCATATTCCAAAAAATTGTAGTGTTGTGTTTCTATTCTGAGTGAGAATATCTTAGTTTGTACATTTGATTATGAGCTAGAATATTACAATGGTATCAGAGCCACTCGACCTGCTAGCTTGTGCATCTATACATGAGTGATAGAGATCTGAGATATCATCTCAGAGAGAGGAAGAAGGCAATGGGGGATAAGGAGGATGATGTACAACAGTTCGTCAAGGAGTCTAGAGAGTTTCAATCTACTATGAAGGACACTATGCTAGAGATGTTCCAACTCTTGAGGTGATTGAACATACAATTAGGTGTTGGTAAAACAATTCAAAATGGCATGGAGAGCAGCAATTCAGGGATACAAATACCAGCAGCCTCCACAAGGTTTTTCAAAGCCAAATTCTTGGACTGAGGGGTAGAAAATGAAGCAGAGACACCACCTGAAGGAGAAGAGGACATGGCCAAATTGTATAATGAGTATCATGCTCAAAGTCCAGCCTTTCATAGAGATGTAACATTCTCAGAATTCCATGAGATGAAGACCAGAAGAGGGCGTAGGAGGAGAAGGTATGAAAAAAGGAAGGACATTCAATATCATTTGGGCAAGATCATTATCCCCATTTTTTATGGTTCAAGGGACTCATCAACAAGGGCTTGGTTGCAGAAATTAGATACATACTTCTCCTTAAATCCGATGTTCGAAGAAGAAGCCATCAAATTTTCTACCCTACACCTTGAGGGGTTGGTCCATGAATGGTGGTATCACAGTATGGTGACACAAGGCCACAATTCCATCAAGACATCGGAAGAATTCAGTCAAAGGATAATAGAGAGATTTGATAGGAAGGATCCAAAAATTCACTTCTTGGAGTTAGCACAGTTGAAGTAAGAAGATAAGGTGGAAAACTATGTTGCTAAGTTTGAGAGATTAGCAGTGATGGTTCTAGATGTGATATAAAGAAGGCTCATAGTTCTCTTGTTGAAGGCCTCTTCAAACCCCTTAGAGGTTTGGTAAAGGCATTGGATCCGAGCACACTTCAAGACACCATTGGGAGGGCTTTGAACTTGGAAGACTCATCCATGAAAGGAAAACCACACTCCAGTAAGGCTCCACCATTCATAGCCAAGAAGTTTCCTCAAAGAGACCTTCCACCCCCAAGAAAGGCACCATTCAGACTGAACCCTTTGAAAATGTCAAAGAATGGGCTTCGAAGGAGGTCATTATGTTTAGATTGCAAGGCACCATGGCAGAAAGGTCATCATTGTTTGGGGGAGGGTCATATACACTACATTGAGATCTATTTGGGTGATGATTCCAAAGAAGAAGAGGCTAATCTATAATTAACAGTGATTGAAGAAGAGAATGAACCCAAAGGAGAAGAGTTTCCAAGAGGAACCCTTGCAGCCCTATTGGGAGCACCAAGGTACCATTCATTTCGAGTCAAAGGATTCTTACAAGGGCAACGAGTGAATTTGTTGATTGATAGTGGGGCCACTCTAAATTTCATTTATGAGAAATTAGTGGCTAAATTCGGGGTGAAGACAAAGGATTTTGGAGGGTTCAATGTCACTATGGCATATGACTACATTCTTCCATGCAATGAAAGAATTTAGCAGCTGAATTTGACTCTTGGTGGCCATAAGATGAGAGATGACTTCTATGTGATTGGTATAGGAGATACAAAGATGGTTCTAGGAGTGCAATGGTTGCACTCACTCAGAGAATACACACAAAACTACTAAATAATGGAGCTTAAGTTCAAAGCTAATGGGAATGAGGTGACTCTTCATGGTCTCTCCAGTGGTGGCCCCATGGTTGTTTCAATGAAGCGTATGGAAACAGAATTTTGTAGAGATCAAATTGCTTGGGCAACTGAATTCTTGATCACAGATAATTAGCCTTCCAAGGAAGGGAAGACCCTCCACATTGATATTCAGCCCATTTTGGAGAGTTACAACAAGGTTTTTGATGGCATACATCATGGTCTACCTCTATAGAGGGGTTTCCAGCATGTGATTGAGCTTAATGAGGGAGCCAAGCCCATCATCACTACACCCTACTGTCACCCAAGAGAATACAAGGAGCAGATAGAGAAAACAATTAAAGAGTTGCTTGACATGGGACACATTCGTCCTAGCTCTAGCCCTTTTGCTTCCTCGGTGGTGTTGGTCAAGAAAAAGGATGGGACGTTGAGGATGTGCATTGATTATAGAGTTCTCAACAAAAGGACAATCAAAACTAGCTATACCATTCCCAGGATTGATGAATTGATCGATGAGCTTCATGGTGTACACTATGAAATCTTGGTCATGCCATTCAGGTTAACCAATGCCCCCACTACATTTCAGTTATGTATGAACCACATATTCACTTTGCAATTGAGGAAGTTTGTTTTGTTATTCTTTGATGACATCTTGGTCTGTAGTAGGACTTGGGAGGATCACTTGAAGCACATAGATGAGGTACTTGGCATACTTGAGCAGCATTCATTCCATGCCAAGATGTCAAAATGTGAGTTTGGATTGACTGAAATTCTATATTTAGAGCATAAGATTAGTGCCCAAGGGGTTGGTGTTGATGAGGAAAGGATAAAAGCAATACAAGATTGGCCAAGACCAAGGAACTTGTCACAATTGAGAGGTTTTGTGGGATTGTGCAGCTACTATAGGAGGTTTGTAAAGGGGTTTTCACAACTTGCGGCCCCCTTCACTAATCTAACAAAGAAAGGGGATTTCTCTTGGGATCCCACATTGCAGCAAGCTTTCTATAAGCTCAAGGAGGAAATGAGTTCATGCCATTTATTGGTTGTTCCAGATTTCTCACTCTCTTTTGTTCTCGAGTGTGATGCTTCAAGAGAGGGGATTGGAGCAATTTTGATGCAAAATAGGCATCATATAACATATGAGAGTAGGAAGCTCAAGGATGCAAAGAGGCTTTCTCTATTTATGACAAAGAGATGTTGGTAATCATGCATGCTCTTGCCAAATTTAGACAGTACCTAGTTTGTGGGAAATTTATGGTGAAAATGGATCACAACCTCAAGTTCTTCCTCAATTAGCGTGACTTGAATGATAGACGATAAAAATGGGTGAGAAAACTTCAAGCTTATGATTTTGATATTGAATATGTGAAAGTGAAGAATAATGTGGTGGTTGATGAAATCTCTAGGAAGCCTTATTTCTGTTCTATATCTAATATATCTGCTGATTGGAAGGCTGCCATATTAGTTGAGTATGCCAAAGATTCTTTTTCCATTGATATTTTAGAAACAAAGGTGCTTGATGATAGATTCAAGGTCATTGAATATCTCATCCTCTAGAAAGGTTGTGTGTATATTGTGCCCAAATCAAAGGTCAAAGAGAGGACTTTGAAGGCATGTCATGATACTCCACTTGCTGATCACCCAAGTTTCTACAAGACATACAAGCAAGCAAGGGATCATTTCTCGTGGAAAAAATTGAAGAATGATGTTTTGCAGCATGTTAGAGAGTGTGTGGTGTGCCAACAAAACAAGATAAAGCATGTATTTCCAGTAGGTTTGTTGCAGCCACTACCCATTCCAAATAAAAAATGGGAGAGTATCTCCATGGACTTCATCACGGGGCTGCCTAAGGTGCAAGGTAAGGATTGTATTTATGTGGTGGTTGATAGACTTATAAAGTATGCTCGCTTTCATGCCATTACTTTATAATTTAAGGCTCCATAACTGGTTGATATGTTCTTTAGGGAAATATTTAAACTCCATGGATTACCCAAGAATATTGTGAGTGACAGGGACAATGGGTTCATCAGTTTGTTTTGGCAAGAACTCTTTTGTTTGACTCACATTGAATTGACTCTGAGTACTAGCTACCACCCCCAAACAGATGGGAAAATGGAAATCATGAATAAATGGATTGAGGGCTACCTAAGGAGCTATGTCACAGGTCAGCAAACAACATGGATAAAATGGTTGCATTTGGGGAAGTTTTTCTACAACACCACACATCATATGTCAATTGGTATGTCACCCTTCAAGGCCCTTTATGGTTATGATGCTACTTCATTGATAGATTTTTTTCTTACTGATAGTAGAGTCCCTCAAGCCAAGGATGTGGTACAAGAGAGTATGGATATCTTGCAATCTCTTAGGGAAAATATGCAACAAGCTCAGAACCAACAGAAAATGTATGCGGATAGACACAAGGCAGAGAGGATTTTTGAGGTTGATGGCATGGCTTATGTGAGATTGCAACCTTGTAGGAAGCCTACCCTCAATGGGAATGGTGTAGAAAAGTTGAAACCAAGATTATATGGTCCCTACAAGGTTTTGAAGAAGATTGGGGAGGTTGCTTACAAGCTCGAATTACCACATGGTAGCAAAATTCATAACATTTTCCATGTATTATGAAAAAGGGCACTTACATAGTAGATTACACCTTCAATGGAGTTGCCTCCTATTGATGACAAGGGTAGGTTGATACTCGAGCCTCAGACCATATTGGATGTGAGGGAGAAAATATGGAGGAACAAATTTATTCCAGAGTACCTTGTGAAATGGAAGAACCTTCCAATCGATGATGCAACATGGGAGGGAATTGAGATTTTTGATCACCCAAATCTGAAGTCGTTTCAAGGCAAGCAACATCTAGGTGGGGAGGACTGTCATGTTCCCCTCCCCTAAGTCGTCTATGGGATCTTTTGGCGGGAGGAATGGTGTTTTTAATGCCACAGATTAATATAATAGTAATAATAAATTTAAATTCAATTTTATTTTTTTTTATAAAAAGGGGTAAAATTTTTATTGAAATTCATAAAAGAGCATTACATAAAATCCAAGGGCCAAGGCCCTAGAAACCCACAAGAAGTAGTCAAACAAAAGCAAGAAACATCATCATCCTTCACCATTACCATCCCCATCTTCAAAAAGAATCCTCTCCAAATCATGACCGAGCTCCTGGGAAACCTGCTCCCACTCGTCAATCTTCCAACCATCTAGATGCTTAGAAGCCCACTTAGCCAAAAAATCTGCTACCCATTCCACTCTCTTGGAATATGGACAAAAGACACCATCTCCATCAAAGAACTAATATGCAGAATCTATTTCACCATCATAGCCATCTGCCAACTAACATCAGACATCGTTTGCTTATTTATCAAATCAATCAAAACCTGTGAATCAGATTCACAGATAACCTTGCGCCATCCTAAATTATAAGTCCGCTCGAAAGTGTAGAGGATTACCAAACCTTCCATAAGGTTGATAGACTACATCCCTTCATGAATAGAAAAGAAGAAAACCATTGAACCTGAAAAATCCCTGCCAACCCCTCCAATCCTAGCAGGCCTAGGATTTCCTCTTGAGGAACCATTGGTATTGATCTTCAAAATTCCAGCCAAAGGGGGCATCCACCTACCCACCCTTTGAAATTTTTGTTTCACCTGCCTTCCTCTCCTGACAGAAGCTGAAGCTGGAAACAACACGTGGATTCCCAGTCTATCCACCATCTCGGCATCCCTTTTATCTAAAGGGAGCACCACATCACACTTAGCTTCCGTTGTCTCCTAAATCATACCCCTAATTCTTTGCCAAACTTGTTGAATCAACATCTCACCATGAAATATTCTACGATTTCGTTCCAACCAAATCTGCCATAGGATGAAGGTAGGTCCAATATACCATACATCTTGCAAGAAAGATGTCATAGAAGGAGGTCTACCTAAGCTTCTCCATAAATCCACCAGGGAGGAAGCATGAACTCAAGGGATTTTCCAAACTTCCCACCAAAAATTCCAAAGCATGAACAAGTGAGAAGAGTCCTCCTCCTCAACCCCACACAAAACTCAAATAGAAGGGCCCTAGAATTGCCACTTTTGAATATTATCCCAATTCAAGCACCTATTCCAAGCCAAAGTCCAAATAAAGCAATTACACTTTGGCCAGGAGAACTTGTTCCACACTCTCTTCCACTAGTGAACCTCCACCCTGTCCAACCTATGAGATAACAACCCCTGATATCCAGAAGCAATAGTATAGACACCCTTAGGATTAGGAGACCAAGAAAGAACATCCCCATCCTGGAGGGAACTACACCGTCTACTAGAAAGGATATTGTGCAGCTCAACACACTCCTCCATACCAACATTGGGCCACTCATCAGGATTCTTCCATCTCACCACCACTAACTAATCAATAGAAGATAAGGACTTAAAGTCACTCACCCTTAACCATCCAACCTCAAGGAACCTCTGGCACAAAGTCAACAAATTCAAAAACTGAGAAACAATGGGAGGAAAACCATCTCAAGAATCAGACCAAAAATGAGCCTATGTCCCCCTTTTGCAAATCCAAAATAAGCCATCCTTGATGAGCGCAACCCCTTTCTTGAGTGTAACCCAAATCACTGAACCTCTCCCCACCAGGGGATATAGAGGAATATCCATCCGTGGGATCCCCGGGAAATACTTATGAGATAATATCTTGGCCCAGAGCCAATCCTGCTCCACACACCACCGCCAATATAATTTAGCAGCCAATGCCACTCTAGACAAAGACAACTGCCTCAACCCAAGACCTCCAAACTGCTTCGGGCTACAAATAATATCCCATTTGACAAGGCACCATTTAAAGGACAACAAACTGCCAACCTATAAGAACTACCTTGCATCATAATCAAATTCCTTAATAAAACCCAATGGGGCCACCTGAATGATACATCTATAGATGGGGAGATCCTGCACTATGGACTTGAGCGGTTGAACACGACTCACAAAATAAAACCATCTATGGGTCCAATGATTAACTTTCACACGAAATTTGTCTAGAATATTCTGCCAAGAATCCTTGGGCAACCTTCCAACAAATATAGGAAAACCAAGATAGGTCCAAGGGAGAGTCTGAATCTGAAATCTCAAGATATGAGCAATCCTCCTCTAAATGGGTACCAGAGTATTGAAGAAAAATATGGAGGACTTATCTTCATTAATCAATTGACTCGAGGCAATAAGATAAACATCAAACACCTTGCACAAATTTGAAGCTTCCCTAATTGTAGCCATACCCATCAAAGCAGTGTCTTCCACAAAATGCAAATGAGATTGCGGTGGTAAAACACCTCCCCATCTCCATCCCAAAATGAGACCCAACTCCGCATTCCTTCTCATCAAACATCCCAAACCTTCAACAACAAGAAGAAACAAGTAAGGAGAGAGGGGGTCTCCCTACCGCAAACTTTGAGAGGCACCAAAAAGCTTAGAGTGCTCACCATTTAATAGCACGGAAAAGGAAACCAAAGTAACACAACTCATAACCCACTGAATCCACTCATCCCCAAAACCAAAATCGCCAAGAATATTCTAAAGGAAGGACCATCAAAATTTGTCATATGCCTTAGCCATATCCAGCTTGATAAACATCGCCTTATCTTTGGAGCTAGCCAAGAGTGAATGTTCCGTTGCGATAACCACCCCATCCACAATTTACCGACCCACCACAAAACCACTCTATTCCTCAAAGAATAGCACTTTGAGCCACTTTTTCAACCTATCAACAATCAATTTAGAGATAATTTTATAAATCATATTGCAAAGAGAGATAGGATGAAATTGACTTAACCTATCCGCCCCATCACACTTGGGGATGAGAGCAAGGAAGGTAGAATTCAAAGCCCGTAACATCTTCTTATTCAATTGAGACTCTTGCAAACTCTTGCACAACCACCAATAAGTCCAATTTGATAATTTCCTAGAATTCTTGAAAGAACTCAATCAAGAAACCATCAAGGCCTGGGGCTTTCCCCTTCTTCATCTGAAACATAGTCCCCTCTAGCTCTTCAAGAGATATATCACCCATAAGATGCTCGTTCATCTCCCTAGAAACCAAAGAAGGGATACATGAAAGGACTTAAGCTTCCTCATCAAATCCCCCCTACGAGACCTCCCTAAATAAAGAACCAAAATACTGTACCACTTCACTCAAGATTTCTTGAAAAAAAGGAAAGATGCTCACTCCTGTCATTCACTAAAATAGAAATAGAATTGCCATGTCTCCTGGATTTCACCGAATTGAAGAATAAAGGAGTATTTTTATCTCCCTCCTAAAGCCACTCAATACTAGCCTTTTGTTTCCAAAAAACTTCTTCCTGTAGCTCACACTCCTCCAACACCTTCAAGGCCCTAGCCTCTTCCCCAAGAAGATCTTTAGTCACCCCATCCTCCCTAATCATCCTCGTAATACCATCCAACTCAGCCTGAGCAGTAGCCTTAGCATGGAAAATGTTTCCAAAGCATTGTTGATTCCAACGTTTAAGCTGATATTTGAAAAATTGAAGTAACTTAGCAAAAGTATACATTTTCGTACCATAGGCAGATCTACCATACCTCCACCATTTAGCAACATAATCATAGAGAGAGGGATCACACAACCACATAAGTTGGAACTTGAATGAAGGAGACCGAAGCACATAAGCTGGAGAAATAGAAAGCTTGATAGGCCAAGATCTGAGCCCCTCCAATCCAAAATTTTAGAACTAGAAGACCACAAACCACCAACACAGTAGCAGGAAACTAAAAAACGGTGAAGTCATTCCGCAATGGAATCCTTCCCAACCCTCTGATTATTCCAAGTAAATTGGCTATTATTGGGCTTGATATCAACAAGATTTAAAGTTGAGATGTTATCCTGAAGTAGCAACACAGAAGGCTCCAGTATCATAATACCACCCCGCTTCTCTGCCAACTCAGAAATAGCGTTGAAATCCCCAACCATAATCCACAGATGGTAAGGAACCATGCTTCGAACAAACCTGATATGGGCCCACAAAACTTGCTTAACCTGAATCTCAATAGGCACATAGATATTAGAGAAGAGTATAGACTCCGTCGTCTCAAAACAAGAAGCAATCATGGAGATAGAAGACTTAAAGGACATCCACCAAAGAGGGTGGATCTTCTGAGGGTTCCATAAACAAGCCACTCCCCCAAAAGACCCATGAACACCAACGCACTGACACCCTCCACTTCCTCACAACTTAGGCAACAAACCAAACATACTCTCAACTGATAACTTAGTCTCCTGCAGGAAAAGAACATCAGGAGATTGACTTCTAACCAAATCACAAACAACTTTTTGTCGAGGGCCACTGTTCAAGCCCCTTACATTCCAGGATAGAACAATCATTTCAGGGGATTTGAAAAATGAGAATCCAAAGTCTTGACAGACCCTGACTCCACCAAATTTTCCCCTATTAATTTAATCTTTTCCATATCCTTTTTTCTACCAAGCTTGGAAGACTTCTCCCCCACACCTTTTTTTTGATCCTTTTGATGAAGACCTAAATGAGAAGAAGAAGACTTATTACTCTTTACCACTTCATTACCTGCATTCACATCCAGAGGAGAACCATCCCTACCACCCTTCTTTACTTCAGCCATAGGAACCGACTCCAATTGGAATTCCATTTGAAGATCTGTGTCTATTTGCAAAGCACCAGCTTCCTGCATTTCTTGAGTTGCCTTAGAAAGAAGACCCTCCTATCTTGAACTCAAAACACCCTGATCCAAATTCACCAAGCCTAGATTCACTTCCTACTGGTTGAGATCATCCAAAACCTCAAATCTGTTAAAAGTATCTTCATCATGTATCTTCAGTCTTTTTTGACCCTGATTCCTGTTACGAGCCTTAACAGGGACGAAACCATCTACACCAACCCTATCACCAGGAATGGGGTCCTTCCCCTTATCAACCCTAGGTGGTTGCGAGGAGGTTTAGAAGACTGGGGTTCCACAGGCTTAGCCCTTGGGAATCTTCACAGAAGGTGACCATAATCATGACAAAGATGACATCGAAATGGAAGAGCCTCATAATCCAACTACTGTACCCAAGAATAAAGGCCCACACACATATCCAAAGAATCTAGAAATGACTTACTTAAATTAATCTCTACACAAATACAAGCGAAAGTCATCATCTTGTTAAACTAAGTCTGCTACGAAGACCCAACCAGTTTTTCGAGCATTGAGGCTAGCAAGTGCAGAATATCCTCCCACAAACACTCCACAGGAAACCGTGGAAGCCGAACCCAAACTAGAACTTGAGTTGGAAGCTCCTCAGCAGGATTGAAGCCCGCATGCCAAGGTTTAATAAAGAGCCCAATTTGGTTATGGAAATAAGGGACCCCTTCAAAGGCCTTATTACGATCCGCCATGCAATTAAAAGTCACCATGAAATAACTATTCTTCAGAAGCATAATCTTCATCTCTCCCTCCGGCATCCAAGTCCATTGGGCCCAAGATTCCAAAAATTGTAGCGAAACCCACATCCCCGTGAACTTACAATATAATGAGTGCTTCAAATAATATTCAATGTCATCTGCAATCATTTCCATCAAAATCACCAGCTTTGGCCTCTCCTTACACTGTTCCAGGCATTTGTTGATTTTCGTAGTCCAAGAACCACCAGATGAGTCTGATCCATCCAATCCTGTAACCGGCAAAAATAAACTATTATCAAATACTTTCGCACCCTGAGACGATGACCTAGCACCAATCGTTGTACGAAAGTCCATCGAAGTGGGAATCCCAGATGATTCCCCATGAGCCATCATAGAGCACGCAACTTGAAACGGGCTAGCAAGGAAAAAAATGAACCAAAAGCCCTTCGATATAGGAACACTCCACCTGGCACCCAGTCCATGACCCCTATACACCAGGTCCACCAAGGTAAGAAAACCACCACAACAAATATTGGAGCCCACCCACGACCCCTAGCGCACACTCCGCACGAACACAACCCACACCAAACACCGCAAACAAACAACCAACACCAACCCACGCAACACCAACTTTCCCAACCCCCACACGGAGAACAAACACCAACTATAAGGCTCAAACCAAGATCCAACCAGCGTGGCCAGGGAAATCACAGTGAACAATACAAAAATCACAACCAATTTGAAAACAAATACCTCCCCCCCTGAATAGCATAAACAAACCCACCCCCGTGAAGCTCCAGAGAATAACACAGACCGAAACTCCAAAAACGCATGCAATCAGAGATCAACCACATACAGGTTAAGCCTAGATGGTCGCGGCCTCATGCGAAACTTGTAGAGCCATCCATATATAGTATCTTTAAAAGGTAATATCTAAATTCAAATTATTAATTGAATAATATTTAAATTTGTTTTGTTTAAGGCCGACCTCTTTAGGAAGGAAAATTCTCTTATTAGCCAACCTCATTTGAGGAAGGCATAAGTATTCATATATATACTTGTTTAATTATTGTTTTAGATCATGATGAGTTTGATGAGTAATCATTCAAGTTGCATAAGGGACGATACCCCCTTAACAAGCCGCATCAGGTAGGGACTACACCCCTGAACCTAGTGAATTTATCTATCCTTGCATTCACATATTTTTGTCCTAAAGTGAATCATTCTTGGAAATTGCAAATTGACGGAAGGAGGGAAAACATCTGTCGTGGCCGAGCCTCTTGCTGTGGACATGCACATCAGTGCCCTGCCTTGTTGGAGTGTGTTGAAATTCAAGATAGCAATTCAAAAAGATACAACCGAATGAACAACTTTCTAAGGAATTTGTGACATCTCCAGGGCGTTACCATTAGAATGCACCAACACATGTTTGCATTACTTTATGCACCAGTTCAGGTCGACTCTAATTAAATCAGGCTTGTGAGTAATCATTGGAAGTGTTTCATTATCAAAACACCCGTATTGTAGTGGTGATCTAATTTAGATCGGGCCAATAATTCTATGTGTAATTCAACTGATAAGTAGTTGTCTCCGAATAGATTGTAATTTAGTGGATAAACAATTTCTAGACACACTATTCCCTGTGAGTTAATTGTATTTCAGATTATCTATTTTCAAACGGTGGTGGTTTTTGGACTGTTATATGTTGTGTTTGTTAAGGATGTTAATATCAATAGCCAGTTATCACTGGTTATTTATGGGCACGTAATTCTTGATATATCTAATTGCCTAATCTTTCTAAGGGTGTTTTTCCTTATTCTTTCTGAGCAAGTGATTGACAGTGTTGATCTGAACAAGCATATTCCAGAAAATTGTAGTGTTGTGTTTCTTTTCTGAGTGAGAATATTCTAGTTTGTGCATATGATTATGAGCTAGAATATTACAGCACATCAGGTAAATGATAAGGCAAAATTTATTATTACAAATAGTCTTTCAAATTCTAAATTGGTTAAAGTTATGAATCTAAGACTGCTAAAGAAGTTTGGGGTACACTTGAAAGTATTTATGAAGGAGATGAAAAGGTCAAACAAGCAAAGTTGTAGAATCTGAAGGCACAATTTGAGACTATGTGAATGTCTGAAGATGAAACAATCACAACCTACATGCAAAGGGTTGATAAACTGGTAAGTGTTATGAGAGGTCTTGGTGCACAAGTTAAAGAACCTAGGGTGGTAAAGAAAGTTCTCATAACTCTTCCTGATTCATACAGAAAAAGGTATTTTCTATTGAAGAAGTTACAAATTTTAATACTTATTTTAGAGATTAGTTGATTGGTACACTAACTTCATTTGAGATGAGAAAGCTTGGTTTGAAAAATGGTACAAAAGTGGAGAATGCTTTTAAAGCTGGAAAATCATAAAAGATTGAAGATTTAGATGGAGATGATCTTGATGATGTGGAAGCAAACTTTGTAAGAAGGATGAAAAAGGGAACCAGTAAGTACAAAGGTAAACTACATTTAAAGTGTTTTAGTTGCAGTGAAATAGGTCATTATGCCTCAAGATGTCCAAAAAGAGTTGTAAACAATAAGAATAAGGAGAAAAAAGGAAATATGATTAAAAGAGCTTACTATGTTAGAGAAGATGTTGGTATTTCTGATGATGAATCTAATTATGGAGATTTTGATGATAATGAATGCTTGTTCTTGGATATAAAAGAAGAATCTAGTTCTGCTAACTCTAAAAAATGTGTGAAGGAAAGTGTTCTGGAGAAGGTTGAAGGTACTTTGGTTTCTGCTTTTCATGTTAAAGAATATAAAAATTACTGGGTTGTTGACTATGGATGCTCTAATCACATGACCAGAGACAAAAGTAACTTAACTTGAAAAGTATGATGGAGGATTAGTTAAATTTGGAGATGACTCAGGAGCTAAGATTTGTGGAATAGGTTCAATCAGTTTTGATGGAAAGCATAATACTGATAATGTTTATTATGTTAAGGGTTTAAGGCATAATCTCTTGAGTGTTGGAAAAATGTGTATCAAAAGATATAATCTTGTGTTTAAGGATGAAACATGTAAGATTAAAAAAGTGTTTGAAATTGTGATTGTTGGTAAAAGGATTGATGGAAACATCTATCAGCTTAAGGGTGTTGATGATCATTGCTTTATGTCTTAGATTAATGACAATTGGTTATGGCATTAGGGGATGTGTCACATGAATTTTGATAATTTGGTAAGAATTAGTTCAGTACATTCAGTGAGAGACCTACCAAGAATCACAAAGCTTATCAATGTTGTTTGTGAGAATTGCCAATTTGGAAAAAAAATGAGTAGTTTCCAAGGAAAGGAACAATCTACTATCGGGCTACTGGAATCAGTACATACAAATCTTTGTGGTCCTACAAGGGTGAGAAGTCTTCAAGGTGATAGTTATTTCATGCTTTTGAATGATGATTATTCTAGAATGACATGGGTTACTTTTCTTAGATAAAAATCTGATGCACTAGATAAATTCAATGCATTTAAAGCTATGGTTGAGAATGAAATGGATCTGAAAATCAAATGTTTGAGGTCCGACAAAGGTGTTGAATTCACCTCCAATGATTTTAACATGTTTTGTGAAGTTCATGAATAAAAAGGAACTTGTATGCCCCTAGAACTCCTCAACAGAATGGAGTGGTTGAGAGGAAAAAATAGACTCTTCAAGAAGCTGTTAGGACTATGATGAAAGATGCAAATCTACCAGAAGTCTACTGGAGAGAAGAAATTCATACTACTATTTACATACTTAACATATTTCAAGCTAAAGCTAACAACACAAAGACTCCGTATGAGTCATGGTATGGAAAGATTTCTATTGTGAAGTACTTTAGAGTATTTGGAAGAAAATTTTATATCAAAAGAGCAAAAAAGAGCTTAGGAAATTTGATGCAAGGTCTGATGAAGGTTTCTTCCTTGGATATTCTACTAAAAGCAAAGCTTACAGATGTTACAACAAAAGGTTAAGAAAGATAGTTGAAAGTGCAAATGTGAAGGTTGATGAAAACTTGCGGAATTCAATTGCACTGGATGGATATGTGTCAAATGAAACTGATTGTAGAGAAGAAGAAGAAGAAGAAAAAGTTAATGAAAAAGAAGTGCATAATGAAGAGGAAGAAGCTTTGAAGAAGACTCCTAAAACGCCTAAGTATGTGCAAAAGAATCATTCTAAAGAACAAATCATTGGAGACAAAAAGAAAGGAGTATTGAAAAGAAGCAAAGCTACTGAAGTTGAGGTAAATATGTGTTTACTTTCTAAAGTTGAACCTATGACAATGAAAGAGGCATGTAAAGATGAACATTAGATGAAGGAAATGGAAGAATAAATTATGCAGATTGAGAAAAATCAAACTTAAGAATTGGTCCCTGGACCGACAAACAAAAACATAATTGAAACTAAGTGGGTATTCAGAAACAAGCTGAATGAGAATGGAGAAGTAGTAAGAAATAAAGCAAGACTTGTGTGTAAGGGTTACTCACAAGTGGAAGGAATAGACTTTGAGGAGACATTTGCCCTTGTGGCTAGGATGGAAGCTATCTGAATTTTTTTGGCATTTGCAACACATAAAGATTTTAAAGTTTGTCAAATGGATGTGAAGTCTGCTTTCCTGAATGGTGAATAGGAAGAAGAGGTTTACATGGAACAACCAGAAGGATTTTAGTTGTCAAATCAACCAGATATGGTGTGTAGATTGAAGAATGCATTAAATGAATTGAAGCAAACTCTTAGAGCTTGGTATGCAAGGTTGGATAAATATTTGGTACAAAAAGGATTCAATAAAGGCACTGTAGACAGTAATCTTCACTTCAAAATAGAGGAAGACAAAATCTTGATAGTGGTTGTGTATGTGGATGATATTATCTTTGAAGGCAATGAAGCTATGCATAATAATTTTGCAGAGGAAATGCATAAAGAGTTTGAGATGTCAATGTTTGGAGAGATGAATTTCTTCCTTGGGCTACAAATCAATCAAATAGATAAAGGGATTTTCATTTCATAGTCTAAGTATGTCAAAGAGATGTTGAAGAAGTCTGGAATGGATGGCTCCAAACCGGTATGCACTCCTATGGTGGCTAGTTGTAAATTGAGCAAAGATGATGATTCACCTAAGGCTAATCAAAGAAAATACAGGTCTATGATTGGTGGACTGTTGTATCTAACTACTACTAGACTAGATATCATGCATGCAATTTGTCTTGTGGCTAGATTTCAAGAAGATCCTAGAGAAACACATGTTGTAGATGTAAAGAGGGTATTCAGATACTTAAAAGGAACTTCAGATTATGGCTTGTGGTATCCTAAGGATATTGATTTCACATTAAGTGCTTATAAAAATGCAGATTGGGCTAGTTGTGTTGATGACAAAAAAAGTACAAGTGGTGGTGCATTATTTCTTGGGTGTAGATTGGTGTCATGATTGAGTAAGAAGCAAGATTTAGTTTCTTTATCTACTGCAAAGGCTAAGTATATTGTAGCAACATCATGTTGTACATAGGTATTGTGGATGAGACAGACATTGAAGGATATTACAGTAGTGTATGATGAGCCTATTGTTATCTTTTGTGATAATACAAGTGCAATTAAAATTTCAAAGAATCCAGTGATGCATTCAAGGACAAAGCATATATCTATCAGGAATCACTTTTTGAGAGAGAAGGTTATGGAGAATGAGGTGAATCTTGAGTATGTACCTACAAAGGATCAGATTGCTGACATATTCACTAAGGCTCTTCTTAAGGATACTTTTGAGTATCTTCGAGAGAAGTTGGGGGTTATTGTATCTCCTTTTAACTAGATGCATATGGAGATGCATCAATCCAGTGGATATATGCATTTATCTATTTTCTAGACTGATGTTAGTGGCTACCTCTCAAGGAGAGTAGGTAGTATCATGTGTTGTCATTGAGTTGCTGATTTGTTTGGTTGTACTCTTGAGGGGGAGTATTCAGAGCAAGTATTTTGGTTCGATTTCAAAGGGGGAGAACAATGCAAAACATTTTTTCCTTTGCCATTGATGTCAAAGGGGGAGAGAGAATCATGTGAAAAATTTGTGTATATTGTCTAATCAATATTGTCAAAAGAAGAGAGAATATTGTAAGGGTGAGAGAGTGCAGGAATGTTGTGTAGGCTATCTAATCTAAAAAAAGAGGAGAAAGTGTATATTTTCTTTGATAGTTTTTCACATCTTGTGTTGCCATCAATGATAAAGGGGAAGATTGTTGCAAGTATGAAGGTGTTGTCATTGATGTCAAAAAGAAGTCTACTGACTAGTGTTGTCATTGATGTCAACAAAAAGTCCACTGACTGTTGTTGTCATTGATGTCAACCATGTGTTAAGTTGTTGCTTTATGATGTCAAGGATATTGAGAAAATTGTGAAAAAGAGGAGAACGGGTTGTTGCAGGTTGTGCATGTGTAGTTGCGATATTCAAAAAGTGTTGTGAGTATATGGAGCTATCTTTTTGTTACAATGTTTGAAGATGAGTTGGAATGAAGTAATGGGCTAAGATGATGTCTTTGGTACTTGGTTTCCAAGTGCTTTTGAGAAAATTTGATAGACAGAGAAAACAATGTTGTGCAAGTGTTTAGAATGTGCTCAACGTTTCTTTTGTGTTGATGCTATGCCTATGCAGATTTGATATGTTGTTCAAGGTTTTCAAAGGTTGCTATATTCAGAATCTGGGTTTCTGGATCATTGTACAAAGAGATATTTTCACCAATGTGTGAACCAGTCTTTATAGTAATATTTTTTGTGGCCTGGGAGAAATGTATTTGCTTCACGTTTCTCCGTAGTTTGGCTTTAGGTTGTGTGAATCTAGAAATTTTCTTATATTGTTTGTATTTTTTTGTACTCAAGGTTTTACTTGATTGGGTATAGTAGAGAGTGAGTTTCATATGTCAATGTGCGAATAAGGTTTATCAGTTGTCCTGAGATGAAGTATTTGTATGATGCGAGTTTGGATGAAGAGTTTAATCAGTCTCAGGTGGTTAGAAGATTATTTGGCTCGAGTTTAAGTGAATTTTCTTGTCTAAAAGTTTCAAATTGATTTAAGGAAGCATGTGCTTAATGTTTATGGTGTTTAGCACGGGTATTGGCTGACCTTGCATTAACACTACATGCAAGGCTTGCGAAAGGGTGTTGAGATGTGTTGGGATCTATTTGGGTCCTAATTAAGGATTTATGTAGGTCGCCTTCATTCCTACCCACTGCGGGAATGTTTCGGTGCCGACTAATTTGAATTTGTAACCATAACAGATAGTTTCCAACCTTGGACAAGGTAGAGGTTGATATAAATAAGAGTGATGATGTTGTGAGATGAAAGATAGATGTGAGATCAATGTGAATGATGTGTGTGATTTGAATTTGAGTTGAGCAGTGCAAATTTCAAGTATTGGATTCCTGAAGGTAGTGAGTCGAAGGTGTCCAAAATCTTTCATACAAGGTTGCGATATTGTTGGAGAATTTGTGGTGGATTCCCTATTGCATTGACAAGTTGTTCTTTGTGTAACATTTCTCTTCTATCTTCTTGTATTTCTTTTTGTGGTAGTGAGCCCTGGCTGTGAGCCCTTTTGGACAGTGTATCCTATTCTGGCAATGAGCCCTTGTATCGATTTTGCAATTACTTATATTGTGAGCTAATCCTCACCGTGGCTTTTCCCTCATTGGGTTTTCCATGTAAATCTGGTCTTTAGTTGTGTATGGTGTTGTTATTTCAGTTTTTGTTATTTGCACTTCATGTTTAATCTCATTAACAAAATAAGGGTTTGATGAATGCATGTGGATTTGATTACTGTTGAGGGTTTTGATATTTTTAATTTGCTACAACTGATTCACCCCCCCTCTTAGTTGTCTTCAACATCGCTAACATGTGTGAAGTTGAGTTGGTTGTATAGTTCCCTATTGATGAAGTTGTCTAATACATTGAGCAATACTTAAGTCATATTGTTTCTTTTTACCACAAGAAAAAGAGCTATAAAATGGAAAACATAGGTCATTTAATCAAATTGAAAAATCACATGCACTTATGTGTGACTTATCTAATCTGACCTTGGATAACACTTTTCAATAAGGATTTATGTTCTTATGCACATAGATTTAATAACATTTCTAGAAATTATTTTTGTAGTTAAGAGACTATATAAATGAACTAGACATTGATATTTGGGACTCAATCTACAATTATAACCTCACCAATATCTTAGGATGGAAATAGCTCCTAGGAATAAGAAACATGCAATTTAATTCTTCCCATTTGAGAAGATACATGCTCAAGAAGGCTTCAAGAAGCTTTTTCTTTTTAGAAGAAAAACACAAATTTTAGTTGAACATCAAATAGCCTTAAAATAAATTAAAAAATAGGCCATATCATAAAAAATAATGGTCCTATGCACTTAAGTGCACATTCTCTAATCACTCATGGGAAAATACTTGTCAAAAAAATTTGAAGTCTCACACCCACAAAATTAGTGATGTTACCAAAAGAGTATATTTTGTGTAATTTTTTATTTAAGGATAAATAGGTTTTAATGGGATCCTAAAACCTTATACATTAATATATTAGCATAAAAACACTTGATCAACAAAAAAAAACTAAAAGACCTAGTTTTAAAAGGGCTTAGAACCTTTTACAAGGGAAATGTAATGACTACCAGAAAAGTTGTTCAACAACACAACTACAACCAAGCTATCATTGGAAAACAACCCACCCAACCTACACTATGCATGGTCCCTTACTTGAAATCTACTCTCCCTTAATCCATGGATGGGATTGTGAAACATATTTAGGAGGATCTCTCTTCTTTCTCTGAACAAATCTCCAAGACACACAATTTTCTAGCTCCTTCAAATGTGGAGAGGGGGAGTCCTCAACCATTACCACATCCAAAGTCACCATAGGACTATCCTCCAAGTTCACATTGTGATCCACCACCAGGTGTAGGACAAGAAGACTCAACAACCAAAGAAGTACACACAACAAAAAAATCCATAGTCAAATGATCAAGGAGGCATTGTTCCACCATGTAGTCAAGTCCATAGTCTTAGGAGACTCTAAAGAGAGATGTTTAGTAGAAAAGAATCATCTCCACTAAAACAAGCAACTCTCATGATCAATTCATTGAATCTATTGCATATCCTCAGCCATCAAGACAACATCCCCATGAAGAGCCTTGGAAATGTCAATGTGCACCAAAATACAAGAAAAACTAGAGTGGTTGATGTTAGATGTGGTTGGACCCACCTTTAAAATGACCAATAATATTGTTAATATCCTCAAAGCATGAATATTCAAATTAGAGAGGGAGATTAGGCAACCTCACATAAATTGGCATAATATTGAAAGATTCCATCATAGGGTTGAAAGAAGGAAACCATGGTTTGAGAGAGAGGAAACACTTGTTCCACATTTGTAACCTACCATCCAACACTAATTACATGTCCTCTAGAGTATAAAATATTGTGATAAAAAAACCCTAGCACAAAGAAAAATATTGACTGCATCATTAGTTAGAGGCCTTCAAGACTCCAAAACCCACTTACGCAAGTTTGGAAGAGATGGACTGAACTGATTAAATCTACAAATCAAACTTTGTTAGACAAATCGAGAGCCAACCATGGTTGCATAGGACCTTCCAAGATCCACCTCACTGATCCAACAACATTAGAGATCCATCAAGAGACATGAATCCTCCATTGAGGCATCCAAATGAACTAGAACCCAAAGAATCTGAGGCTTCAACAACCTTGAGAGCAGTGCCTAAAACAAGAGAAAAGAGGCTGGCAATAGGTGAGGTGGAAACAATAGCTATGTAAACATCATTGAAATGAAACTTTGAATAGTGACCATTAGAGCTACATTCAAGACCTGAGGCACAAGAAAACACAATACCATGAGAAAGATCGAAGAGTCCCAATAGTTGAAGTGGGAAAAACTACATGTTTGTTAGAAGCCCACGCCGAAGAAACCACAATTGAAACCGACATAAGGGTTTCAACAACGGGTAGGAGAGATTCCATTTAGAAAAATAATAATAATTTAAATCCAAATGTTTGCTTATATGTTCCTAGTAAATTTTGTGTAGTTAAGAGACTATGATTTTGCCAATAAACTAGACATCAATGTTTATAGCTTGAACTATAATTCTAACCTCACCAACCCTTTGGTAGTGAATAAATCAAGGACCAAGAGAGTAACATACCCAAGTGGGATTCAAGAAGCTTGATTTTTTAATTCTTCCTTGTTGAGAGAGGTGATACTTGTCAAGGCTTTAAAAAGTTCAATCTCTTAACAACTAAATTGTAGGTTTAAAGAGCCAATATATTTGGCAATGTGTCAATGAAATAAACAATGATCTTCAAGGCCTCAAAGTACAATCTTAGCCTTACCAACATATTGAGGTTGGTGAATAAAACTTCGAATCAAGAGTGCATCCACAAATTCTTCTTAGTAGAGAGACAATATCTAACAAGGTTTCAATCAGTTTGCTCTCTTAACAAGAAAATTGCATGTTTTTAAGGAAACTTCAAAGAACTATAATATGGAAATTGTAGATCATTTGAGCAATCAAAAACATCTTATTCCCTCTTGTGTAAATCCTCTAATCACCCCTATATCATGTTTTTCAAGGAGCGGGTGTCGATCTCATGCTAACTAAGAGACTACAATGTGCTAAAACTAGTAATGTTTCCAAAAAGTGTTTTTACATAGCTAAGAAACTACAATTTTGCTAGTAAATTAGACACTGGTCTATAGGCCTTCAAGACAAAGCCTTTGGGTGGAAAATTATGTTTAGGACAAAGAAAGTGTATTGTGATTCTTTCTATTTGATAGATGCCATACACATTCAAAATCAAGGCAACATTGGCAATAAATATTTCCCAAAAAGTTGGGTCATATCAAGTTTACAAATGTTTATAGGAGATATGGAGATGGTGTTGTGTTGTAATTTTAGGATTATTGATTAGAAATAAATATCTTTAAATATGTGTATAAGAGTCATTCAATCATATATAAAATTAGCATAGTCATTATACCATAAGGCACTAAATTAGAAAAATGCAAATAAGTTAACTAGATTTTGTAAGAGTTGTTAATTAAATAATAAAAATTGACATCAACATATGAATATTAAAATATAAATACATGATCGATAAAAGGCCATCAAAACAAATAGGAAACTGGACAAGTCATTCAAATAGTACTAACCTCGTTGATAAACTCAATTCATAGAAATAATTACAATAAATGTACATACAATTACGTTATAATGATAGAAAAAATTCACAAAATGAGCTACAATTGTAGATATACAAAATAATCCAACTTGAAATAATAGACCTAATGAATCCAAGCTTATAAATGTTGTAAATACTCAAACATAGGTCTCGTCATCCCTCAAATGATGATAGATCTTGAACTTGTGCGCTACCAAAAGATTAATTTGTCTTAACAATATAATGATGATATAATAACATCTATTTATAGACAAACAATGCCGTCAAGTGTTGCTATAGTTGCATAAACCCTGGTTGCGTCTAGTGTGGCGAACTCCTGCTCTGCAAATTCTGATGAGGAGGATGGCAATGAAGAGGAAGGTGATGAGGTTGATGCTTAGTGGGTGGAGGGAGATGAATCTCTTTTTTCTCTAACTGCCTTTGGCTACTCGCCTTCTGATGGGGATGATGTTGAGGTTTATGTGGATGATTCGGAGGAAGAGGAGGATGAACTTATGTTGGATATCCTATGGGAAGCCCTTTTGAAGGCGAATAAGCTTGATGAGGTGTCTATAGCAAGAGTCTCTAAAGGTGAACCCCTTTCAAGTCTGAGAAAAGGGTTTCTCATCCCTTCTAAGTCAAACCATAATATTATGAATTTGTCAAAGCCTACGTCTTCTGCTCAAGAAAAGATAGGGTTTCTTAAATCAACATGTGGTGTTGATTTAGTTTAGTCTAAGCTTGTTAAGGATGGTATTGTTTTTTCACCTCATGCTAGTGTTCATGTTCTAGTCCTTGTTTAATTTGAGACTGTTGAGGATAGTGTTGTTTTTACTCCTCTTGTTGTTGTTCTTGCTACGGTCCCTAAGGTTTCAAAGGAACCCAAAGAGTCGGAGGTTTGTGGTGCTTCAAACCTGAAGATAGGTTTGGACTGTGAAGTGATCGTTGAGAGCTTTAGTGCTCCTATAGATGCTACTCCTTCTCCAAAGTGTGAAGTGATTGGTGTGTGTTTTGGTAATCATGTAACTGTTATCTGTTCTCCTCCTATTGATGTTCTTATTCCAATGCCTAGGGTTTTAGAGGAACCTTCTACCGAGGTTAAGGAGGATGGGTAGATCCAAATTGATGTTCCTAATTCCATTCTTGATGAGTTGACTACTTGGTTTAGGAGCTCTCTTGTTGGGAGATTATGTGGCAATCATCCCAATATTCATTATATCAGAAGATGGACTCTTCAAGTTTGGAAACTAAGAGGCTAGATTGAGGTAACAACAATGTTGAATGATTTTTTTATCTTTTCCTTTTCCTATCAAGAGGATTGCTCTAGGATCCTTCTGGATGGCCTTTGGTTTATGGTAATGAATGGCCTTTGTCTTCAAAATTGATCTCCTAGTTTCAACCCAATGAAGGATACTTTCAAGTTTCCCATTTGGATTCATTTGCCAAGGTTGCCCCTGGGGTATTGGAATGAAAAGATGTACATGATTATTGCCAATTCTTTTGGGCAATATTATGTTACTAATAAGATCACCAAATTCATGAAGCGATTGTTATTCACTAGATTAGTGTTTATGGAGAAAAACCAAGTGCTCCCCATTCAGATTACCCTATGTTTAAAATTTGGAAATTGGGTGCAATAGATTGAATATGAAGACTCTCTAATTATTTGCCATTCTTTTGGTAAAGTGAGTCATGCTTCCACTTCTTCCTTGAGAAATAAGAAACACCACTTTGTTTGGAAGAAAAATGATCAAATACCAGCTTCGAGGGAGGAGTCCATTACTTCCTTTGAGGAGGTTCAAAAAGAAGATATTAATGGTGAATCCCCTATAGACTATGCGATGGTGGACTCCTCTTTTAAAGCTTCAAGATTGGAAGAAGGATCTACCAGTGGTCTTATAATTTCCTCTTGCCTCAAGAATTTTACATTTGGGGAAAAGGATCCTTGTACTAAGATAAAGCAAAAATCTTTAGAACAATTTTTTAAACCACCCTAATTGTGGGTTGGTAGGTTGGTTTTTGTTAGGTTTTGCTATGGTTTGTCTTTTGTAGTTTCTTCTTGTTCCTCTTGGTCATTCTTTGGTGTTTGGTTGTGCTTCTCACTCTACCCTTCTCTTTGTTCAAGGTTTTGGGCCCTTTCAAAACCTTGCTTACCTAATAAAAAACAATTTAATGATCCTAAATAAATAAAATGTTCAATTCAAGAGCCATAAAATGAATAAATTTCGATATAATTTATTCTTCCATTGTAAGCATTTTTATTTCTTACACTCTTTATTGATCCTCCAATAACAACTAGGCTAGTAACTATTTCTAAAAGATTAAATTCAACTAAAAATTGAGTATACTTTTATTTTGAAAAAGGTTAAATAATTATAGTATGCATTGTGAACTTGGCCATAGTTTCTCTTGCTTCATCCTTTGATCAAGTGGTTTTTTATTGTTCCATGATTCCTTTTGGTGATTAGTTTGTTTAGTTTCATTGTTGGAGATGATACTCAATCTTTTGAGTCTTTAAAGGTGACCTTAATGGCATTTTTTACAGTTTCTAATTCATGAGAGATGTGAGTAGTAGCATGGTTCCTAGAAGTGGCAATGGGTGCTTATTAAAATGTAGAAACATATGTCATGTTTTGGAAATGTGTATTATGAATTAGATTAAGCTGCAACACCAAGATCTCCAATATCTATTGACTAACAAGTGAGTATTGTAGAGAAAGATTGTAACGATCTAAGTAGATTATATCAAACACCCTTACTTAGATTGAACCCCCCATGCATTTTTCAATCATGTTGTGGTTTCAAGTAAAGAGTAAGGTTGTCCCACTAGTGCGACAAACTACTAAGCTTTTACTCACATTATTGTTTTTTTTTAACATTATTTGATTTACAACAAATTTTAAGACTTTTTAAAATTATCATTTCCAATTTTTACTTCTAATATAAGTATATTAGTTCTTCATTGATTGAATTTTCTAGAAAAAATCCCAAGCCATCAAATTGGAAATTTTGGGTAGATTTTGGAAGGAAGAGATCTACATTTAGTTACTAGTTGGTGGTCCATTACCTTGCTCAATACCTATTGCAAACTTCTCACAAATGCCTTTGCTCTCTGTTTATGTTTGCTCCTTCCTTCTTTTGCTAGACCAAAACAAACTTGTTTTTATTAAAATGTGTTATATTCTTGGCAATACCATTGCAATCTAGGAAGGCATGGAATGGACTAGACCTTTGAGAAAAAAGGCTTTGTTTATCAAGCTAGATATTGAGAAAGCATGTGATCCAATTGAGTCGCCTTTTATTTTCATCATGCTCAAACATATAAGTTTGGCAACTTCACTCATCAAGTGTTCAAATCCTTTTCTTAGAGGCATATGCTTGTTTGACTATAATGGTAACAAAAATAAAGTCTTGGGGCTTTGTCATTCAATTCCAAGGGTTGCCCTCTTGCCCCAATAGTGTATGTACTTTGGCAAAGGCTTTTGGTAATCTTCTAACATGAGCCAATGAAGAGCTCATCAAAGTTATATCTCTCCCTAAGAGCAATTCCCATCTAGTTAATGGTCATTTTACTTATGACCCTTTCCTTGGTTTGGTAGAGGATGAAGCCTTCTTTTATGAAGCTCTTTCTTACATTGACCCCCTTAGCAAAGTTTTTTATTATAGGTTGATTGGAAGACAATACAATGTTCTAGACATAACATGATGCCTTTGTCAACATGTCCTAAATTTTTTCGATGGAAATAGATTCAAAGAGAAGAGATGTTCCAATTTTTAGGCATCGTATTCCTTTCATGTCTCCCATTCTGCCCTCTAGTAATACACACTCAAGAGAAATAAAACCAAAAATTTCCTATTAGGTTTTATAAACCATGTCACCCATGGTGAAGTTTCATATCTAAATCAAAATATTGGCTACAACATATGTGTGCTATTCTTCTTGTTGGGACCCATCTAAAATTTAAATTCACTCATAACCAATTGGCTAAAACTTTTTGTGGGATTTTCTTGGACTAATTTAAAGCAAAACAAGGGCTTCCATCAAGAGGCTTATATTGTTTCTTACCTTCTTTAAGAAAAAGACATGCCTTGCATAATTGGTGTGTACACATAAAGTAGTGGCTTGTATGAGATGTTGCTAGTGTCTACCATGGATGGTTCTCAAGCTTGGAAATTTTTATCAACTTTGTATTTTTAGGTGAAAGGCTTGGAAGGTTTTGGGTCTTCATTCTCTCCTTACTACTTATATGCATGTTAAGATCTAAGGCATTTTTGTTGCTAAGAGCATCTAGAAGGCCTTTGAGATGGTTGTCATTTCTCAAGTGGGCTAGAGATGGTCTTTGATTTGGCCTTTTTTTCAATAATCATAGCCTTTTTGTGTTCCCCAATTGTTGGTGATGGTACACTTCTCTTGAAAAACCCCTAGGGATAAAAAGCTTTTTCCGTGTTGGAAAAATGCAATAGAACAATGTTTTGGCTTCATCTTGAGATTAGATCTCTTAACAATAATGTTAAGGCACTATAAATTAGTTCCCTACTATTTTCTTTCTATCTTTCGCATTCAAGAGCTTATGCCAAACATCATGCTTCACAATCTTGGCCTTTAGGTACATCTAGTTTGCTGGAAAATTTGGTGGATTATGATATGGATTTCAAAAATTACACACTTGAACTTCTCTACAAAAGTATGAGTGCATTTTCCAATTCTATATAAGGCGCACGAACTAAACCAAAATTACCTCACTTCCTAGTCTTTGGTTCATTAAGGCCTTCAATGGGAGAAAGACTACTAACTATGATTTTCCAATCTTAATGTCTAGCTTACGGTAGGCTTGAGATCTTCAAACATTTCTTTTAGACTTGCCCTTGTACTCAAAGTCCCTAGGAGCTGATTCATAGTATTTCTATCTTCTTCTTTTTGAATCATTCAATTGGTGGAATCAGGGCTTAAATTTGACGATCAACCCTGCCTGTCAAGCAATTTTTTTGTGACGGTCATTTATTTTGAAGTTGCCTTTCAAATATTAAAGGTTATCTATTTTAAGAAAAATATATGTAGATTGAAAAAACATATATAGGAATAATTACATAGAAATTTTGACAGTTTAACTAAAATTTTGCCTTTCAAGTGAGACAGTCTTCCTAAAATTTTAAATGCATTTTACAACTAAAATGACTAAATACGGCCATACGACCATCAAATTTAAGCCCTAGGTGGAATGCTTTGTTTGGGGATTTCAGGTCAGAATATATGGCATTTCTTTAGATTTTTTAGAGTTTCTATTTTGTTTGAATTGTGGGAGTTCCAAAAATTTAGCTATTTTTAGTCATAAGAATCTCTTACGATTTTGTGACTAGAGAAAAAGTAAGCATGGTCACTTCAATTATTTCAAATTGAACTAATTGTAGAGAAGATGGCACTCGAATTCCAACAACTCTGAAGACCTTTTTAACCACTAGGGTAGTGTTCCTTGCACACTGAGTCACGTCCTACCCTACTAGACTCTTGTCAGCTCCCTACCGATGGGTACTTGGTGATAACATAGTTGTTCACACACCATTTTGCACCGCATCAGTTTTCCCCCTCTGCCAACTTGCCAAGCAGGACGGTCTCTTCATAGCCCCTCATGGGAAACCCTCTATTGCTGCTCCACCTTCTCATCATACCTCTCTGGCACATGAAGTGGCAGGTCCCTCTCAAACCACCCCCGTTTAAGCGGGGCATATTAGTTACTTTGGCCTATGGTGATCTCACCGCTCAAGATGGATCAATTGCTCCAAATGTTCTCTTTGAGGAACCTTCTATATAGATTTTTTTCCCACCAAAAGATTATTTGACACCTCTTGGTACAATAGCATTTGCCTAGTTCTCTGCTCTTCTCTCTGTCAACCATAAGGGTCAGAATACCTCATTTTTGTTTCTCTGTTTGCCACTATTTGGCGGGCCATGCTTAACTCCAAACCTCTTTTTCTTGTACAACCATCTGTGTACTTTTACAAATTTCAATTAATTGAATTCTAGATAACTTTCCATTTGGTTGAATAAAGGAAATTGTGGTGGTTTACAAATTTTAAGTTAGTGAGCAAGATTATTTTCATTCACTTTTCTTTTTCTTAAAAGAGTGTCTGTTCATCGCATTGGAGTTAATTCTTCTCGTACGCATTCCACAAACAATAAATTAACAGAAGGTAACAACCTTTGTCATGTCCATACCGGTACCCACCAGTGCGTTTTTTTATATGGATATGACCTTTTAAGCTAAAAACTGAAAAGTACCTCAAATAATTCAGTGTTCTTCAACTATAGTTATAGCAGTTTTTGGTAGTTGTGCCATAAGACTTTATAATTCTAGTAAACAATCAGCAAAGAATCAATCAACAGTAAATAACAAACTTGACAGCCATGTCCACCTGGGTACCCAACAAGGCACACTCCTCTATATGCTTGACCACCTAAGCAAAAGAACAATTCAAAAATAAACAAAATATATGTCCCCGAAATTCTCGGTGACATCCTGGGAACTTGGGGTCTTGGAATAAACATCCCCCTGTTTTAGAACCAAACAGCCTGCTCTATTAGGTGCATAAATAGAAAAAAATAACTTCTAAGGAAATAAATGCTAAGGATCCTGAAAATAAAGGTTATTACAAATTCGATATATTGGATTTACTTAATATTTGATTTTAGATTTATTTAAGTTATTTAAATAACTGCACCCTCACCGTTCCCCTAGGTCCCCAAACTTCCGGCAAAAATTTTGCCATCCTTAAAACCGCGTCCATGTGTTCCCTCTTCCCAGAACTTCAGAAAAACACTGGTTAAAACTCAGTTTATTAATCCTTTCAAGATTCACATAACTGAGGTCATAATAGGAAATCAACACTGCCATTTGCCCATCATTTTCTAACTCAAAAAATACACGTCTGAAAAAAATTCCACATACTGTGCACTGAATAACAATATAAATGTAATAGTGTTGGAACTTTTTCCATCATCCCAATTTATGTAAATTGCTGTGGGGATAGCTAACTTAAGCCCTAAGCCATACAAGTTTGCAATGTGCAATGATAGCATGCAAAGAAGAATAGTGACTGAAATATTGTATTAGTAGTTTTCTGATGATCCAACAAATTGTTCTAGCCAATATGCATTATTATCTCTCCTAAAATTGTTATTTCTTTTGCAAACACTAATCGTGGTAACAATGTTCATATAGTTCTGTAAGTTAGCGAAAGTGAAATGTTCACTCTAGTCAAGAATTTCAAGTAGATTTGGAAAATTTCGAAGCTATTTAACATTCAAATTCTGCATAATCACAAAAATAGAATATCATAATGATCCTAAAGTTAAAAATTTGATCCAGCCACAGTCTTGTTAGTTTTAGGATCAGATCTTAATTAAGCAGAAATATGACAAATTCAAACAATATAACACAGCATATACCCTGGGAAAACCCTTCTTCTTGAGGGAGAAAAACCCAACAACAAATTATATCTCTTATATAATTAAATGAAGAAGCAACAAATCTGTTTTACAACTTAGCCACATACTTGGCTGATCTGAAACAATAAGGATAGCACCTCTCCTAGGTGTGATTATACAATGAATGATATATTTCCTTGATCACAATCTGCCTTATGGAAGAGATGTCAATCTGCTGCACAATGTCGATCTCCTTGTGATAGTATGCACTTGACTTGATAATGATTTGATGATGAAGGAGAGAGCAACACCTTCAATAAATACACGTTGGTATGGACTCCACCAAAACAAGACGTCTCTTCAAGATAAGTCGGCCTCTTCATGAACCAATGCATCTCTTTGTTCTAGGCGACCCTTGGATTAGTCGGCCTTAATAAATATATAAATTATCATTTAAATGGGATGACCTTTCACAAAAGTCAGCTACAAATAAATAAGTAGTCTTTGACTTTATTTATTTGCTTATTAATTAAATTGATAGAAGGATGAGGCCCGAAGCTATATCATCAACACTCCCTCTTAGCTAGGGAGGAATCCTTCCTGATATCCAATGTCATGAGTCTCTCGACATGACACCGACAATGGCTACACCCATTTGTGGAAAAGAGCTCATCACGGAGTCACTTTACGTGATATCATCACGGAGTCACTCAACATGACGTCCACCATGGCTACACCCATGTATGGAAGAAAATTTGAGTACAAGTGCCCATCACGGAGTCACTCAACGTGATGTCATCATGGAGTCTCTCAACATGATGTCCACCATGGCTACTCCCATGTGTGGATAAACACAAGTACAAGGGAATAATCACAGAGTCCCTCAATGTGATGTTGTCATGGAGTCTCTCCACATGACATCCACCATGGCTACTCCCAGAGGGTGGAAAGAACCACATCTCCATCTTAGAGATGGATGCATTAACAAGGGCTTTCACCTCAAATTTCTTCGTCTTAGAGAAAGATGCATTAACAAGGGCTTTCACCTCAAATTTCTATGTCTCAAAGAAAGATGCATTAACACAAATCTTCATGATGATGTAACTCCCTCTGAAGCTCCAAGTACTTGCATCAACCTCCTGACCTCCTTGTTGAAGATTGTCTGCAAAGCTTGCCTTAGAGGAATGGTGTCCAGCGCACTCCTCTAGTACTATAGAGAGTTCAGGATTATCCTCCTCGATCTCATCCCAGATCACTCTATTCTAAATAGGTTTGCGGAGCTACCAATGTCAAATCCAGATTGACTATCTTGTGCAATTATGTTCTCTGCAGCTGAAGAGGTCCTCCAAGGACTTTAGCACCTAGCCTTGCAATACTGCAACCCACATAGCTGACACCTTCACTAGTAAGTCACATAACTCCCTCTTGATCCCTGCCTCAAAGATTGCAAAGAAATCCTCTGAAAGTGAACTCCCCTCCATCTCAAAACCTTAATCCTTTTCCTGGACATGCTCTCAAGCCTTGAATCCTCAAAATTTAACTCCTCTTGAAGTAATTGACCACAATAACAATCTATAGTGGTTTTTTTAGTATCTTCATCTTTCTCAATCTTCTTGCTGATGCAAACTCTCCATCCAAGGTAGACCCGACCTTGTGCCCTCGAGAGATGTCTATAGTTATGTGTCACCAACTCAGCTTTATGGCAGCAAGCTGTGTCTCTATTCTTCAGCCTGTGTCGCTTCCTCACAAGATGCATCAAGCTCTTCCTCCCTTGAATTCCTTAAGTAATCTAAGATAATTAATTCATCATTCATTTGCTTCTCGATCCAACCTACATTTTAAATATATTAATAACAGTTCATGAAAATCAAACTACAAATGAAGCATGTAGCAAATATCATTAGATAGATTAATTAAAGAGACAATAGAACTTATCTTTGTTGATTTTGTTATGTCTTTCTTTCATTTTTACTGCTCTTGGAAATGCTAACCACAACACAACAAGGGACAATCTGCTCAACACAGATTTCTCAGACACATTATGCAGCCAACATATTCAATATAGAACCAGGCCTCTCAATGAATCAAGGCACCATCACAGAGAATGGTATCGATGTGACCAACCAATCACAACGAAATTGCATTTCTCCTTTCATTTCAGAGTCACACTCAAAAATCTTCACAACTGGCATGAAACAACTTGTAATGAACGAATGGTATCTCCAAAGGATCTTATGCTAGCGATCACCACTCAAAAGAAACCACGACCTTTTACTAATCGCATGATCCAATTAATTTATGTTAGATTTGCACAACTCAATAGACTGAAATTCAGCCCAAAAGAAAGTGATTTCAAAGGTACAAACAACAAAAAATACTTATCTCTTTAATTGATTATGTTGTAGCCATTGATCTCAATCATCAACAATTCTAAGCTTTGAGCTGTGATTTGTCCCATCATCATATATATGAAGAATAGCAGAGAAACGGGGAAACTGAGAAATCTCTGTTGTATCCACCTCGATCCATCCTTCATAAATTCCCAAATATGCCTTAATTGCCAACCTGAGAATTAGAGAAGTTATATTCTTCAATATTCTTCGGCTCCTTAAAAATATACAGCTCTTAGAGGGATATCAATTCCTCCAAATCTGGCATAGCTTTGCTAACTGATTTGCATCCTATTCTTTGAATCTCATAAAGACTAGCTGGTGGCCTCAACAGAGAAGGAAGTTTTATACTTAGAATAACTACCACAGCTTCAAAATAAGTGCCACGAGACTCCTCATTTTAACAATATACCTTTCTTTAATTTAACCATGAGCCAAGCTACTCCCAACAACTCTCATATTCATAGCTCCTTGAATACTGCTGATTTTAATATATCATTCCCATAAATATATTGAATCGTGTCTCCGAACTATTATTCCTTCACTAAGTTTGTTTCTAGCAGCAACAGCTGGAAATGACGTTTTGATTTAAGAACCATCGTGTCTCATCTAGAAAGATACCCGCCTAATCACTTCGACTCAGACTGTACGCCTGGCTTGGTCCGCCTCCTCCCATATTCGAATCCTTCATAGATTAATGATATGAAGTGACACCAGATAATCTTTCGATTTTGATTATATAATATGCCAGAGCTTTCCCAAAGATTGATTCATAAAGGCCCGATGATTCTCCTGGATTAGGTATGATGACTCCATGAGCCTGCTGTATCAAATCGACACCCCACAGCGTTGGTGTCAAGTTCCCTTCGATAGCAACCTTTTGAAGTACACATTCGTTGTGTGGTTTGAAGATGGAATTTCCGAGCGAGCCTCCAGGTGTAATGACGCGATGTGAGAGAGACGTCAGCACTTCTTGCTTGTAGTATAGGCTCCCGTGTTCCCTCAACCGGCATGAAGAATACGCACAGAAAGATCTCAAGCAATCGTGCGAATTGTTGGGCCAAAGCCGTGAGGCTCGGTCACAACAATAGTAAATCACTTCCTCTGTAGCCTAGTACACCCGAGCAATCACTAGAAGCAATTTGACCGATGGTAAAGTCACCTCCAAATCATCAATTCCAGAATGACCACGAAGGCTAGGTAGAGGGTTTCGTCTCTCCTGGAGGCAATCTGGTGGGGAATTTCGACCTTGTCAAAATAGTTGCGACTTCTCCAATCGTCCTCAAGAAAACACAACTTTCTTGTTATGTTGTAGTCACACCTCAAATGAGAAGGAATCAAGCATCTCATTAGCTGTCTTGGGTAGATAATACTTCACTGAATATTAATTTTGATGTTTACTATATTTGACCTTCGAGGATTGCCCAAGCATTTTCCCTAGCCATGCCAAGTAGGGAGATGTTGTCAAGTAAGGGTGAGTGCACCCGGGATTATGGGAATAATGATCTTCAGTGATTGCTCTTCATCATCCAAAACAAAAACACATATTCTCAAACAATGCTGCTCCAGAGAAAGAGAAATATGCCTTGCCTTCATCTTTTTGTGGATTTCAACCACCCATGCTCTGTAGGTGTTATCAACAAAGAGAAGCTCCATTTTCCCTGGAATTAAATGCATCCATACAATGATCTTGCTCCCATTATATGATTCCAAATTGACCTCAACTCTAGTCCAGTAGACATTCCTAACCGATTCATCAAACTTATATATTAAAATCCTTGATTTCTCCTTTTCATAGAGAGCGATAGATCTGGTAGCTTCATCAACAGCCAACAAATTGAATCCCCGCCTAAATGTATGAATAGGATGACCGATATTATTTATACAAGGACTCAAGACTCTGCCAGGAGAAAAACCCAGCAACAAATTATATCTCTTATATAATTAAATGAAGGAGCAGCAAATCTGTTTTACAACTTAGCCACACACTTGGCTAATCTGAAACAATAATGATAGCACCTCTCCTAGGTGTGATTATACAATGAATGATATATTTCCTTGATCACAATCTGCCTTATGAAAGAGATGTCGATCTGCTGCACAATGTCGATCTCCTTGTGATAGTATGCACTTGACTTGATAATGATTCAATGATGAAGGAGAGAGCAGCACCTTCAATAAATACACGTTGGTATGAACTCCTCCAAAACAAGACGTCTCTTCAAGATAAGTCGGCCTTTTCATGAAGCAATGCATCTCTTTGTTCTAGGCGACCCTTGGATTAGTCGGCCTTAATAAATATATAAATTATCATTTAAATGGGACAACCTTTCACAAAAGTCGGCTACAAATAAATAAGTAGTCTTTGACTTTATTTATTTGCTTATTAATTAAATTGATAGAAGGATGAAGCCTAAAGCTATATCATCAACAGTCCATAGTGTTACTAAAAAGGATTGTGGAAATAACCGTTTTTGAGAACTAAGCTGGTCCATCATCAGTTATATTAAACAATATTTTAATGCACATGTTCATAGGATTTCAAAATTTGATACAACAAAATAGAGTGCAATATTTAAAGAGTGGTGGTCTCCATAGTTTAGAGCTGCTAGGCTCTAAAACCACAATGTAAAAAAAAATTCTCCTGATCATTAGTAAAATTGGTGCCAAGGTCCAGAGTCAATGCATTTGCACTAGCTTTATAATATTTACAATGTCTATCATGACGTTCAAAGCACACAAGCTAGAAAACAGGTTTTGCATGACAAAAATTAGGGTTAATGTGACTTGACATTGACAGATCCAATCTTCTTAAAAAATACAAGGTTTGGCAAAAATTCTAAAGGTTCATTAAAGCCTTTTAACTATGATAGCAATTGATGATTCACTGATCTCATTCCAAACATAAGAATACCGAACCCATTCTGAGCATAAGAAGCTAAAGAAATCTGATGGTGTGAGTCCTAATAATCCTGAACTCATTTCTTTAAATTGAAATCCTCCATATAAGTTGTGTAGTCAGCTTCTGTCAATTTGTTTTCTTGTAGGCTACTTGGATCAGGTGCTGTCAAATGGCAGTGGTTGCTACCCTCATGAGTTGGGATAAATCCAATCTCTGACCTTGAAGTAGAAACCCAGGTCATATAAAAGTATTGGATAAAAAAATGAAAAAGATGTCTAAATTTTTCAATATCTTCAGATGTTTATGAATAACGAGATATGAGTCAGAAATGACGAAAAATATATCAAAAACATTAAATCTGAGTGGAAGATTAAGACCCAAAAGCATCTAAAAGAAAGCAACGCAAAATGAACAGTATACATCATAGAAGAATGTAATATCATGCACAAAATATTACGATCTTGAGGTAATATAATAGATTACAAAGACAACACCTCTGAAGCCTTGTTGGAAACAAACTTAGAAATGGAACATTAGCAGTGACAGTTATCTTAGGTGTGAGCCTTGCCAATGCAAGGGATCTGCCAACCATAGGGGGACAAAAAATATCTAAATGGTTACAAGACTGTATGAGTAAATACAGTTTTAATAAATTTGTGGAGGCTTGTTACATCCATCATTAAATAGTAGAACGTCCAATCATATTATAGGCTGCATTTCAATAGCTCGTATGCCCAAGAAGTTGGCGAACACTAATGTTCAACCAAAACATTCTATCTATTACAACATCATAAGCATTTACTTTTGAAATTTAAGCTACAAACTAAATTTAGTTTGTCATGTATCTTTTTAAGTTGCCTTATGATTTTCATTTTGACAACTCATACCATACCTTTGAACGTTGTTGGTAAAGGCTTGATGCAATTCTTTGGTCTAAGTTGTAATTAGCCATTATTGATCAACTTCCATGGGGTTGAGCTTCACTTTTTTATGTGTTTATAATTGCATGCCAAATGCTTGTCCTGCTGTACGTTTGAAAAGAGATCCTCAAAGTAAGTAGCATTTATGTAGCCCTTAATCTTCTCTAAGCCTTTCGGAATTTTGCCCCAAGGCTCCGCAACAAACTCTAGCATCCAAAGCTAAACCTTACAAGTGAATAGTAATGGATTCATTAATGAGGCAATATATAGACTTGATTTGTGGGCACTGAAGAATAAAGTCATTCGCTTGAATTTTTTGAACTGTTTTATCACTTGAAAGTTTGAAACCAAATTATGAGTGTTTTCTGTTTTGGTTAGAAGACAATATTCAAGGAGACATTATAGAAACCCTTTAAAGATGTTCTTCCAAAACATAAAAATAATCTTGAACCATTTTATCTTATAATTCAAAACATCTGATAGCATTTAGACAGGCATTCAAGAAACTTTAAAAAGGAACAAGAAAAACATTCAAAAGAAGAAGTTGAATCTTGACAGAAAGCAAGTTATTTTTTACTGACAGAGCCTGTACTTATGTACGACATTTCTTCCTCAATATCTTCAAATTCCCCTGCAGAATCATTTCCATCCCCAGGTAACTGCAATGCTCCACCCATACTGAAAGATGGTCCTGTTTCATTAATTTCAATATCCAAATCCTCCAGCCTTTCTTCAAAACTTTTATCACTACAGTTGAGAAACCATGCTAGACTACATTTTATGCCCTTGTTTGATATTGTTCGAAAACGAGGTTTGATTCTCCGTTCCAAGCTGTATGTAAAGTAATCTGGAAACTCTACAAGCTCCAGCAAACACCTCTTAATTTCAGTCTTATAATAATAGAAACTGAGTTTCATGGATTCCACATCAAGAACAAGTAACTGAGGACAAGCAACAACCATTTTTGTTACATCTTCAACTGCAAAACCTCGTCCCTTTAGAAAATATACAGGCCTTACAAGCTCAGCTGGACGAAGACTAACAACCTGTGACATTTTCTCTAACAATCTGCCAAAATCTTCAGGACCAACCTTGGCATTAGACTTGAAAAATTCCTGCAGGGAGTCCAATTTTGGCTTCAAAGAAAGCCCCATGATTTGTGGATACTGTGCGATTACAGAAGCAAGAGCCTCTTGCCTTACACCAACACTAAGAAGGTGCTCTACATTTGGTTTTATTGTTTCCTCCAAATCATATCCAAGAATATGTGGTCTTTTCTCAAACATTCTGGTTATGATTTGTTTAGGGAACCCCAGACTCATAAGATAATCAACAAATGGTTTAATTATCGTCCCAACTCGCATGCCCAAAATCTGAGGATACTCTGTCAGCATAGGCCCAATATCCCTTGGGCTTACTCCAATATTGACTAAGTAAGCTACAGAAGTACTCATTGTACCCTCGAGTTTGAATCCCAAAACCTCAGGATATTTCCTCAACACAATCGGAATGTCAGTCTTCTCAATGTCAAGCCCTCTTAAATACTTAATAATGGGAACCAGCTCTACAACAACACTAGCATGCAACAACCGAGGGTATCTTCTAAGCAAAACTGGAAGGTCCGGTTTCTCAATACCAAATCTATATAAAAACTCCAGCACAGGGATCAAGTTCTTCCTCACACTACATCCCAGCATCAGAGGATATTCGTTAATATCCCTGATATCGAGTCCCATTCCCTGCAGAAATTCCACCCTTTCTTTCATAATATCAACTGTTGATGGAAGCTCCACCTCTTCCAGCTCGTCAGGCACAATCCCCAAACTTCTCAAGTAATCAAAAATCACTGATTGTGAAGCAAGCTTCTCTTTTTCCCCCTGCACTGCACCCCATGTCACTGTAGGCATTTGATACTCTGGAGGTAAGTTTGATGCCATCACAAATGCCTTTTGGGGCACCATTGAAATAGCCCTTGTCTGATAGAACATACATGATCCCAGTGCAACCGTCCTGGAAAAGGATTTCTTATTTGCCAATATGCAATTTCTATAAAAAGGGTTCTTTTCTAAAATGCAGTTAATCTCAGTTGACCGTTCTTGGTTCAATTGAGCAGAAATCACCCTTGTTCGAACTTCCCCCAAACCTAAGTACATCTCAGATGGCCCTTTTGGATTTAAATTTGTAGAAATTGCCCTTGTGGGGATTCCCCTGAAACCGTAGTAAATCTTGATTGGGCATTTTTTGTTTGACCGTGCAGGAATTGCCCATGCGGGGACTTCTGCTGCGCATGAAAATATAACACTTGTACCTTTCGGCTTTGACTGTGCGGAAATTGTTCTTGCAGGAACTCTTCCTAAACCTAAGTTAATCTCTCTTAGGTTTTTCTTGTTTGCCTCGACCAAAACTTCTATTGTTGATTTAGATGCTACCATGGAAATTTTTGAATGGAAACTTTTGGAAACCACACCATTTGTTAGAGATTTCATACTTATCTCTTTAAATAAACTCTCTTTGACCATGTGAGTCATGAAAATTGACGAGGGAATTGCCAAAATACAATTATCTTCATGAGGATTTAACCCCACTGCCATCTTTTCAACCCTAAAAAATGATACGGCCATTGGAAGGACGCATTTGTTTTCAAATGGGTCCAACTGGGCTACCTTTTTCTCATGTGGGTTTGAATGAGTTCCATATTTCCCATATGGAATCAACTGTGTAAGTCTTGAATATAAGAAACAGGTTCTAGAATGATATGATAGGAGTGGCAATAAAACTACCCGATGTGATTTTATAATGCCATTGTGAACTACTGATGCCATTCCTTCCTCAAGCCCAATAGCGGTCCTAACTCCCCACATCCCATGACCCTAAACTAAAACCTAAACCCAACAGAGTAGCATGCACCTAATATCCTTCTTTCACAATCTTTTTTTTAAGAAACTAGAGAAACCGAGACGACCATAAATATTAGCCTTTACTGCGCTGCAAGCTGAAAAAGAGTAGACTTTGAAACATCATGAATGAAATGAAAAGTTCAAAATACCAGCATGCCTGAGATATGCGCGGAGCTGCCATTGCCATTAATGTATATATCCGCTTTCCGTGTGAAGCATTTCTTATGGTGTCCCTGTAATTCATGAATGTAATATGTTCGCTGTGTCTCCCGCTCTCGTTTCAGGATTTTCTCGACTTATCTTTTTTTAATTAGGTTCGTGTGGCAGGCGAATCTGTGGAAGGCTGCGTTCGAGGCAGAGTGGGGGCTGCATGCGGGGAAAGTGCAAGTAGTGGGGTCAAGCAAAGCAGTGACTGGCGCTAAGCGACGAAAGTGGGCCTTTGAGGGTTCTGTATGCAGCAGTGAGGTCAAAACAAAGCAAAAGTGGGGCACACAAATTCCCGGTGAGTGTTAAAACTCACTTAACCCTCTTTTATTTCAACAGTCTTTCCTCGTTAAACTGTAATCGGCACTTTTTTAAAACTGGGCAACTTGTTAGCTCTAAAACAAACCACCGAGAACATCACACAGTCAGTGGCTTACCAAAAGGGATATTTTGAAATTGCTAAACCGGTCAACTCATTAGTTTTAAAACAAACCACCGGAAAAAAGTCACAGTCAGTGGTTTATCAGAAGGGAATATTTTAGCTGCAAAGTGGGAGCAAAGGGGTGGGCCCAATGGACAGTAACGCGGGCATGCTGGTTCCTTATGGCATGCTCGACAATCAGGACAGCTCTACAAAAGGCTGTTTCATTACCACAGGAGCTCTGGAATCAATATTGCTACAATATCAAAAACAGAATCAAACTCAACCAAAAGAAATGGGCATGGGGTCAAACCTGACATTTGTCAATGCCAAACAGTATAAAAGGATCTTGCAGCGTAGGCAGGTTAAAATTGCAAGGAAGTTAAAACGGTTGGGAAGCAAAAAATTTGTAGCTATACTTCCCAAAGTAACCTACAGCACTCAAGTTGCTTCAGTGGAAAGCATACATCAAGGTAATGCGATAGCTCAGGATGAGAATAAAGTGAAGTCAAATCTGTTGGGAGCAGGGAAAGAAATACAAATCGAT
This sequence comes from Sequoia sempervirens, assembly GCA_007258455.2. Lineage (NCBI taxonomy): Eukaryota > Viridiplantae > Streptophyta > Pinopsida > Cupressales > Cupressaceae > Sequoia > Sequoia sempervirens. Next base: position 110,002 of record VDFB02344161.1, read on the forward strand.
GCATCAATAAGGTTGGCAGAGGAATCGAGGCAGCAGGGGTCCAAGGGGTGCTTTGAGACCATCTTAAAAGAGGGAGAGGACAATCAGGACAGTCAGGGCTTATACAGCCCCATGTCAACCCCTTTAACGTGGTCCTCTGAGCTATATGTTAAGGAACTATTGGCCTTAAAAGGGAGGTTGGCCATGCTGGAAGAGAGAGCACAGGTGAAGGATAATGAGTTACAGCTGCTCTCAGTAGCCAACCAGCAATTAGTGCAAGAAAATAAGTTGTTTAGGGACCAACTAAACAGCTTTCAACACATTATGGAAACAGGGCAGCGAGAGGTGTTGGCTTTAAAATCTGAATTAAGCCAAATCAAATATAAAGACAAGGTTCAAGCTGATGAAAAACAAGATTCCCATAATTCCAGAGAGTCTGCAGCAAATCTAGCAAGTAAGGAGGCCAAGGAAAAGGCACAATTGGAAAATTTAGAAGGGGTCAAATCATGGGCACAAGCGACAAAGGGATCGATGGAGATGCAAAGAGAGGATATAAGGAAACAAATCAAGCTACAAATATGGGAGGAAAAAGAAGAGCAGAGTAGAGCAGCAAACATAATAGTTAAAGGGTTGAAAGAACATGGTGAGGGGGAAGTCACAAGCAGGCTAGTAAGGGACTTTCTTTTGGACAAACTTCAGTGGGGAGGACATATCCTTCAAGCAAACAGAATTGGAAAAGCAAATAGAGGAGAAAAGGGCAGAAATATAAGGGTAACCTTGAAGTGTGTAGAAGATAGAAACAAAATTTTAAGAAGCAAAAGGTCCCTCCAAGGCACGCCATTTTATATAGATGAGGATCTAACACCATTGCAGCTAGAGGAAAGAAGGAAAGAATGGGAGAAGGTTATAACAGCAAGAAAGGCAGGGAACGATGCTTGGCTGTACAGAGGTAAGGCCCAATTCAGGGACAACCCAAATCATAACAAATAGGAAAGCGGGGGCCCCCAGGATCACCTCTTAATGGTTAGCTGGAACTGTAGGGGCTACCCTTGGAGGAGGGGGCCTGGTTTGGGGCCCATAGCAGAGGGAAAATATATTATTGCTCTCATGGAAACACATGAACATGAGGGCTGCAGGATACCTGAATTTGAAGGCTATAACAAAGTTTCAGTTTGGAATGAGTTAACGAAAAGTGGCAAGGGACATGGCGGGGTGACAATCTTGGTTAGGAAAGAATGTGAAAAATTCATAAAAATTGAAAAAAAAGACCCAAATAACCAATACATTTGGATGAAAGTGGCAGATGGGGAGTCTACAATTTGGATCGCAGCTTGCTATTTCGCCCCTTATGGATCTAAAGTGTACAAGAAGAGGAGCCTAGATAGAGAAGATCCATATGAAGCATTAAAAATAGACATGACAAAGTATGGTGCTACAGGCAAGATCATTTTGCTTGGAGATTTTAATGCAAGAACAGCAAATAACCAAGCTTTATGCTTTAGTAAAGAAGAGAGGCAAAATAGTAATCCGTTGTGGTTAGAGGAAGAAGAAAATCAGAGGTGGAAAAGGATATCTCAAGACTCAAAAGGTGGTGTTTCGTCTTTCGGTGCAAACTTGTTGGGGTTTTGTTGTCTTCACGATTTAATCATATGTAATGGCATAAATACATTGCCGAGGTCAGGGGCCTTCACATGTCACACTTATAATGGGCAAAGCGTGGTGGACTATGTCATTGGTTCACAAAGTATTATACTAAAGATAATTGAGGTTGAAATAGGGGGCTGCCCATTAGAGCTAAAATCTGATCATAGTCCTATTTACATTAAACTTGGAATGGAAAATGATATCCAGCCGAGAACTAGTTCGCAACCTGACAAAAGAAGGGATCTCCAAGATAAAATTCTGCTAACCCGTGAGAATCAAGACATATTTAGAAACATGCTCGAAAAACAATTAAAAGAAATAAAAAGCAGTGGCAGCCCCAACAAAAACCAAAACTTTATAAACAGCAGCAAGTTGATGTCAATCATTCACAAAGCTCTCACATCATGCAAAAGAGCTAAGGGTAGAAGAAATTCCAAATGCAGTTTTCCAGCTAATCCATGGTATGACGAAGAGTGTAAGGCAGCTAAAAGGGGTTTGAAAATTTCCGGAAAGGAACATGCAAACAAAAAATTGTATGAGAAATTAGTAAGATTAAAAAAAGAGGAATTCATGATAATAAGAAGGAAAGAACTAATTTCTCTTGGAAGGCACAACCCGAAGGGTTTTTGGAGAGAATTGCAGCAGGCTAGAAGTACAAATGAGAATAACATCACAGACAGTCAATGGTTAGAATATGCAAAAATACTGTATGAAAGAGACCAAGAAAAAACCTTACCTCCAGCAATAAACATTAATGATAAACTTTTCACCACAAAGGATATCAAGGTTGGTATTAAAGCTTTGGCAGTGGGGAAGGCTCGGGACATCGATGGTTTACAGGCTGAATATTTGAAATGGGGTTTAGAGATCTTGGCACCGCATATCAAGAAGATTTTCAATAGGATCATTCAGCATGGGTTTCCAAAAAATTGGACAACAAGTGTGGTTATCCCTCTTCACAAGAGCGGGGATGTCAACAATCCGTCAAACTACCGCACCATAATGATTAATCCCCTTTTTGGGAAGCTCTTTGGGAGCATGGTGGAACGTAGAATCAGTTGTTGGGCTGAGAAGGAAGGTAAAAGGGCAAAAGGGCAAGCTGGGTTCAGACCAAAGCATTCTACAATTGATCATTGCATCACTCTCAGACATATGGTAGAAAAAGTTTGGGATAAACAAGGTAATGAGGTTTTTTGCTGTTTTGTTGACTTCAAAAAGGCTTTTGACACAGTCCCTAGAAGCAAACTTTGGGACAGAATGGAGCAACTTGGAATTCCGGAAAAGTATAGGGCTGCTGGTCATAGGCTTTATGATCAGGTCCATGCCAAAATCAGAACAAAGGTGGGTCTTTCAGAGTGTTTTGGGAGTGACATTGGGGTCAAGCAAGGCTGCCCTTTATCTCCCACTTTATTTGGGCTGTACATAGACAAGTTAGAAGAATGGTTAGACAAGAGGGGGGGCGATGGAGTGTTCTTAGCCACTTATGTGGTTAAATTGCTGCTATACGCAGATGATCTTACCTTAATGGCAAATTCAGAGAATGGTCTTCAAGAACATCTAAAAGCCTTAGAGTTGTTTTGTCGGGATGTAGGGATGCAAGTGAACATCAGCAAAACCAAGGTCATGATTTTTACGCTGAAAAGAGCTAAGAAACAATTGAACTTTATATTTGAGGGAAGCTCTTTGCAAGTGGTAAATGAATACAAATATTTGGGTCTCGATTTTTGCAGCAATCTCAGTTGGGAGACTTGTAGGGCAAAAAGGATTCAAGGGGGCTGGAAAGCCCTATACTTGCTTCAAAATAGATGCAGATCAGCTGAGCTATGGGACTGGAAAACAAAGAAGAAATTATTTGGGCTGCTTGTCACTCCAGTAGTATTATACGGCTGTGAAGTTTGGGGCTGCAACACTTCAGCTCTAAAATGGAGGCAAATAGAAAGATTACAAAAGCATCTAATCACCAGCAGTTTTAAAATAAAAAGTACAGTCCCGTATGAGATTGTCCTAGCTGAAGCGGGGGCTTTCCCAATGGAAATGGCAGCATTAATCCGTTTATTAGGTTATTTGAAGAGAATTGAGAATATGGGGGAACACCGGTGGCCCAAAATTGTGGTGGAAGAAAACTTAACTAGAAGGAAGAGCACGTGGATGAGGCAAAATACCAAGTGGATGGAAAAATGGGGGATAAGCATGCAAGAGTGTCCAAACACCAATGTAGAAATTAAAAGGTTTGTGAAGGAGAAAGCCAAACAAATCTTGTGGTCAAAACAACTTAGTAGAAAAAGGGAATATTATGTTTTGCACTTTAACCACACTTGTGATCATGGGCAAAAGTATTACGTGGGGGCAGATATAGAGTGGAAGGCTAAAATGTTGATAGCCCAGCTGAGAACTAGCTCTCATCGTTTGAGATGTGAAACGGGGAGATGGACAACACCCAAGGAGGCATGGGCTGATAGGATTTGTTGTTTCTGCTCTTCGGGTTTGGTGGAAACAGAATGGCATTACATCATGCAGTGTAAAGCGTACGAGGACATTAGGTGCAGTTACTTGGATCTATTTAAAGTCAAATTGTTAGAGGATTTGTTTGAAGAGGAAAAGATCGTTGAAACGGCAGGTTACTTGATCAAAATACACAGCAGAAGAAACAAAATTAGTAAAGAGTTAAAGGGAAACATAAGTACTCGGTGAGGTCGGCGGGTGCTCGGTTTGTATCAATTTGTGGTTTCAGTTCTGTTTTGGGGTCCCATAGGCCAGCTGGTCTCGTGGACGTAATTAAAAGCATTCATTCATTCATTGCAATATAAAACGTAATCATTTATTGACGCACCTTAATTTATTTGATAAATTTGTGTTTGCACCATAACTAATTAGAGCTCTTCTTCCTTTCCTCTTGTAAGGAAAAATCCCTTTTACATACATCTAGGTTAATTGAAATATGGTAAAATCTTGTGAGAGATTATTTTTTCATAGGTTAATGTTTAATTTAGTAGAATTAAATTATATTATGTTTCGGATTTTGAATTTGTATTGGTGTTGATTTCAAAATGAATATATTTTAGAGGGTGTATTAGAATTGAAATGCAGTTTTTTTGATAGAGTTTGAAAGTTTCTATTATGAGGATAAGTGGTTCAATGGTAGAAAATTTTGCTAATTACAATTAGATTATAAGTTTGAATATCATCTTATAAATATTCTTATTAATGTGTCTACAATTCCTTGTAAAAACAAATACAATTCTTGTCATAAACTAGTAAATAAATTAATTAATTAAAATCTATATAAAAATGCCTAAAATATCCCCCATTAATGAGACTGGGGGAGATGATTCTCTTCGCAAAAGAGTGCAAGTCAAATGGACGATGCCTTTAGAGGAGTAGTTTAAATTGAATTTTGATGGTGCACCTAAAGGTAATCTTGGTGAGTCAATAATATATATTGTAAGAGATTTGAATGGAGCAATAGTGTGTAGCTTCCCAAAAACTTAAACCAAGAATTAACAATGAGGCTAAGGTGCAAGCTCTAATTTTAGGTTTTCAGTTATATATTAAAGACAATCGAAGGTGACTCAAATATTAATATCAATGTCATAAGTGTTGGAATTGTGACAACAATAAAAAGAGGTGTTAAAATTTTGGACTTGTTTGTGACGTGATATTTTTATGTAACAACTGCATTGGTATTGTATTATACTTTTTTATAGTAATAAGAATACTAATACTTGGCCCATGGATGTTTCCTTGGCACACTACTAGGACTTTTCCATGTAAATCCTTGTGTTGTTGATGTGATTGATTTATTATATTTTATATCTACATACTTTGCAACTAATTTGTGCTATAGTATTATATGATTATGAGGGCTCATGATTTTTCAATAATGGTATCAAAGCCTTTATTTTGTAGCATCAAATGGAAAAGGTTTTGAATGCAATGTTTAAAATGAAGAAGTTCAATGCAGAGAATAATTTTTAGTTGTAGAAGCTTAAGATGTGTAATTTGTTGGTGCAACAAGGATTGCACAAGGTGTCGTTAGGTAAGATAAAGAAACCCATAGGTATGACTAGTGTTACAAAACTCACCCAAACTTGGTGAGTCTTGAAGCGAGCCAAGCTCAACAACTACACAAAACATAAAACATGCTATTATTACCCCTAGGAAAAAGAAATGAGAGGTAACATGTTTTTATTGCAAAACAACTATGCTTGGGGGAGGCATTAATAGAGTGAAATACCATCTTGCACATATAAGAGGCCAACATGTTAATCCATGCCCAAAAGTTCCTCCTGAGGTTATGCATGCAGTGCAAGTTCAATCAAAAACCTTTAAGCAACAAAAAGAACTAAGAAAGAGGCAAACATAGGAGATGACAACCATTAGTGGAGTTGGCGACTCTTCTTCTTCCATTCCTCCATTTCCTCCATGTATGGGTGTTGGTAGTGCTAGTATTAGTGATAGTGGCAATGAAAGTGTTAGCATTAGGCCTAGAGTTCGTGCATCTAGGTTGGATTCGTATATTTTTCCATGAACTACTCCAGGTTCTCAATCATCACTTGAGAACACAGGTTGGAACAAAGATTAAAATGATGCAGGGCCAAAAGTGCAATTGGAGACTTTTGGTTCTATTGCGACATTCCATTTCATGCAACTAGGTAATTCTTTTTTTATTTTGTTTTGAAATATATAGCTTGATATTTATTTCTTTGTCTTAATTTTTTATATTTATAACTATGTCAAATTCAAATTTAAATTCTCCATTTTATAATAATTATTTTATTCAATTTATTTGTTTTAGGTCTCCTCATTGGAAAAACATGTCTGATGTCATTACTTTTTGTAGAGCAGGGTTCAAAGCCCCCAATAATGAGAAGATAAAGGGCCCCATTTTATCACAAAAGGTGGTTGATGTGAAAGCCACAATAGAGGAGCAACAAAACGTATGGAGGAAGAAGAGTTGCACCACCATGATTGATGGTTGGACGGATAGAAGAAATATAACATTGCTCAATTTTATTGTTTCTTCCTCTAATGATTTTACTTCTAAAATGCATTGATTTAGTGATTAACAATCAAGATTTTTAATTTAAGTTTTATTGAATCATTGATTTTGTTTCTTTCTTGGGTGGCACAATATTCATCAAATCTATTGATGCATCAGGGAACAACAAAAATGTCAAATTCCTTTGTGAGGCTTTGGAGGGAGTCTTCGCTGATGTGGGTGAGGAGAATGTGATGCAAGTAGTTATAGATAATGCAACAAATTATGTTGTTGTAGGTAGACTATTGAAGGATACACACCCATCATTATTTTGCACTCCTTATGTTGCTCATTGCCTTGACCTCATATTGGAGGTCTTGATAAGATTGCATGGATCAAAGCATGTGTGGAGATAGCAAAAAATATTTAAATTCATATAAAATCAACATTGGTCCTCAATTTAATGAGGAAATTCACAAGGCAGAAGGAGTTGGCTCATCTTGGAATAACCTGATTTGCTACCGATTTCGTCACATTAAAATCCTTGTTGTTGTCAAAAATATCTTTGAGGCACATCTTAGTTAGCGAGGAGTGGAATTCCTCATCATATGTTAAGACCAATGCAATGGAAGATGTGGCAAATTGGATTTTTAGTGAGCAAGGCTTCTAGGTACCTACTATGGAGATTGTAAATATAAATGTAATTACTAATTGTACATTATATTTCATTACTATTTTTGTTTTATTTATTTATTTTTGTTTACTCTTATGCTAATTTTTCTCAATAATTGTAATTCATAAAGCCTCTAGTGGTTATCCTACGAGTTGTTGATGGGGAGAAGCCCACAAGGGGCTACATATATGAGGGCATGGATAGGACCAAAGAGGCCATTAGATCCATTTATGGGTAATTGATGATAAGTATTAGCCCATTTAGGAAATCATTGATAAATGATGGTACCTCCAACTTCATAAGCCCCTACATGTAGTTGCATATTTTCTCAATTTGACATTCTAATACTGCCTAGATTTCAAGGCGGATGAGGAGGTTCTAAGCAGGCTCTACATAGTCATAGAGTGGATGATACTTGATTCTCATGTTGGAGCACAAATAGTCACCGATATTTTAAGATTTTTAGACTTGCACAAGGAGATCTTTTTGCACGAGATATATGTAAGGGATACTCGATTGACATTGCAACCAAGTAAAAATCTATTAAGGGCATAATATAAGTTTAAAAATGATAAATTTTTCTTTTTTCTATTATTATTAAATACTATAACTTAAAATTGGGCAATAATATTGATTTTTTCTCTTTCTCATCTTAGATGCATAGTGGGAAAGAATTGGTGCTAATGTACCAATTTTTTAGAGAATTGTAGTTTGAGTATTGAGCCAACTATGCAGTGCATCAAGTTGTGAGCGCAATCAGAGTATGTTTGAGCACATACACTCCAAGAAGCATAATAGATTATTAGTGCAAATGTTGAATAATCTAGTTTATGTTCATTACAATCTTCGCCTTTGTCATAGACAAATTTTAAGCACTGATTTATCACCCATCACATTAGAGGAGGTTAATCCACAATCAAATTGGATCACTGAGGTTGAGGATCCTATCTTTAGTGATAAGGAACTTGATTGGGTTAACCAAGTGGATAGATAGGTAGGATCAGTAGCCATGGTAGAGGAAGAGGATAGAGCACAAGTAGACACCTTAGATGTAACTAGTATGGGTGTCATTAAGACATAGACAAAGATCATGGTTGCATCATCATCTAGGCCTATCTTAGACACTTATGTAGGAAGGCTAAGTAATGTAGGCTCTTTTGAACCATAGACTTCTATATTTTTTTTTATATTTGTTTGAAACTTTTGATGCCATGGATTTCATATTCCATGAGTATTGTATACTTTTTACAACACTTATCTATCTAATTGTATTACTATACTTGTATTTCCTTCAGCTAAAATTTGTACTTATACTTGTGTGATCAATGTATGTATGTGTATGTGATCAAAGTACTTTCTGTTTGATGAGGTTATTATGTCTTTAAGGTTTATTTATTAAAGGGTGCATGAAACTGTTAGAATTTAGTACTTGACATAAATAGTTAAATAAATTAATTAACATATTATTGTTAATTTATTAAATATAAATAGTTAAATAAATAAATTAACATATTATTGTTAATTTATTAAATATAAATAGTTAATAATAAATTAACATGTTATTTTAATTTATTAAATAAATTAGGTTTTCGAAGTTATATTCCCGTAACTAGTTTTATACGGGAGTAATGACCTTTATAAAAGGCAATATTATGCAATAGATTTTTGTGGAGTAATGTGAATGATTGAATTTTAATTTGAGATCAATCTCATTTTTTCGCTCTCCTTTCAATATGGTATTAGAGCAGGTTTCTTCTTCGACCTCTCTCTGATCTCCCTCCATTTTTTTTCTCACAATAGTGTTTACAATGGTACTGCAGTGAAGACCATGTGCAACTGCTATTGTTTTCTACCATTCTTGCATTTTTTAATAGGTGAGCAATGTAGACCATGTGCAAAACCCTTTTGACTCCATCATTCATCTGTATTTCTTCTCTTTCCCTCCACTGTGTTCATTCTTTCCATTGTTTGACACTTCATTATGTTCATTGTTATCATCCCAAAATTAACAAAAGAAAATTCCCAATCTGTTGCAAGCATATGTTCAAACTTGGCATTGAAAATGATGCTTCTCCATGTTCTTTTTGGGTGCAACAATCATTAGAAGTGCTAGGCATTTGAAGTAGTAGACCAGGTGTTTGTTGAAGATTAATTTGGTTTGAATATTGCAAGCAACATTTTTGAAAACTTGTGAAGGTATTTTGAACTTTTAGAGGCATTTTAAAGATTTGATATACAGAACAGGACATCATTGCAGTACATTAAATAAGCACTCAACTCCATTGACATTTCTATGGATGTCATCTTCATCATAGCCAATATTCATATTGGTTTCATCGTATCCATTATATGTTGATTGGCATTGAAATATATATCACTATTCAAATATTCATCAGGATGTTTTATATTGTGTGGTAAAGGAGTATCGGGCCTCTGTATTTCTTAAGCTGAGTGTATGAATATATTCGTTGTTGATGCTATCATCAACAATGATGATTTTTGGGCTCTTGTTTATGTTGGCCGATAGAGTTATGATGTTGTGCATGTTTTCTTTATGAGTCGAGATGAGTGGAATATTCTAGGCGTCATCACCATTGGCTTGGTTTACAAGTAAATGACACAATTCACATGGGTGACTTGCAATTATTCTTGATGTTGGAAGCCATCATCGTATCTTTTTTGTTGGGAGTGCTTATTTTCAAATATATGCTAGACATGAAAAAAACTAGTCTCAAATTAGAGCGGAAGGGGCCATTTTAAAATTCATTTTGAGCAGTTAGGGTTTATAATTCTAGTTTTTCTTTATGTCAATACTAAGGGGGACGTTAGAATTTAGTACTTGACATAAATAGCTAAATAAATAAATTAAAATATTATTGGTTTAATTTATTAAATATAAATAGCTAAATAAATAAATTAACATGTTATTGTTAATTTATTAAATAAATTAGGTTTTGGAAGTTATATTCTCGTAACTAGTTTTATACAGGAATAATGACCAAATGAATGATGGATTCAAAAGGGTTTTGCACATGGTCTCACCTGTTGACAAATGCAAGAAGGGTAGAAAACAATAGCAGTTGCACGTGGTTTTCATTGCAGTACCATTGTAAACACCACTATGAGAAAAATAAATGAATGGAGGGAGATGAGAGAGAGGTCCAAGAAGAAACTCGCTCTAATACCATATTGAAACGAGAGAAAAAATGAGATTGCTCTCAAATTAAAATTCAGTCATTCACATTACTCCACAAAAATCTATTACATAATATTGCCTTTATAAGGCCATTATTCCCGTATAAAACTAGTTACAGGAATATAACTTCCAAAACCTAATTTAGAATATAACTTCCAAAACCTAATTAATAAATTAGGTTTTGGAAGTTATATTCCTGTAACTAGTTTTATACGGGAATAATGGCCTTATAAAGGATAAATTAGGTTTTGGAAGTTATATTCCTGTAACTAGTTTTATACGGGAATAATGGCCTTATAAAGGATAAATTAGGTTTTGGAAGTTATATTCCTGTAACTAGTTTTATACGGGAATAATGGCCTTATAAAGGCAATATTATGTAATAGATTTTTGTGGAGTAATGCGAATGACTGAATTTTAATTTGAGAGCAATCTCATTTTTTCTCTATGAATTTACTAAATAAATTAAGTTTTGGAAGTTATATTCTCGTAAATAGTTTTATACAGGAATAATGGCCTTATAAAGGCAATATTATTTTATAGATTTTTGTGGAGTAATGTGAATGACTAAATTTTAATTTGAGAGAAATCTCATTTTTTCTCTCTCATTTCAATAGAAACAAGTTTTAAATCCTTAAAATCTTTGATTTTTTTGGTTTTTCAATTTATCTAGTTTGAGTCAAGTTTGAGCATCAAGTTCAAGTTCGCATAAAAAATCAGCTTATCAAGTCCAAGTCTTGTAATATTAGGTATGACTAATGAAGAGTGGGAAAATCTGGATGCAAAATCACTTTGCATAACTTGGTTGTGTTTGGTAGATAGTGGGATTTTTAATATTGTTAGAGAGGAAACAACATTAGGAATATGGAGCAAAATGGACAACCTTTACATGATGAAATCCTTAACAAACCAAATTTTCTTGAAGAGGTAGTTGCACATATTGTAAATGAAGGAAGGTACCAAAATTATTGATCATTTAAATGTTTTCAATACTCTTATATGCCAGTTAAATAGTATGGATGTAAAATCAAGGATGAAGACAAGACAATCATGTTATTATGTTCATTGCTTGATTCTTGAAACCACTTAGTCACTTTCATTAGATTTGGCACAACAAGCACCCTTGAATTTGATTATGTCATGGGAGATTTGTTGTTTGAAGAGGTGTAGAGAAAATCTAGGATAAAAACTTCCACACTAAAAGTAATGGTGGCTAGGGCTTGGTCCACAGAAAAGGGGAAAATTTAAGAAATTCATCAAGATCTAAGTCAAAAGGCAAAAAGGTAAGGGAAAATATCAGTACTGTAACAAATCAAAGCATCTAAAAAAAACATTGGAAGAGGAAAGAATCTAGGGGCAACTCCACAAAGGAAGCGAATTTGATTGAGGTAAGTTTAGGTATGGTTAATGAAGTACTATTTTTTGTAATATCTCATAATATTATGAGGAATGGTCATTAGATTTTAGTGTTTCACATCACAAATGTCCACATAGGAGTTGGTTTTATACTTACCAAACTATTGATGGTGGTTTTTATCTTGTTTAGAGTTGATTGTTGAACCCCACAACTCCTAAAAATCACCTGCAACCAAAACACCTATCACATGAAGAGAGAGAGAGAAGATAGTGTGCTATGAAACCTTGAGAATTAAATTGATTCAAAGAAGCATATGAATATGCATCTATATTAAATAAAATGTATTATTACAATGATAGATAATGAATCCTTGTAAAATAAAAAATAAAAGGAATCCTAGGTGAAACCCTAGATGAGGATTAAATTAGATCATGACAAGTGTTCTCATCCCATGCATTGAGACAAAAAAGCACATGACTTAAAAATAGAAAAGCACTCTTAAGTTTAGCTTGATTGTAACAAATTAAAAAGGGATCTAATTAATTAATAATTAGTTAGGTGATTGCCTATTTTACTGTAACACCCCCCTTAAATTCAACTTAGGGAAAAGCTAAAAAACTAATGATGAATGCATGGATGGGTCTCATTACAAGGCCCAATGAGGTACCCATGTACAAACAAATAAATTTCTCATAACTAGAGAAAAAGAAAAAACATCATGGGAAAAAACTCCTCTCCATTTGAAGAGAGAAAATAAAATAGATGTGTATCAATGAAAGAAGGAAAGAAGGACTTGATTTGAGCCCCCAAGGAATACTCCTATCATATAAGTACAATGAATATCACCCCAATAGAAGAGAACATATGAGAATATGAATCCACCCAATAAAGAAGTAGCTCTTGTGCTAATGATGAAACCCTGAAGACAAAACATAATCCACTACCTACAAATAATATTTCTCCCCTTAAAAAGAAATAGATCCATTGGTGATTGGAGAAGCCATTCTCATAGGTTAAAATCATAAAGTTGTGTCACACTTTTGGCCAACTAAATAGTTTGAGTGAAACAGTTTCACCCAAAACCATGTGGTGCATATAGTTTCAGGTGAAACCCTTTCACTCGAAACTATAAAATAATTTTTTCCATTGAAATTTTGAAATATGACTAAATTTATATTAAGTTTTCATGTGAAAGGGTTTCAAGCAAAACTATTTTGATCAAAATGTTTGTGTACCTGCCTATGTGGCAGCTTAACCCCTCTTTTGGGGCAAATTCAAAAAAAATCAACTTCAAGGTCTGAATTTTTGCAACTAGGGATAATTTCATGAAAATCTAAAAATACCCTTTTGTAGAGCTCAAAGTCTAGAATCTATTTTTTTACTATTTTGATTTGTTTTATTATATTTTTTTTTTAAATTACATTAAGTGGGTTTTTATAATCAAACATGAGTTTGATTAGAAATAAAAAAATTAAAACATATTCATATTTTTTTTAAAACATATGGTGCACTAGAGGAAAGAATCCTCTTCAAAGGGATATAGTTTGTTTTTTAATGATAAAAATTAGACAAAATTTAATGTCCCATAGAAACTATGACATTTTGGTGAAGTTTCACTTTAAAATGTTAGTATTGAAGTTACCTAATTGGGGAAAAATTAGGGAAAAAAATTGTTTGCTCTTTTTTTTTTGTGATGTCCCATCGACCTCACCTTTAAAAAAAATTCAACAATTCAATATTTTCTTTTAAACTTATAAAAAACATATCAAACCAATTTTTTAATTTTTTTTAAAATTACAAGTATAAAATCCATCGAGAGTTCTCTATTTCATTAGTTTACACCATTTTGAAATTCAAAACATAAAGGCCATTTTTATGTGGTCAAATCTAAATATTTTTAATTATGTTGGTCATTTCTTTTAAAAAGTGTGACAGATGTTTGTGCTTTTACCCCATAAAATGGATGAATAGGGAATCCAAATCCAAATGATGTGTGCCTCTAAAAACTACTCAAAATATCCACATGATGGAATAAAATGATGTCAATCCAAAATTCTATGAATATTGATGTAGAAAAGACTCAAAATACAATGGTGGTGAGATAACAATGATGATGTGGTTGTCATGAAAGAGAAGGTGAAAGTTTTCAAAATAATCCTCCAAATTTGCAATATGACGCCACAAACAAGGATGATATATTTGATAGATATTAATCCCAATTAATTGTATCTAAAAGAGGATAAATATCATGTTGTGTTAAATAAATAGGGGTCATGGATGTGGTGATAATAATCTCATAAGGAACAATAAAAGATGGAGATTAAGTCTCGATATGAAGAGTGGGAGCAAGGAGATAAGTCCATAAACCATCAGAGCATGCAAGACCTGTGATATACTCAAGCTTCTATATAGTATCATCTTCAAAGGGTATTATATTTGCATAATCAAGGGAAATTAGACAATCTATAACTAGATCCTCTAGGAATGCAAAGATATGAGGGTCTCCATGGATCTTCCAAAGTCTAGTCCAAAGTGTGTGGGGATAATTAATGTTTGATACATTGTACACATAGTGTCATGATCAACACTTGAATAAATCAATTGTACAACATGATCAATGACATTACCCCATGTCAATATATTCCCTGGTGTGTTTGGTTCAGGTATGATTCAATAAAGATAAGGCAACATATTAAGCCACATGAGATGTGTAAAGATGTCATTTTTCCAAGAGTCATAATTATATATTTTCAATATTACCACAAAAGGATAAACATAAAAACCCATTATACCTCTCCAAATGATAAGATCAGAGACCAATAATCTCAATGCATGTAAAGTAGCTAAAATGAAGCTATCTCATACAAATAGAACATTTCTAGGTGCCAAGATGTCCAAGTAATTGACCAGAATGTGAAATAACAACAAACTAAATAAAATTACTTGAGATAGATTCTAGAAAAAGTGCATGGATGGATCTGAAATACCTTTTCAATGTTACAAGAATCATAAAAATTGGAGATACATGCAAAATTTTATGTGCTTGAAAGCAAAAAATGATGATTTGATTTCAACAAGCGATAAATTGTATTTGCATTAAAAAATTTGATGATGAGACCTACACCATTGGAAATTACATGGAACCAAATTTATGATGATATCTCATTTTCCAATTTTCAACACCATATGGCCAAGTTATGATAAAAAGAAAATAGCTCCTTTAGGCCAAATCCAGGGTTTGGGGGTCAACTGAGGTATAGAGGTGACATCATGTTGATGTTAGCAAAAGATTCACTAGTATATTCCCTAGTTTTTGAAATATTATTTATCAACCTAAAAAACTACAAACTAGTCAGAATATTGCTTACTGACTATCAAAATATTCCTCGTCAGTGCTAAAAAAATCATCAAATTGCCAGAATGTTAGTAGATTTTAAGAATGGATGGAATATGCTTACTATGAAATTGTACAATTGATGGTGGATGGAACATCGATAGGTAGTGGTATTTGTTGGAGGTTATCTTTTGTGGATGTTGATAAGATTCAGCTAGTTGGGCATAGGAAAGTTCATTGTTGACCAAGAATAGATGCTAGCAAAATTTATTCAACCATCATTTTTTTTGAGAAAACCACCGCTACTCTAAAAGGTGGCCCTGTTGGGACTCAAATCTATAGTTGTCTTTTTGCTTGAGTCCCTTCCCCTTTTTGTTCCTTAGCCATTTACTCAATTTTATAACTGATATGATAAAGTTATCATGGGTAGTATTTTGTCAAAAACTCTTTGCATAGTTGGGTAAAGCATGGAAAATTAACCCTAACTACTTTTTGAAGTTTTGTAAAATTCTTTATGGTTAAGAATCTATGACCTTGCGGGTTTTTCCCTTTCATCAAATTCACCCCCTTTTCCCTACTATTGTCCTATCTTGATTGGATTTCCTTGCAAATGTGCAATTCCACTTCATTTTCCCATAATGTTCTCAAAAATTAAAATTTTGACTAAGTGTTAGCCAGAGAAAGAATCCATCTTCCATCTAAACTTCACCTCTTTGCTATTTTTGTCAAGTTCACTTGGAATTTTCTACTTTGCAAAAAAAGTATGCCCATTCAAACATTTGTAGGTATTTCCATGTGAAGCAGCGCATTGCGCATCCCAATGGATCTCCCACATTT
Source organism: Sequoia sempervirens (assembly GCA_007258455.2). Taxonomy (NCBI): domain Eukaryota; kingdom Viridiplantae; phylum Streptophyta; class Pinopsida; order Cupressales; family Cupressaceae; genus Sequoia; species Sequoia sempervirens. Next base: position 126,000 of record VDFB02344161.1, read on the forward strand.
TCCACGTGCCCACCATTTTCCTATAAGCACATTCCCAATTCATTTAAAGGTTTCACAGGCTAATAGACCCCATCTTCCCACATACATCATTATGATGCCATTTTTCTCTTTGTTGGAATTTTCATGTGAACTTATCCTTTCAAGTTCACTTTTCCAATTCACTTCATTTTCCCTACACCATTCATTTGACCAATTTTCTCTTCTATATGAACTTCACCTTTGAAAAAATTCTCCACACATCCAATTATCCATACCTCAAAGGTATACAAATCATAATAAGTGAACCTCATACCATCAACATAGACAACCCATAACATGCAATCACAAGCTCCAGGTGTCAAACCTGTCATATGATGACCATACATAACTAGGAACTTCCACTTCATAGGTAATGTTGAATCTGAAAATGATCAAGACATCCAAGATCCACTAATAACATCATATAGAGAGTGTAACCAACATCATGTAGTACCAAGGAACATCCACAAAGATATGTAAATCCTACAAACCAATATGTTGTAATACATCTCTCACCACAACTCTCCATAGCTCTCCTAAGTTCTTCGCACTCAAAAAAGAAAGAGATAAAGGAAACTCCATGTCATCACCCAAGGATAATAAACAACACATGACCACAAACATAGTGATCACCATAGCTCCACACAAGACCTCAAATCAAATGTCATGTGAATACAAATATCCAAGAAGAACAACAAGACCAAAGAGAGAACCTGCAAATCAAAAATTGTAGCATGTCCTTCTACACACATCTCTAAATGCTAAGATGTGATAAGTATGATCTCCTCCATAAAACTTCAAAGAGAAAAATATTATCTACATTTAACAATGACCAAGATTTATGCATCTTAAACCAAAGGAAGATTAAACCAAATCCTTTCAAACCAAGAGAATAAGCCCAATAACATCTCCTAAACTTAACATCAATGAATAATCTCACAATGCATAAGGATATAAATATGCCAACACTCCTCAAATGAGCCCTCTAGAACTAGCAAACCATAGCCCAAGATCCACATGCATGAGAAGACAAACCATATTACATGATGCATTTGGAAACAATAATGGACAATACCACTAATATGATAAACCATTGAGTAGATAAAGAGTGGGAAATGAGAATTCTCCTCCAAGATGTCTAAGTCATCATGACTCATCTACGAAAAATATCCTTATAGGTCAATGTTGAACTCACATCCAACCAAGGTGTAGGCTCCTTGGACTTCCAGTTGAAATCTTATGAATGAGTAATCATCTCAATAAATGTCTCTAATCATAAGAGATCTCCAAGCCTCACCTATGTCTTCAAGTATCCTCAAGCACCTGTAACTGATCAATCCATTCCAAACTCCCAAACAAATGATCAATGCACTCAATACCAAGAGAACCAACCAAGATCAATGTCATAGGTCCAATCACAAATCAAGAACATAATCATGAAAAATACCAAAACCATTATATCAAACAAGGATCACATGTCAAATGACAAATCATGACACCTCAACCAAAGACTAAAGAGTTCTCCATGGCTAATCAAGGTGTCAACATCTCCAAACCACATGAAGGTAACCATCTCCTGCCAATGAAACCCAAGATGTCAATGAAATCTCATTGTAGATGAAATAAGATCCAAGAGCCCATCCATGACACCAAAAAAATTTGTAAAATATCATCCACCACCAAGTGATTAATCTACATCATTGCTAAAATCTCCCACTAAATCATGATACCAAGCTCTCCATGACATCATGACAACCATCTCCTAAATCAAGAAGATACAACACTGCCAAAGCATCATCATCACAAGCTCCTATTGAATCATATAATCAAGCTATCCATGACATCGTGATAACAATATCCTCAATGAAGATCAACCAAAGGCCCTCACATAATCAAAGAACTCAATTGAAACATTATGAGCTCCCAAAAGGCAAAGTAAAACCATGATCCTCAAACCAAGAAGATACACTGCAACAAAAAAATATGAATCAATTCAACACCACCAATTAATGCACCTACATAAATAATCATGTCATGCCAAAGTCCCTAAAGCATAAGGAACATCTATGACACCGTGATCACCACCAAACATGCCAACAACAAACTCCAACTATGTCACACATGCCTATATTACATTGTCAACAACATAGGTCCCACATCATCACTGTACCTAGTAATTTACCATCTCTCCACCTCAACATGACAAACAAAAATGCAAAACAACTGACTAAACCAAGCCACAAATCTAAATTTGCAACAACACTAAAGAATCTATGGGAATAAATAACCCACATTTGACTCATATATGCAACCTACAAGTATAAAAAACCTATAACACTACACAACTCGTAGATCCAACAATGCAACATACAAACTCAACAATCTACTAATAACCATGTCAAATGAGAGTAATCAAAGATGTACATGTGAATGCACAATGACTCAAACACCAAATCACCAAGATTCGATTTGCCATAAACTCACAAAAGTGCTAGAATCAACAAGAACCCATAAACATATCGGATAGAAATAACAATAAATAAATCACGCCATAACATCTTCAAAACCTAATCTACTATGTAGTGCTCAAAATAAGCTTTTCATTGACTATAAGAAGTCCAAAATCTAACTTTGTATGCACAATTTATGACCTTTCCAAGTATGAAAATAACATCTAAATTTCAACAAGAATTTATTTGTCAAAACAATAAAATATAGAAAAACCATTGATACCACAATGAAGTACTCAAAACCACCTTTCCAACAACTATAAGAAGTAAAAAATTTGACACTTTGGGACAAAGTTATGCCCTTGGAAAAAAATTGCTCAATTTTGCTATAAGGTGTAGCAAGGTAGTGTCACCCGTAGAGCAACCTGGAACCAATAAGAAAATGCATTCAGGTTTAATTTTAATATATTTGAATTTTAAATTTGGCAGATTAAGGTATGACAACACGGGTACCATGGGGCCATAGGGGGTATGTGAACCCCCAACAAATTATTATTATTATTATTATTTTATTTTTAATATGTTGGAAAAAATTTCAACCTACAAATGAATTGATAACTATACAACCAATTAATAACATTTTGTTTCCACAGTCCATGATGCTAGTATGCAAGATTTTTGGAAAAAACTCTGATTTTTTTATATCATCAACGTTTCGGATCATACTCCATGATCCATCATCAGGATGATTAGCAGTAGAGTGAGAATGAAAGAGAGCAAACAGACTTGGATATAAAGGAGAGGGAAGAGGGGTTTGGGAAGGTTGAGAGGCACGCTCCCCACAAAAACATGACATAAATATAAATATATATATAAGAAAACAAAACCTAAGTATATATCTGAGTTATATATGTAAAGGATAATGAGAAAGTTAAGGAAGAAGCAAAACAATTATAAATATAAGAAATTAAAGGCCGAACGAAAATAAATAAATAAATAAGAATTAAAAATTATTGAAAAGGTACCATTATAATAATGGATGAAAGGAAACAATTAACCACTAGAAACAATAGAAAATTGTAAAGGAGAAATAAAAGAGAAAAGACTAAAAAAGAATGGCTCAAAAAATATCAAAGAGTAAAGGAATCAAGTAGAAAACGAAAGAAATCAAAAAATGAAAAATGAATGAAACAAAAAACAATCACATGGGAAAGGACTAAATGGGAAAACTCAAAAACTATAAAAACCGTTTTTGAGTTAACAAGAGCAATCAAATGATGAAAAATAAATTCACAAAAGTAATCTTGTTAATGAAGAAAGATAAATTAACAAAAGCAATCAAAAGATGAAAATTAAATTAACAAAAACAAACAAATGATGAAAAATAAATTACCAAGAGAGAACGAAGCGAAAGTAAAAAGGAAAATGAAAGTAAAGAGAAAATGATAAAATGGAATAGATGAGAAGTAAATAAAATTAAATAATAAATAATAATTAAAGATCAATTAAAGAGCAATTAAAGAGCAATTAATAAGTAAATAAGGAGCAATGAATTGATAAAATAGAATAGATGAGAAGTAAAAAGAATTAGATAATAAATAATAATTAAAGAAGAAAAATGAATAGAAATAGATAATAAATAAATAATAGAATAGAGAAGTAAATAGAAATAGATAATAAATAATAATTAAAGATGAAAAATAAATTAATAAAACAATCAAATGATGAAAATGAATTACCAAGAGAAAACAAACCAAAGTGAAAGTAAAAAGGAGATTGATAATAAAGAGAGATGAGAAGTAAATTAAAGTAATAAAAGATGGGAAGTAAATAGAATAAAATAGAATAATAGAAGCAACCAAAGTAAATAGAAACAAAAAAAGTAAATAAAAAGTAAATAAAAGTAAGCGGAAGTAAATAATAGAAGCAACAAAGGTAAATAAAAGTAATAATAGATGAAAAGTAAATAGAATGAAATGGAAAAAAGAAGCAACCAAAAGAAAGAGAAAAAAGGAATTGGTAAAATAGAATAGAGGAGAAATAAAAAGAAATAGATGATAGATAATAATTAAAGATGAAAAGTAAATAGAAATAGATAATAAATAAATAATAGAATAGATTTTAAGTAAATAGAAATAGATAATAAACAATGATTAAAGATGAAAAGTAAATATGAAATAGAATAAATAAATAGAATAGATGAGAAGTAAGTAGAAAAAGATAATAAATAATAATTAAAGATGAAGCAATCAAAAGATGAAAATTAAATTAACAAAAACAATCAAAAAATGAAAAATAGATTATCAAGAGAAAACGAAACAAAGTGAAAGTAAGAAGGAAATTGAAAAAAAGGTAGACGAGAAGTAAATAAAAAAATAATGAATAATAATAAAGAGCAATACAACAAGCGTACACAAATAAATAAAGGTAAATATATAAAAACACCAAGCCATAAATATGTCTATATAACGGAGCGAAATTAAGAGACAAGAAAAGAAAACAGAAGGAACCAACAAAGAGAAAGAGGAAAACGAGGGGGGGAGGAAAGAAGGAAGGACAAGCAAGGAGAGGGGACAGGGGGGCGAGAGAGGAGAGGAGAGACGGGGTGAGGGAACGGAAGCGTAAGCGGGGGTCAAGAAGGATTTGGGGGGATGACATTGATGCTATTTAATAGGGGTTTCCAGGAGAAACTTAGAGCCCAACCTCCATCCCGGTTGAGGTTGGAAGGGTGGTTGTGGATTTCAATGGCCTCTTTAAGTTTTCTCTTAAAGAAGTTATCTTCTGTGAATAGGATTTTGGTGTTTTCTAAAGCAATGTGATGCTTCTTCTTAGCGGAGTGTTCAGCTAGAGCGGATTTAGAGATTCGGTCATGCCTTAGGTCAGCACAATGTTCTTTGATTCTTGTGTTGAAGGAACGACCTGTTTCCCCAATGTAGGGGATGCCACATGAACACAACACTTTATAGACACCTGATTTGAGGAAATGGTCTAGGGGTTCTTTGGAGGAAGGGATGTGATTTCTTACAATGCAAAAGGGTTTGAAAGTGCAATTGATACCCTTTTTGAGAAGGATTTTGGCAATTTTGTTGGAGATACCCTCAACATAGGGGAGGGTTGCCAGAGGAAAGGAAGGAGGGGGAGTGGGGATGGGCTTGAGGGTGAGCCTAGCCTTGGCTTGGTTGATAGCCCTGTTGATCTGCTTCTTTTTGTATCCATTCAAGGAGAAGACATGGGTAAGGTGGGCCAATTCTTGGTCAAGGTGCTCTTTATCACAAATTAGGAGAGCTCTGTTAACTAAGGTTTTGAGGACCCCTGCTTTTTGGCTGGGATGATGGTGAGAAGAAGAGTGAAGATAAAGGTCAGTGTGGGTGGATTTTCGAAAGATGGACCGAGATAACGAACCATCTGCATTCTTGATGAGAAGAACGTCTAAGAAAGGTAGTTGGTTGTCAGTTTCAATTTCCTTGGTGAAAGAGATGTGAGGAGATAAGTTGTTTAAGTGGGAATGGAATTCTTCAAGCTTCTCCCGACCATGGGACCAACATATATTGGTGTCATCTACATAATGTTTCCACCATTTAGGTTTGAAGGGAAACGAATGGAGGGCGACATCTTCAAAGTGCTCCATGTAGAGGTTGGCCACAATGGGAGAAAGAGGAGAGCCCATAGCAACTCCATCCACTTGTTCATAAATGACACCTTGGAAGGAAAAGAAGGTTGATCTGAGACATAACTCAACTAAGGAGGCAATTTCAAGGCTTGTCTTTTGTTTGATAAGCTCAATTGAGTCATGGCATTTTTTTTTGTATTTTCTTAGTAACCAAAATAGGCTGAATTTTATGTCAATCTTCATCTCTCAGGTTTTTCTAGATCCAATGGTGAGGTCTATTTTGTCCCAAGGTGTTATCTAAAACACTTCCCCTACAAAACCCTCATGGTGAACACTAAGAAAAAATCCATTTTTCAACAAGATTCATAAACCCAAATCTATAAAAAGTAACCATAGATCTGCAACCTCAAAACCCCAAATCTGCAAAAACAACTTGCACAAAAGCCCTCATATCTTGCAATGTCTTCATTCTTTCCTTACAAGCACTGGATTCAACTATGCACTAGCTCTACTCCAACAAGGATTATACTAACCACAACCATGGCTTTGATACTAAATAAAAGAAAATATGCATCCACCCAAGATAATTTCCACATAACCCAAATATAGAAATTTATGCAAACAAATATTCAAAATCCATATGTAAAATAATAAACAACATACCATCAAAGATGCCACAAGATATGCCTTGGAAAAACCCAGCCTCCAAACACACTCGCCACTCATATATTATTCAACAATAAAGATTACAATACATCTTTAGAGTCTTCATGAATACCCTTGAAACATCAAGCCCTCTACAAGAACTCCATGTGAACAAGCACGTAACCACACATCCCATACCATGCTTCAACAAATGCTAACAAGAGATTCTCTCAACCCCTTAGCCAAAATAACCAATTACCCAACCTTAGACAACTACCCATGTACTGGATTTTATAGACATAAGCTCACACAAAACCATCGAGTGGCATTACATAAAACCACGAGCTTACAAAACCATTAACCCCCACATTTACTTTTTGGTACTAAGTTTTCCCAATAGTAAATATTTTCCCAATGTGAAACCCCACATTAGATATTTATCACAATGTTACATACAACACATAAAGTTGCCCCAAGAATGCTAACCCATGTGATGCACACATCTCTAGATCTCTTAGGTGCACCACAAATAATAAAAATATTAAATTATAACATTATGCAAGGTGAACAACACACCTTTTCCAAACAATGTAGTCATAGTAAATGCAAAGTATTAAATAGGATGCAACATAATAAACTCACTAAATATGCTTTTGAGAGAATGTGTAGGCTTCAAGAAAATAAATAAATAAAAAGATGGACACTAATCTAGTTTTTTTGTGATAGAAAAATTGGGAACAATAGGTTCTTCTTTTTCCACTACAATTTCCTTGATATCACAAAAATTATTCATCCACATCATGTGATGTAAACCCAATTTTTTTGGTGTACATTATTAATAAAAACTATTGAATATACTCTCTATCTATCTTACCTTTCTGGTATGATCCACACCTTTAGTTATCTCTAGTATAATAATAGATGGTCCCCATAAGATAAAAGGACTATGGCAATGGTGAAAATATTTTTAATATCATTTCAAACATACATGATATGGTGAAAATTCTTAACTACAAAGTTTTGTAGTTGAGAAAAAAATAAAGTTGAATATGATTAGTCTTGTATGATATTGGATTCAAATTAAATGAAAGATAGATCAATCAATAGACGTAAAATTGTCTTTTCATTCAACATAAGACAATAAGGTATGAGAGAAATAACTCATATTACTATTTTTTTGAATATTAATATTAGACAATATTATCAAAACTTTAGAAGAAGAAAAATACAATGATACAATTGACTAGTTGATTTTAGTTCTTGTTTGATGTATTACTATAGTATCTTGCCATGCTAGAGACTAATAAAATGAATAGAATGGTCATGAATAATATTTCATGAATGAATACTCTTATACAACTAGAGAGCATTGAACATGTGAAAGATTAATGATAATATTGTGAGAACATTGTGATATCATTGAACCTATACCACAAACCTCACCAGAATTAAGATAACATGTAACCACTACACTAGGGGCTTAAACCATATTTTATTTAAAACTTAAAAATATAATTTTTAAAATAATATTTAGTTGATAGGCTTTTTGAATGGGCTTTCAAGTAAAAATGTTAAAAATATTGTTTCATGTCAAAATATTCTTTAGTCATTGGAATTGTCTTATTTTACAAGAAAACTTATTCTTCAGAAACAACAAAACACTTTCAAGTTGATGGTATTTTCATAGTGTGTCAAATTATGATGTTTTATTAAGATTCAACCACAAAGTTTTTTCAATCAAATTTATTGTGCCATAGTTAATGAGTAATGATTCACATGAACTCATCTCTCATGAGCATGAATGAGATCCATTCAAAAATCATTAAATCTAGGTGATGTTCAAGAGATGAAGCATCTTGACTTTCTAAAAGTTCACCCATCCTAATATTACTTCGATTCAAATGCACTTAACTACGGAGTTTCCCTTAGATCAAATCTACTTAGCTTGTCACCACATTTATAAAACTTTTAGCAAATGTCGTGTCTTATGAATCACTAAATTAACACGTATCTTAACAAAACATATCCAATTAACATTAATCCATCTATATTCCTTATTAACAAACCCAATACACCTCTTAGGATGGGGTCCCATGGGGAGCTTTGAGATCTATTTTGAAGGAGCAAGGGGTCCCATGAGGCAAAAAAAAATGCTATAGGATTAATTAGAATCTTTTCCTCAATAATAGCAACCCCTACTTTTTAGCTTAAAAATCTAAGTGGGTGAAAAAGGGTGGGGCTACATATTAATTAGAGTCTTTTCCTCATTAATAGTAGTCCCTATTTTTTAGCTCAAAATCTTAGGGTGAGGTCTCATTGGGGGGCTTGGGGAACTATTTTGAAGGAGAAGGGGTTCCATGAAGCAAAAAAAAGAATGCTAGAGTAAGCCATTTCAAAAGGGGTGGGGCTAGAAATTGCCCCACCAACAGTTAATTTTTTTTTTTTTTATATTTAGTAAGCTGCGAATTGAATATGCAAAATAATAAAATTCATGAGCCCACCAGCTTCCATAAATATAGGAGCTTAAGCTTTTAAATTTAAACTATGATACAAAATTCATGGGACCACCCACTTTAAAATAATCTTAAAAAATCTTAGCAGCACCCATTGAATTTTTTTTAGGAAGCCACCTTCCATGGGCCAGGGTTGGAATTTGATGATCTATTTGACCATTTTTTCAATTTTAGACCGTATATTACAACTTTAAAATTTATTAGACCGTATAGTTTGGCTTGCTATATTTTTATTAAACCGTAAAAATTATTATAGACAAATATAATATAGTATTTTAATTTATAATATATATCATTCTACAATGTTTATTATAAAAAAAAATTAATTTAGAATAATATAACTTTTTTGAATATTCTCTAATATGGATTTAGAAACTTTTGAAATTTTTACTAATAGTTATCATCGTTTTATATATATTTTTTTGATATGTAAAACGCAACAGAGCTACATGGATTATAATAATAAACAAAACATACAATCGTTTCTACCCTTGGGCGAATCACAACTAACATTACATCCATTTACAAACAAACAAAAAACCAAAATTCCACCCTTACTGGCGGTCACATATTTCAACCTCACTGCTAAATGATAGCCTCCAGGCTAAAGCAAAAACCATCTGCCACCCATCCATTCTCGACCATCAGTCATCTTCATCGTAGAATCTTGTAGACTCCACCAGGTCTGCAAACTCCCGACACCACTAAAATTCCACTGCTTCATTCAGACCCAACCTACGACATAAGAAGTTGTAGCCGATGGTCGCCCAGTGTCGGTGTCGAGCCAAGCCATCCGTGTATAAATTCATGATGAATGGGTGCCGCTCCACCTCCACTCCTCGCAAAAACATTCTATTGATGTCATTAGGCAACAAGATCCCAACACCTAGCTCCGCCACTGCAACCACATCCACATCATCCACTAATATTGTTGCTTTAAACACCATCCTTAGTAGTAGCAGACACCAGAGCTTCGAGAGATTCAAATCCAATAGTGTAGCCAAGAAACACGATGAAATATCCGTGTTCGCCCTCGTCCTGTTGCTTGAGAAACATAATTGCTTTCTAATAACGATCCTTAATGCCTCAAGACAAAGAATGTCTTTGTTTAGGCAGATTTTCTTGAGCCTTCGGTCAGTGATGAAGCCTACAAAGGTAGACTACTTCTTTGAGCTCCTTAACCTAATTGACGCATCCATTTTGTTGATCACATTTGAACACTTCATCTATAGTTATAGGCACTCGCCATTGCTTCTCATGAAGTGCCTACTAACCTCATTAATTCACTTTGCCTCCAATCCCACTATCAATTTATTTCATACGGCTTTCTGAAGGTAGAATTTAATTTCCTTTGACAACTTGTACTTTGTGTTACAAATCCCAGGCGCGGGTGGGGCTAGAAATCACCCCACCAGCTTAGGATTTTTTCTGCCACTTGTTAATCGTATGAAGTTTGAAAATTCTCACCAAATATTTTATATTTATTTTATATTTGAGTTTGAAAATTCTCACCAATTATTTTTTATTTATTTTATCTTTGAGTTTGAAAATTCTCACCAATTATTTATTTATTTATTTTATATTTGTTGATAACATGAGCAACTGCCATAAATATATGAGCTTAAACTATACTACAAAATTTATGAAACTACCCACTTAAAAAATAATTCTAAAAATGCCCCGACGAGTAGTTGAGTTCGCTTGGGGAGTGGGTTTGCTCCCCATTGGTCTCAGGTTGGACTCCGCTCCCGGGTTTAAAAGGTGGGACTTCTTGCAGGTGGGGGATCTCACCCGCAGGGGACGTGGGACTTCTTGCAGGTGGGGGATCTCACCCGCAGGGGACTAGTCTTGCCCGAGGGTACGGGTTGTTGGGTTGAGTCGGAATTGTACTATTAAAAAAAAAAAAAAAATCTCAAAAACACCCACTGAATTTTTTTAGGAAGCCCCTTCCATAAAATCCCACCCTTAACCATGAACTTACTAATTATGGAAACAAATCTCTTTGTGTGCTATCAATGCCTTTTTAAAAGAGGACAACCAATACCTTTAATGGCTGCTTATCTTTTGAAAGAGAATGTTTGACATAGCAAGATAGCATTTACATTAATTTTTTATCCGATTATCTTGAGTTTGCCTCAGAAGAACGCCTTGAGTTGCGAATACAAGCAAAATATTTTGCAATGCACCGAGACAGTCTATTTCCTGCCTGTGGATAAATGTCTTCTTAGCTCCTCAACAGAAATAGCAATACATTCTCTTTTTGTTTTGGTTTGTGGGTGTTCAAAGATTACATATAATTGCAAATATGTCTGAAGAAGTAGAAGAAGAGATGATGGCGTTGGAATCCATATTCTATGACAGCTTCTCCAAGATTGACGATCACCGATTCAGACTCAGAATTGATCCAGATCAGAATGATGCAGGTACACCTCCTCCATTGTTCCTGGAGATCTCATTGCCGGATGGGTACCCTCAGGACATCCCTCAATTTGACCTCAACAATCTCAACAACATCAAGTATTCTGAGCCTGCTAAGAAAGCAATCCTTGAAGGTCTACACGATCAGGTTCCTTCCTTTCTGTTTAGTTTTTTTGTTTGTTTTCTTGTTTCCAGTTGGGTTTTATTTTTTCTGCTATTGGCTATCTTGGTGTATATTTTGTTTCATCTTTTTGTAGCATTTTATGGACACCTCACAAAATGTGTAATACAATTGTATCGGGTTATTTTCTTTTCGTTAACATTTCAATATATTTTTAAAGCTCTTTTATTGGTTGTTTTTGGTGTAGATTCTACTTCAACTTTTTATTTGCATTTTAGGGATATTCATAATATGTGTAGTTCCATTGCGATTACCATTGTTTTCGTATTTTAGGGATGCCCACTAATTGGGCAGTACTGTTATTCAATTACCAAATCATATGGCTTTTTAAAAATCATTTGGACCTGGGGCGGACATAGATTATTCGGCGAGTTTTGTTTCAACACGATCTTCATTAATGGGTTGAAACATAGAGATGTAAAAATTTGAACAATATATACAAAAAATACAGTATAAGTTTCTTTGCTCCCAGAAACCAAAATATATTATGCCAGGCATGTTGGTGAGGCTTGTAAAAAACCTCATAGAGATATTGCTGAGAATTTCTCAGAAAATTTTCACTGTTAAGTAGTTCTGTAGCAAGTAACTTTTTTGGTGCCGCAACAGGGTTTTCTAATTCTCCACAGTAGATTAGTAAAAGTTTATTTCAAGAAAAAATTTCAGAAAATTCAATCACAGCTTATCAGTTTTCTGAAAGCTTCCATAAATAGTTGGAGTGGTGACTGCATTTGTCAGACCCCTTAAATAATCATAAATTACAAATCTTTATTGTCTATTAGTCTAGATTTATTCTCTCCCCTATAATTATCCCCTATTGCTAACCGCATACCCAACAGTCTTCTGATATATTTGCTCCTAGATAGAGTGATTAAGTAAAGCTTTTTCCTCATATGCTGATGATTTATTGAAATGGTACATAATTATTCAAAACTTTCCTCTTTTTCTGAGTGATGGTGACATATAACTAATATCCTCCCTGCCATGTTTAATATTGATGCTCCTTGCTCTGTTTCCCTCTATTACACCCATACAAAATCTACAAAATGTTGGGCTCAACGTGCAACTAATCCAATGACAGAAAATAATTAAAGAACACATTGACTATGGCATCACCAGGTACCAATGTTTGGATTAAAGACAAGATATAGCTTGAAAGGAATAAGGGAGTCTCTGTATGCATTAATATCAGAAATAAAATAGTATGTTAAGAAGAAAATAGGAATCACAAAGTTCCATAGAAAATAAACACATCTTAACAGTCATAATAGTAGCTTGTGCAAAAGGAAGAAGCCCCAGTAACACAAATTTGAACAACAGTCCTTCCTTTTTCTTTGCCTCCTTCCTATCAATACTTTTTCTATCGATCTCCAGCCTACCTTCCTACCATGTAAAAACTGAACAACCTATTCTAAATATTGAAAAACATGGCCATCGTGGGAGGCCAGCATGCCCCCTATCTCTCAACTGATAGACAAACAAACATTTTCTTAATAAATTTTTATAATAGATAATTCAGTGGTTCAAATTCCAGCAATGTGATCACCAATTTTAGTAGTCGCCCACTAGGTGGTTCTATAAGTGTGCATCTTTCTCCCCATTGCAAAAAAGAATTCTGAAACTCCCGGTTTAGAATCAGTTTCATTTGATTTCATTTGTTTTCTCTATAAGTCAAACCTAATTTTTACCTTGCTTGCAACTATACACTGTTTAGCCAAATTAAATATAAACATCCTCCTTTGCTGTAAACTCAATGAAATCTGCCATAGCAAGTACATTGCTCTCTTCAAAATTTATGTACAAAATAGCCATGTGATATTAAATGAATATTGAGATCAATTTACTGCTGTAAGCAAAACCATAGCATGTGGTATTCTTGATGCTATAATTATGAGAGTAAATTAATTTCCTATATCTTCCCAGTACCAACAAAATTTACAAAACCTGATGAGAATTTATCAAATTGGCACACATGCTTATGTCATTCATGTTTTCATTATCAAACTCCCCAATGATACGCTCTTTCACTATGTTTACTTTGGCCATTTAAAAAAATATTATCTTCTCTGCTACCAAGCTTCTTGCTGCATTGAACTGCATTTATCGTGCTGGATATAGTGACTTGTCATTCTTGGTAAACAATGCCACTACCAAGTGGTACATTTACTGACATCTCCATGGGAAAGTGCTGTACCCATTTCATCTACCTCTTTTTTTTTTCACATTTATCTTCAGGCATGGCATCATAGGTGCAATGGTTTTTGCAATATGCAGATCAGTCTGAACTTCAATTTTACTTTCAAGAGTGCAATCACTGATGTGCTTATCTTCAGCTTTATCATCAATCTCCTCTTCATGAAGGACTTCTCTATCTTCAGGATATGACATGATTCCTTCTACCTGTTCATGTTCTTTTCAACAATTTCGTTTCGAACACAGTCCTAAATCCCAACTATTTCCTCTCAGAAACTCTCCGCAAAGAACATCTATTGGCTTGCCATCCATTAATAACTCCAACCCTACAAGGGGTTTCTCTTTTCCTCTTATAACAACTCCATCTCTTGGCTAATCTTAGCATCAACCTCTTTTTTTCTTAACTAATGTATCTTGCTTAGAAGCTGAGTATATATTCCTGTCTATGTTGCCAGTTTGGGTTTGGCAGTTGTCTGATTTTTTTAACCCAGGTTTTGTATGGCTAGGTTCAGCCATACAATACATACATACATGCATGTGCATGCATACATACACACACACACACACATGCATATATATCATGGTCTAGTTAATGTGGAGGTGAATCCCTCCTCTCATTTATAGGGCTCACCACCTCTGACCTATATATTGGCATAAATCATTCATTTATCTCAGTATTACCTGCCCCTTTTGAGTGCTAACTGTATCTCATAGCTCTCCCCACCTCTCCACTATAGAGAGGTAGGGGAAAGGAAGGGGTGGGAGAATGTCAGCTTCATGGGCTCAGTTATATAGGAACGGTATGCACCAAGAATGAAAGGCTGAGGAGTATGGTAGTTCCCTCTCTCTCTCTATATATATAATACATATATGTGTATATATGTGTGTGTGTATATATATATATATATATATATATAACACAGTCTAGGTAATGTTGGGGGTGAACCCGGCCTCTCATTTATAGAGCCACCACCCCTGCTGTCTCTATATTGGCATAAGTCATTCATTCATCTCAGTTTTACCTACCTCTTGTGAGTGCTACTGCTAACTGTACCTCCTACCTCTCCCCACCAATCCAATAAAGGGAGGTAGGGGAAAGGAGGGGGTGGGAGAATGTCAGCTTGGTAGTTCCCAATCTATCCTACTGGGGCCCTACTTTTCTAATAACTTGCGCTGGTGATTGAGTGCTTTGCTCTCCCCAATGGCTGGTGGAAGCAAGCCAAGTGATTGATCAAATTCAATTGATTGTGACTGATTCACCCAGTTATATAGATAGGGAGATCTGGATGATACCTATATCTATATATATCTTAAAAATATATAAGAATAATCTAATAACAATATAAATATATTAAACATATTTAAAAATAAAATATCAGTGAACAACTAAACCCCACTTTCCTCTTGTGGTAGGTATATTATAAATGATGGTAATTACGCATGTTCTAAGTATATTAATTGAAATTATGTGAATATGGGTAGTCCAGACCACATGACGGGATTAAGCGAATTATGAATTTGTATAACTTTTAATTGAACCTTATTAGAAATTTCTAGAATGACCTCATTTACAGTGGCCTTCCATACTTGCCCACAAATATTATCATCAAAGAAAATATGGCTGCCATCAAGTATTATACGAAAATGGTGAAGCTTATAATTTCTCATCAGAAAATGACCAGCTGTTTGGTGTATGCATCCACCAACAGCAGGTCATGCTGTTGCCTTGCTGGCAGCCTCAACCTCAATATGGTGAAGGGAAAAATTGTGGTCTCTGATCAACTTTATTTTCCTACAATGAAGGGGAGACTGGTGCCATGGAGGAGGGCAAAGTAGTGGTGAGAGTAGGAGATGCAGGAATGATTGTTGCAAACAAAGTGCTTTACAGGGCAACAGGAGCACCTTACTAATCCTAAGAATCTACCAGCTATTAGCGTGGGTTTAGCAACTGGAGAAGAAACCAAAGGCTACATTAACAGTGCCAGGACTAATGTGATGGACACCATGAGTCTCACAACCCATACAATAAAAATGCAGAATACTTATTTCTGCCCATGGTTTCTCCTAGGTTCGCCTAGGGCACAGCTTGGATGACTTGGGCACCCCTTGGGTATGTCTTAGAATACCTAGCACATACTTGGGCTGTCCGGGCTTTGCCTAGGGTGGACCCCAGGGGACCCATCACTGGACCCATTTAAGCTGGGTATGGGGGCCAGGATGACCAATCCGAGCAGCATAGATTCCTGTCAAATCTTCTTCATTCTCTCACAACCAGGGAATACAATATTCTACCTTCTCTGTCTTTGCTTTCTCATTATTTTGAAATTTTCCTCTAATTTCTTGTTGCTTGATTTGTTCCTCTAACATCTATGTGAATTCATTTACCTCAAATTCTGATTTCTGCAACCTGTGTTGCCTATTTTTTGTCTGTTCTGCATCTGTCCTTGTCTTGGTTTTCTTCCAACTTGTTGATCTTCCTTATATTGTGTGTTGACTCCATCTCTTCATCCTCACTGAACTATGTTGTTCATCTAGTAATTTTTTTAAGGCTTTTTGTACCTAATGGAACAGTTCTGCTTAGGGCTTTGGGTTATTCTACACAAAACTCTCAATTTTCCATAGAATTTTTTTTTTCCACCAGGGTAATTCCCCAACACTTTCAAGGTTTACCTGCATGAATTTTGTTTCTTGATGTACTGCTTCCAACTAAACATGTCCTCACGGTGTCTTTGCATTCACCGATTTATAAATTATTATAAAGTTTTGTTTTGCTAGTAATTGGGTGATGCTCGTCATTTGGACATGCTCCCGAATCATGGAGGTTGCAGCCTTATTGCAGGATATCATCATTGGTGTATACAGGATTCTGTCCCAGGCAATCTGATCAATATCCATTTCTTTCAAATTTGGTTGTGCCAACACTTAATGCTTTCCAGGGTTCATTCCAACCTGTATCACACAATTTTCCTGCAACTCCTGGTGGTAATTCATTGCATCAATGACTTGAATGGTGACTTGTCCCGTGTTATCCTCCAACATAACACTCATCTCCTGCACTATTAGATTGGAAGCTTCGCAATGTAGATATTTTAATATCACAGCTTGACAATAATGGTTTCAGCTCAATTTACCACCCAAGTTGGCTTGGCTACAAAATCTCCTTCTACAGACACATTGGCAAGTGCCGACAGTTCATTCAACAACTTTATGTGGTATTCTCCCATGGAATCTTTGGCAGGGGTGTAGCTTTCGTAGTTCACAAAAGGCAACTGTTCAATCTTGATTTTCTTGCTTTTCATGTTGAACAGAATCAAGAGGAGAGATAAAGTTGAAGCTTGCAATGGGTGAAACTGAATGCCAAAGTGTGAAATGGAGCTGTTGCCATATTGTGAGATAAACTCAATGCAAAGTGACAATATTCCAATTTATTAATAGTCTTGCCCACATGCTGTGAATGATATACAGGTTGGAAGTAATTAATTGACAAGATGGAGGTTTATGCCATGCCTACCCAAGTACTCCACCTGCTGTGTCCATTGCCTTGTGTAATGCCAAGGGCCACTTCAGCTGCTTAACACCTCTAATCATGATCTCAAGTTGGTAAGGCTATCCCATCAATCTTAGTTGTAAGCACTGCTGGCTATTGTAATTGAGAGTTCATCTATTTGCGTCCTTTTGCTGATAATTGCCCAGTGCAGCTACTCAAACCAAATTTTAAAATTCAATTGAAATGTCATGATGTTGGAAGGAGGATCCCTTGTGTTAAATATAAGTATCTTCATATAGTTGTGCAGGCGGAATCAATTATGCAGAAAATAAATTAGTTGTGGAGGAATAATCAGTTTGCAGAAATTAAATTTGCTGTGAAGGAATACTCAGTTTTGGAGAAATAAATTAGCTGTGGAGGTATGAACCAGTTACAGAGAAATAGGTTAGTGATGAAGAATAAATCAATCATGCAGGAATGTTTTAATAATGGTCAATAGTATCCATTAATTTCTGCAGTCAATTACTTGTCAATTATGCAGCCAACATTTGAAAAATGTCAGTTAATAATAAATTTATCCTAAAAATTCCAAAAACACTTTGAAGCGAGTTATACTAATGCCTGAGTCCTGTAGGAATTGTTACAAGGCTTTAAAGCTGAAGGTAAAAGGATTGTTGGAGCTGGACAACATCTTGGGCCAATTAAGTCTCTTTCCAGCCATTTCTGGCCTTTATTCATTTTAACCACTATCTCTATCTGCAAAATTGGAAAACCAGGTTTGATTCATGGATGTGGGTAAACAATTATTTGGCTTTAAGATGAGAGGAAGTATCAATTACCCCAAATATCCCCCTTCACAAATCTCTGGCCAAGATGTGTAGTTGTGTATTTCAATGGAATTCAAAATTAGGCAAGAGATGAAGGTTCTATTTATTAAAAATATGGACAGAGAGAGATTAGGAGCATATTTAGCACACAATAATATTATATTTTCGCTCTGTTTCACATTCAATACACGGCTAATATATAGCCACTTACATAGCCAAACAACCTCCTATTTAATAGGGAGGTGTTATTACAAATATCCCGGAATACCATTCACGGGTATAATACACTAACCACTAACTATTCATGATATATTGTTATTTCAGCAATAAATACAACTAACCATCAAACCTATAATTCTAACAAACAAGTGAACACTAACAATAGTTTTTCCAACATTCCTCCCTTAGTGTGAACATGGTAATAATTCACACCCTTCATTTGCTGTAAGCCCAACTCTTGTGGGTCATGATCTTGATTCAAAATGAAAGGCACCTCGCATCAACCTTTCATGGTTTTCACATAGGTTTACCACAAACCTAGACATGAACATGAACCCACTCATCTGTTCACCTCATGTGGTTTTCTGGATCCTCCCACAAACCCTTTCAAGATCCATGAACTGCATTATACTAGTGCTTTTGTTCATTACAATATTTTACACTAGGGGTTTTTTTAAAAAGCATAGAAAACAAAAGCACGCTTTACAATAGAAAATGAAATGCCACCAGAGTTGATAAGCGGCCCCGTCATTGGTGACTGGTAAGTGCCCTCCTTCCTCCATTGCCTTCTGCCTTCAATCTTGAATTATTTAAAACACATATTCCTCATCACGAGGACATGGCAACTCTTCATTGCTAGCATATTCTTTCCAATCTGCTTCTTTAGCCAAGGAAGCACGATGATCTAGTTTATCATCTAGTAGATCTTGTGCCCTCTTCTTGCAATTCAAATTACATGTCCTATTCCATTACAATAGAAGCATTTGATTTTTCCTTGTGAAGAAATATTCTTGGATTTGTACTTTCCTTTTCTTGCTTTGTTATGTACAAACAAGACCTCATCAGATTCTGAATCTTCATTATGATCAAGTAGAGTAGATATTACTCCTTCAAGACTAATAGTTACTTTGCTTAATGTGAACACCATTCTAGACATATATTTAGGCAAACTATTCAGAAGTATTGCTTTGGCATCATCATCTTTTACTTTCTCATTAATCTCAGCTAGCTGATTTAGGAGAGAGTGAAACTTACTAATATGATCTGCCATGTTTGTACCTTTTTCCATCTTCAATCCATACAATCTTTGCTTCAATGTTGTCTTGGCACTTTCTACTTCAGATTCGAAGAGCTTGTTCAATGACTCCCAAATCTCTTTTGCCGACTTCGCAAAATCCACATGGTGTAAATATGCTTTTGATAAGCCGAGACCAATAGTTGCCAAAGCTTTCCGATTTTTGATATTCCACTTAGCAAGTTCATCTACATCAGTTGGTGTGACTGAGTTCGGTTTGACAACATCCCAAAGATCCTTTTCTATCAAGTGTAGCAACATCTGTATCTGCCATGTATGGAAGTCTCTACCATCGAATTTCTCAATGAAACTTAATTTATCCATGACTACTCTTTTAATCAAAGGTGTCGGGTTCAACCTATAATGCATCTTGACTATAACACTTTGACACAAGGACAATTGATTTTCTAATAACAACAATACCACTATAAGACTATTAAAACTTTATTTTAATTTCTAATATAGTAGTATTAAAACACAATTCTAAATATTGATTCTATAAAAAGAATAATTTTAACCACTATGAAATTACCTAGGATGACAATAATCTAAACCCTAAAATGCCCACCTCTTAGCAAATTCGAGCCACAGGGATACGATATTTGGCAATTATCGAAGGTAATGACCAGAGCAAACAAATTGATTGCAATGAGTGCAGCGCGGGACAAATCACGCCACCAACACAAAATCGCACTTTCAACCACAAAATCTGCGAACATAATGGGGCATCACACGGTCTCTACAAAGAGATTCAATAATGCATGGTGATAAAAAACTCGCCTTTGCTTGCCGATTGATGGGAGTCGATCATACACATCAGATCTTGCTGCTGTTCAATGCTTATCGCATTCCAGTGCTCATGTTCATGAAAGGTAGATGCACAAAACAGACTTTTAATACCATAGTTCTTACAAATTTGTCCAAAGAATGCACAAGCTCAGAAGCCCTTCACAGATTGTAATGTTAGAAGTTGTAGATCAAGCATTTCACATAGCCCGAATAAATAATAAGGATGGCATCATAAAAGATATGTGAATAAAGAGGTCTCATCCTTCATAAATGCTAGTTGGCTCCATCCAAACGGTTGAATGTTCCTAAACACCACTATCAAATGCATTGAGCATAGATATGCAAGCCTAGAATAAAGACAACAATCGAAACAATGGGCACAACTAGCAAGCTGCGTGGCTGGAGAGCAAAAATGAGTCAAAATCGCGCTTCCACATTCCCACGCCCGAATGCCGAGAGGTTGTGATTACAATTTTGTGCAAGGCTCTGATACCATATTAAAAATATGGACAGAGAGAGATTAGGAGCATATTTAACACGCAATAATATTATATTTTCACTCTTTTTCACACTCAATACATGGCTAATATATAGCCACTTACATAGCCAAACAACCTCCTATTTAATAGGGAGGTGTTATAACAAATATCCTAGAATACCATTCACGGGTATAATACACTAACCACTAACTATTCGTGATATATTGTTATTTCAGCAATATATACAACTAACCATCAAACCTATAATTCTAACAAACAAGTGAACACTAACAATAGTTTTTCCAACGCTATTTGTTAGCTGCGAGGAGAACTAAAGACAAAAGAAGAAGACATTTGAGCCAATTGGTCTTCCTGATTTAGGTATTGAATTGGCAGGCTCTTATTTTGGCCCAAGAATATGGGGCTTATCCATTGTAGAGAGTTCTAGCTAGTTGCATTTACAAGGCTTCTTTGTTTTTTGTAGTATCCTTCATGCCAATCTTCACTTAAAAGCTATTGCTTGGAACTTGGAGAAGCAAAGAGGCTGCTGCAAATATTTGGTATCATGACAACTTGCCATTCTGTTTTAAGAGGAACCCATGTAAGGAATCATTGGTAGATGCCTTGACTGTTGCCATTCAAGGTACCTAGTCCACAAGACTTGTGTAGGGCCTTTTTGGAGCAAGATGTGAAAAATATTAAGGTGATAGTAGAAGATCCAAAAATGATTTGTCACAAAAAAGAGCTGTAGTATATTGTTTGATTACTGGATGGATGGCAATAACCACACATTGATCCACTTCCTGGTGGCTTTAGGTGGACAGTTTTTGTTGTGTTATGGAGACCAATCAGACTCGAATAAAATCTTCAACTTTATCTTATTAACTAATTTGCTGCATGTAACAAATATTTTGCTGCACTTGTATTTAAAATAACAGTTACAAACAATTATTAAATGCTGGAAATGATCAGTTACAATATTTAATTAAAGACAACTGCAAATAGTTGTCGTAACCGCCCAAAAGAAAACTGTTATTGGGTGCATGAGACAAAATCAATGGCCATGCTTCATTTGTAATTAATGGGACATGCGTGGGAATATATTCCAATACTTGGATTAGAGTTTTGAGGGCATCAGGTTGTGAAAAACATTAGCAGAAATTTACAATTATGTGGCTGGAAAAACGTAGGAAGTGCCACGGGTACACGCAACAAAGGCTGTGTAAAAACAGTAGTGGGCTGCAGGTCACAGTGGTTGCTGCAAGCTTTGTAAAGGTTATTTATTGGAAGTTTAATATATATTGGACTCTCTTGTTGGTGGATGTAGCTCGGTTTTGGGTGAACCACGTTAAATCTTGGTGTTGTCTTATTGCTGCTATAATTTTCCATGTGTTCTATTTCTCTATTTTATTGATCAAATCTGCATTTAACTGATAGAAATCTACCTTCTAACCCTAACAAGTCGTATCAAAGCGGGTTGTGTTTAGTTATCCTCTGCAAAAAGGTCTCACAGTTGGGTGGGAGTCTCACGATTGAGTGGGAGTTATGGTAGACGAGGGTAAGTTGAAGGTAGACAAATTTAATGGGCAAAACTATCAGTTATGGAAGATGCAAATGGAGGATTATCTCTATTAGAAGGATTTATGGCAGCCATTGGAAGGGAAAGCCAAGAAACCCTCGACTATGTTTGATGAGGATTGGGATATTCTAGATAGAAAGGCACTTGGAAATATTTGTTTATGCCTGGCACAATTGGTGGCATTTAATATTTCAATAGCAAAGACAGCGACAAACTTGATGTAGACTTTGGCGAAGTTATATGAAAAGCCTTCCGCTTTAAATAAGGTATTTCTTATGAAGCATTTATGTAATATGAAAATGGTAGAAGGTGGGTCAGTTGTTGATCATTTAAATGAGTTTAATACGGTTACCAGTCAATTGACTTCTGTAAATGTAAACTTTGATGAAGAAGTTAGGGTTCTTTTGATTCTGTGTTCTTTGCCTGAAAGTTGGAATAGCTTGGTAACGGCTATTGGTAATTTTGTTTTTGGTTCAAATATGCTGAAATTTGATGATGTTGGTGTGATTTTGAGTGAAGAAATTCGTAAGAAAAGCTTAGGTGGAACATCCATATTGGGAAGTGTTTTGAATGTAGAAAGAAGAGGCAAAACAAAGGAGAGAGGAAAGAATTCTGGAAGTCGTGGGAAGTCATGAGGAAAATAAAAGGACAAGAAGTCCCAATTGAGAGAGAAGGAGAAGGATTGTTGGTATTGTGGTAAGCTGGGTCATTTAAAGAAAGATTGCTGGTTTTGAAAAAATAAAGGAGACAAAAAAGAAGGAAATAAAGAGGCATATGTGGTAAGTAATAAATCTGATGAGGATGCTTTGATTCTTTCCCTTGATAATGTTGATGATTCTTGGTTGTTAGATTCAGGGGCTTCACTTCATCTATGCCCCATAGAAGTTATTTTCTTGATTATGTCCAAGGGGTTTTTGGGTTGGTTTATTTGAGAGATAATGAACCTTGTTAGATTGTTGGAAAAGGAAGAATCAAGATTAAGTTGTAGAATGAGAATCATTGGCTATTACAAGAGATAAGGCACATTCCAAAGTTAAGCAAAATTTTTATTTCAGCAGGGCAACTAGATGATGAAGGTTGTGTTGTTACATTTAGTGATAAAAATTGGAAGGTTACAAAAGGTGCCTTAGTGGTAGCAAAAGGTGTGAAAGTAGGCACCTTGTATCTTTGTATAAGTCATACTGTTCCTTCTACTTTAGTTTTTGCAGAGAAAAGTCAATGTTTAGGAATAGTTGTTGCAGTTCAGCAGGCAAAAATCAGATAGTTGTTGTGGGTTCAAAAACAACACTATGGCATAATAGACTTGGGCATTTGAGTGCAAAATGTACGAAAATACTTCATTCAAAGAATGTTTTACTAGGTCTAAAATGTGTTAATATGGATTTCTATGAAAGTTGTGTGTATGGCAAACAAAAGAGAGTTAGTTTTCTCAAGGATGGGAAGCAAAAAAAAGATGAGAAATGGAGTTTGTGCATACGGGTGTATGGGGACCAACTCAGGTATCTTCTCTCGGTGGCTCTTGGTATTATGTTACTTTTATTGATGATGCAACTAGGAAAGTATGGATTTATTTCCTTAGGCAAAAATCTGATATATTTGAAACTTTTAAAATATGGAGAATCTTGGTTGAGAATGAGACAGGTAAAAAGTTGAAATGTCTTAGATCTGATAATGGTGGTGAGTATTGCAGCAAAGAGTTTGAAGATTATTGTTCCTCTAATGGTATTCGTAGGCAGAAAACGGTTCCAAGGACTCCATATGAAAATGGAGTGGCTGAGCGTATGAATAGAACAATAATGGAGCATGCAAGGACTATGAGATTGCATGCTAGACTGCCTTAAAACATGTGAGAAAAGGCTGTTAATATTGCTGTTTATTTAATTAATAGAGGTCTTTCTAATCCATTGGGTTGTGGTATTCCAAAAGAAACATGGACAGGCAAGAAGGTGAGTTATTCTTTTCTCAAAACCTTTGGTTGTGAAACATTTGCACATGTAAAATTTGAAAATAGAACCAAACTGCAAACTAAGTCAAAGAAATGTATATTTGTTGGATATGGCATTGATGAATTTGGTTATAGGCTTTGGGATTTTGAAAATTAGAAAATTGTGAAAAGCAGGGATATCATATTCAATGAGAAAGTGTTGTACAAAGATCAGTTGCAGCAATATGAGAAGAGACAAAATGATTATGTAGTGCTGGATGATACTCTGAACAACAATGTTCTAGTGGTTGTTCATGCTCCGCAACAACAACAACAACAACAACAACAACAAATACCACAAACTCTAGTGAATGTTAGATGATCTTCAAGGATAAGTAGACCTCCGAAAAGATTTTCTCTCTCTTTGTATTCTAATTTATTGACTGATGCTGGTGAACCAAAATGATATGATGAAACTATGTGTGTGGATACCAAGGTTCAGTGGGAGCATGGAATGGAAGAAGAACTGGACTCTTTGTTGAAAAATCAGACTTGGGAATTATGCAAACTGTTTGCAGGTAAAAAGGCTCTACCAAATAAATGGGTTTATAGGTTGAAAGAGGAAGATGGAGGTAAGAAAAGATTTAAAGCCATGTTAGTTGTAAAGGGATTTGCACAGAAAAAGGGCATTGGTTTTGATGAAATCTTTTTTCCGGTTGTTAAAATGATTTCTATTCGTACTGTTTTAAGTATTGTGGTTGTTGAAGATTTGCATTTAGAACAGCTTGATGTTAAAACAACCTTTCTCTATGGTGATTTGGAAGAAGAAATATATATGAAATAGCCACAAGTATTTGAGGTCAAAGGTAAGGGGAAACTAGTGTGCATATTGAAGAAAAGTTTATATGACTTGAAGGAAGCACTTCGGCAATGGTATATTAAATTTGATAGCTTTATGGCTGACCATTGTGTTTACTTTAAGATGTTAGATGATGATAGCTACATTATTTTATGTTTATATGTTGATGATATGCTTGTAGCGGGGTTTAACATGTATCACATAAGGGAGTTAAAACAACAGTTAGCAAATTTTTTGGTATGAAGGATTTGGGGGCAGCAAAACAAATCCTTGGTATGAAGATTATTAGAGATAGGAAAAACAAAAAAAATATTTTTATCTCAAGTTGATTATATTGATAAGGTGTTGCAGAGATTTCACATGGTGAATGCAAAAGCTGTTAGCACACCTTTGACTAGTCATTTTAAATTGACTAAGGATATGTGTTCAAAGACACAAGAGGAGGAACACAAAATGTCCAAGCTACCATATGCTTCAACTGTAGGCAGTTTAATGTATGCCATGGTATGCACGAGACTGGATATTGCACATGTCGTAAGAGTTGTTAGCAGGTATATGAGTAATCCTAGAGTTGAGCATTGGAATGCAGTAAAATGGATTTTCAGGTATTTGAGAGGTACATCTAATAAATGTTTATGTTTTGGGGGCTCTAATATTGATTTGAAAGGCTATGTTGAATCAAATTTGGCAGGGGATATAGATACTAGGCGGAGTACCATAGGATATGTATTTACAGTTGGTGGGACAGCAGTGAATTGAATTTCTCGGTTGCAAAAGGTGGTTGCTTTATTCACCACAGAGGCAGAGTATGGAGCTGCAACAGAGGCAAGCAAGGAGATGATATGGCTGCAACTTTTCATGGAAGAGTTGGGCAAAGAGCAGGCTGAAAGTTACTTGTTTATGAACAGTTAGAGTGCTATACATCTTTCAAAAAATTTTGCCTTGCACTCGAAAACCAAACACATACAACTGAGATATCATTTTATTTGGTCGGTGTTGGAGGATGGACAGGTAAGGCTAGAAAAGATTAATACGGATGACAATCTAGCAGATATGTTTATGAAGGCGATGACAAGGGAGAAGCTGAGCTCCTCTTCAGCTTCGGTTGGCTTTCAAGGTTGAATTTAACTAAAATAGAACAATAGGGTCCAAAGTGCTTATTTCCAGTGGGAGTTGCAGGGGCAATTGTGTTACAATCAGTCTTTAAGTGGGAGATGGTATGAAGTGGAGTTTGATCTGTCTCTAAGTCGGAGATTGTTGTGTTATGGAGACCAATCAGACTTGGATAAAGTTTTCAACTTTATCTTATTAACTAATTTGCTGCACATAATAAATATTTTGCTGCACTTTTATTTAAAATAACAGTTACAAACAATTATTAAATGCTGGAAATGATTAGTTACAATATTTAATTAAAGATAACTGCAAGGAGTTATTGTAATTGCCTTAAAGAAAACGTGTTATTGGGTGCATGAGACAAAACCAATCGCCACGCTTCATTTGTAATTAATGGAACATGCGTGGGAACATATTCCAATACTCGGATCAGAGTTTTGAGGGCAGCAGGTCGACAAAAAGGTTAGCAAAAATTTACAGTTCTGTGGCTAGAAAAACATAGGAAGTGCTGCTGGTACAGGCAACAAAGACTGTGTAAAAACAGCAGTGGGAAAACATGGAGAAAAATGTTGCTGCAAGCTTTGTAAAAGTTATTTATTGGAAGTTTAATATGTATTGGACCCTCTTGTTGGTGGATGTAGCTCGGTTTTGGGTGAACCATGTTAAATCTTGGTGTTGTCTTATTGCTGCTATAATTTTCTGTGTGTTCTATTTCTCTGTTTTATTGATCAAATTTGCATTTAACTAATAAAAATCTACCTTCTAACCCTAACAGTTTTTGTTCTTGAAGACAGTGATGCTTCCTGTGAAGTGGAAATATTTGAGATTTTATGCAATATGTTTTAGGATGTCATCATGGTATTGGGTGTTGAGAATCTTGTCCAAGTTGTGGCTGCCAATGTAGTAGCATATGTAGCAACAACTAGACTTTTTGAGGAGAGGCACCTTACTTGTGTGAAAAACTTGGATAGGTGAAAACCATTGTTAAGGAAGCAAGAAACATCACCAAATGGACCTACAACCACTTTGGGGGCGCAACTTGATGAGAGTATACACCAAAATAAAGGAGCTCGTGTGATTTAAAGTTACACTATTCTCCACCAACTTCATCACATTGCAAAGCATTGTCTCTCACTAATGTCCATCTCTTATGTAGATGTTTGTGAGCACTAGGTGATTGGAGTCACCATATTCAAAGAAGGCTAAAGGGGAAAGGGTCTTGAAGATAATTTTTGATGATTTGTTCTCCAAGAACACAAGCAAGATCCTCCATGTAACTTTAAATTTATTGTTTATAAACTTACAAAGTAATCAACTCCATTGCTTTGTAGGTTTGTAAAACTTATAAATTCTTAGTTCTTAGATTTGTCCTTTTCTTTTTAGTTGTTGTCGTTCAAGTTTTTATTGACTTAATTTTAAAAATATAGAATTTTTTGTTTTAACTGTCAAAAAGTTTGGTTAGGGTTCTATGCTTGGTGGATGGGGAAAAAATCCAATGGGTTTTATGTATGATGCTGTGGACAAAGCCAAGGAGGCTATCTAACCTTACTATGGGGAAATTAAAAGAAAATATGAGCTCATTTGGTAAATAAATGGTTGGAGGTGAAAGAAGAAGCTCCATCAGCACATACATGCAACAACGAACAACCTTTTACTTGAGTCTCAAGTTTTTCTTCTTCAATTCCTTAAAGGTTGACGATGAGGTTATGGATGGCCTCAACATGGTCTAGAGAGGATCACACTCGACAAAACTCTTAGAGACAATTCTTGATGAGTTGTAGATTTACAAGTGTGTGGGGGAGGTTGTTTTCTTCACCTTTGTGTATTTAAAGGAGAATGATCCACTAACTAGGCAAAAGAATTGATGCCTTCAAAAGTTCAATTGTAGTCTTCTAGACAATAGACTTGTTTGTTTAATAAATCAATTCTTGTTTACTTCCAAAGTCATAAATATAATAATATTCTTTGTAGATTTGTGGTGGGAAGATTATAGTGCAAAATTACCAAATCTTCAAAGCCTAGCCATTCATATTTTGTTTCAAGCCTACAATGCTTTTGTGTTTAAACACAATTGGAACATGTTTGAGGCTATTCACATGAATGAATGTGACAGGTTGAGCTTAAAGCAACTCAATGACTTCGTTTTTGAAGTACAACGATTGTCATCGTCTTAGAAAGATGGAAGGGGAGGACACTCATGATGTGATAGAATTGAATGACATTGATTTTATATAGATTGGATTTCGAGGATATGGAGACACTATTTACTAAGGAGGAGATCATTTATTTTGAGAGGAAAGCTACAAAATCAGAAGCAGATGCAAAAGCAAAAGCAGAAGCATTAGGAGGAATTGCATTGGACAATGATATGCTTGAGGATGATATAGTTTTTGAGAAGGAATCTTCGCCATCTAGTTCAAGTGTGTGAAAAAAATGAGTAGCTTTGGTAGGAAAAACTTGTAAAATGTTTTTAATGGATTTGCAATTTCTATTTGATAATCAATTGTTGTATCATATACGACACTAGAATATGCATTGTCCTCCTTTTGGGTCTAAAATTAATAGAAAAAATACCTATGAGTTCTCTAATTCACTGTTCAATTGTTATTTAAGTTTAGTTTTACTTTTTATGAACTTAAATATTTTTTAATACTTTCTAAAGTCCCAAGTTCAATTCAAAATTATGGCCTATTGAGTTTTTGCTAACTCTAAGTTTTAAAACTATACCCTAACTGTTCTTGTTTGATATATTTATGACAGAGAATGAAGAGATAAATGGCAGGATGAAGAAGAACGCCTTTATGTACCTTAAAATTGAGGAAGAGAGGCTGGAAGGCAAGACCAGTGGGAGAACCTTTTTAGTTAAAAGAAACTTGCAAGAAGTTTTATGGGGTGCGTTACGGCATTAAGGCCATGGCTTGAATGCGAAGTTGGATCAATTATTTTAGCTAAATCCTACTGTAGATTTTTGGAAAATTTAGTTCACTTCAGTACGTTAGAGGAATCAACATTTGACTGGTGGCAAATGGTTAAGGCTGAGATGGAGGGGGATTACAATAGTGGTAGTTGTGTAAACATAACCATGTGGGGAAGGGCTTGTATTTGTTTATACCCAAGAATATAATTTCTTGGACCTACAGTTTGTTATGGTTTGAGGTTTGAGGTTCTCGTTTGCGATCTCTCAATGTGCTACCATAAAGAGGGTCATTATTCATGCTTCAGATTATGATTCATTGCAGTGCATCATCCAATTAGTGTTTGTTGCTCAGTCCCTTCTCCTTGAGTGTATCTTCATGCTCACTTTGTAAACCATAGGCCTAGATGTTTGGGTGATTTAGCCTCATTTTGCAAGAGATAACTATACATAACACTTTATTGTTTAGATGGGATTGCCTTGTTGGGCCACACTGGACGTTGATATTGTTGGTATCACAAGACTGGTTTGCTCCTTTATTATATTGACATCTCTGTTCGATGATTTTCTCCAATCAATTTTTCCTTGGGGGCTTCTACTCATTTTCTTCCTTGTAAGATGACTATCAATAGAGTTGACATACTGAATATTTGTTCACACTACATTCTGATCACTTTGACTTGGTTTGTCTTGTCCAAGACCTACTGCAGACACGAGTCTCCTTTCATGATTCCCTGCTTGATCATCAACCTGATATTTCTTTGAGACATCCTTCCCTTGCAGGGCTATTTACAATTCTACTGTGTCTTATAGCTTGGTGTTTAACAACCATAGGTTTATCCTTTCTTGGTGTTTAACCTTTCTCTTGTCCTTTGAGTTTGGTTACTTTACATAAGACAAATTCGTTTTACTCTATTACTTGTCTTTTATAACTTATTATGCTTTCTTTTCGAGTCCCATTATCCTATTTTGGTTATTGTGGGCTTCAATGTAATTTCTCGTTTTCTTTCTAATTGAGATGATTTGTAGTTCTGGTTTGCTCCATTGAATGACTTTATGTGCTGCACTTATTGAGCTTGTTGACATTTTCCTAAGAAATTATTCATGTTGTGAGAGATTTAATCATCTGCCTTTTGCTCTTAGCATAGCTTAGCTTAGATGGCAGTAAAAGAGGAATTTGGTAATTTGAGAAGAACAGTTTGTTAAATTGTAGAAAGAGAAATTTTCTGTTGCTTATCTAGTTGTTTACTCTGGTGCGCAAATTTTTCTGTTGCTTATCTATTTTTTTTTTCTGATGCATTTGTCAGTGCTATAGTATTATTACATAATAGTTCTGGATATTGATATTCGTTTTTGTTGTTTCTTGCTCACAGGCATCGAGTCAAGCAGGAGAAAACATGTGTTACAACCTTGCTGAGTGGTTAAAGGATAAACTACCAGAGTTTTTTGCTTTGAAGCACATCATTGCAGTCATGGTGTGTTCATTTTGTGTACACATATAATGAAAACTTAACTTATAAATATATGTTGCAAATGGGTCATTTCATAAAATTTTTAGTCAGTCATTTGTAGCCTGGAAGTTAAGTTCAAGTGGAGTTGATCTGATTGCTATGTCTCTCAGTTCAAATTCTAGTTACCCTCCTTGCTTCTGATTCCTTGACCCTAGTTTGTTGTGCATTGCTTCATCAGAACTACATTTTGAAGTTCACTCCTTAGGCTTCGTTTGTGGTTTGGTCTCCAATGTTTTGTTCAAACTATTGTTATTGTCTGTTTGTTTTTCTCATTTTTACCTTGTGATTTGTTTTCTATGTCAGATGATATCACCTGTCAATTTGCAGGTATGCTTTCTCTGGCTTGTGACTAGATTTCTCTTTTCATTCATTTTTCTTCTTAATAAGGGATAGTCTCATTGCAATGTGTTCTCTTTACAATCTTGGATTTACATTGGGGATGTTAGAAATTGTCTTTGCATAATGCAAGCTTCACAGGTAATGTTTTTCTTAGCAATGGAAACTATTATGTAGTATCCAGATACTAGTTTCTGAAGTACATGCTACACACAAGCTAGCCATAGGTCCTGTTTCTATAGAACCTTTGGACAAAGCCTCATTCCAAATCTAGTTGCAATGTCCATGAGAAATAACAAAACCTTTTAGATGATCATCCTCCTAGAGGGAATATACTTCATTGAAAGAAGATGTGGCTTGCCTCAATATGTAGAGCTGTGAATCTTTCTTAAACCCACCTAAATACACAATCTGTTGTTCAATTTGGTAGTTTAGTCACATGATACCATCATAACGCGTCTCATTTAAGCTTCCTTTCTTGTCTGTCCATGATGGGTCTACTTGTTTTCTTTAGAAATTGAATTTTGTTATCCTATGCTTCTTAAGCTTCTGATTTAATTGGTTGAAAAAATTGCTAATCTTTTTTTCTCCTATGTATACGTTAATCTTCATGTTAGTGAAGCATGTTTGTGTCTAAACAATGATGTGGATGATGGCAGGATCATGACAAGGACATGGATGCAGCAGATCAACTGAATGCCAAGAATTTAGCATCAACGAAGAAGGAGGCAAAAGAGAAGATGACAAAATCTCAGAAAAGACGATATTTTGATCGATATGGTGCTAGTGATAAACCACGAGGCTGGGATTGGGTTTCTATCATATCACACGTAACAAATTTTGCCTCATTTCTCCTGATAAGACCAGTAGAGTTATATTAGTGAGCTGAGTATTACCTGCTTTGTTGTATAATCTGCAAGTTTAATTGTATTTATGCAATATAAGCTGTTAACCAAGACAAAACAGTAGTATAAGGGCCTGGTACTGGTCAAATATGGAGTTTGTCCTCAAATGACTTTCCTTGTTGCGGTAGAAAGACAGATTGTTAACCTGTAGCATGGATAGCACATTTAGTTTCTGGAGTATGTCTGTTAATTCTTAATACTAATTTAAATTTCTGTCCACCATGTTGGCTTTTTCTATATGTTTTTCCTTCTCATTTTGGCTTGAAGGAATGTGCCCGCTGCTATTTGGGTTGTACATTGACAAACTAGAGGAGTGGCTAGACAAGTTTGGTGGTGGGGGTGTTCACTTGACCAGCTATGTAATAAAGTTGCTTCTATATGCAGATGATCTTATTTTAATGGAAAAAACAGTGCACGATTTGAGGGAACACTTGAAAGCTCTAGAATTGTTGCTAAGAGGTGGGGATGCAGGTGAACACCAGCAAAATTAAGGTCATGATCTTTACCTTGAAAAGAAAGAAGGTCCAAATGGAATTTGTCTTTGAAGGCATCCCCTTGCAAGTAGTTAATGACTATAAATATCTTGGCCTTGATCTCCACAATAAGCTCAGTTGGGAGACATGTAGAGCAAAAAGAATATGAGGAGGTTGGAAAGCCTTATACTCACTACAAAATAGATGCAAGAGGGCTGAACTGTGGGATTGAAAAACTAAGAGAACTCTCTTTGGGTTGCTAGTGGTACCGGTAGTGTTATACGGGTGTGAAATTTGGGGTGGCAACACATCAGCAATGAAGTGGAGATAGATAGAGAGATTACAAAAACATCTTAATCATTAGTAGCCTCAAAATAAAATCGTTTGTTCCCTATGAGATTGCCTTAGCTGAAGCTGGGGTCTTTCTTGTGGAGTTGTCAGCTATGATCCGGTTGCTAAGTTATATAAAGAGGCTAGAGAACATGAAGCTAACTCGCTGGCCCAAGCATAAGAGAAATTAGACAGAAGGAAGAGCACACGGACGAAACAAAATGACAAGTGAATGAATAAATGGGGTATTAGCATAAAAGAGTGCCCGAATAACAATGGGGCAATCAAAAAGTATGTGCAAGAAAAAGTCAAAGAAAGCATGCGAACAAAGCAACTTGAGAGGAAAAGAGATTACTATATCAAGCATTTCAATCCTTCATATGGCCATGCACAAAAGAACTATATAGGAGCAGAAATAAAATGGAAAGCAAAAATGCTAATGGCTCAGCTAAGAACTAGTTTGCATCAGTGTAGGTGTGAAACCGGAAGGTGGACGATACTTAAAAGAAGAGTGCATAGATAGAAGATGTTATTGTACTTTGGAATTGGTGGAGGCGGAATTGCATTACGTCATTGGATGTCTAGTTTATAGAGATATTCAGGTCAACTACATCAAGATTTTAAATGTGGGCTACTTCAGTAACTTGTTTGAAGAACAAAGGATAACAAAAATTTCTGATTACTTGATCAAGATACACAATAGAAGATCCAGGTTACAAAAGGAAAGGGAGATCAAGTAGGTGTGGTTTTGGTGGTTTGTTTGTTTTGGTCTGTTGTGCTTATCCATGTTGCTGGCTATCTGCAGGTCCCATAGGCTGTTTGGCCTCATGGATGTTATTAAAAACATTCATTCATTCATTGTGAGGGCAAGTGGGTGATGCCTTAGCAGCAGATATTTGATAAGATTGTTTCCCAAAATGTCCCATGGAACTCTCCTATATGTGCAAAACATGCAAACTCTCATATGTGTACAGAATGTGAATTGAGGAAACATATTTTGGGGGTTTGTTGTTTGTGTATTTTTAAAATTATTCCATGACCATTTGTTATGAATGCTCAGTGGGCTCCATGACATTTTCTATGTTTACTAAGTTGTTTTCATTCAGGGCAATTTCAATGTGAATATTAATGCAATCAAAAGGCAGATGCTATCTTTGTTGATGGATTGAGAGAAATGTCATGTTACTTTTTTTTAATAATGTTAAATATATTATATCGGTATTGAAGGAGGAATTACAACAGTGGGCTTATACAAACAAAGTCATAAGCTGGAATAATGAATTGTGGACGATTCTCAAAAGTCCAGCTTGAGAAGGAATTCCTCTTCAACCAGGCAATTGACCTAACTAAGATAGATCAAGAGATCACCAAAAATTAATTTCACTGTGAACAGCATGATTGATAATATATATATCAAATGTTATCATACTGAGACTGGAAGAAATAAACAGCTAAGTGATCATGGCCTGTATTTTTCATTAAATAAGTATTGAAATTGAGCCATTTGAATTTTTCAAGGAGCATACTAGTCCAACTGTTCCTTTTCTTCATTTTTACCATGTTGAATTTGTTAAGAGGCCCCTTAAGCACCTTCCTGCAGTTTCTGGTTGGATCCAAGTGTTTTAGGCAGAATAGCAAGTGTCAGGTTGGTAGATTGGGCCCTGACCATCAGGGCTGCATTCCTGGATTGTGCTGGAATTGCCGGTTTGGTGAGTCATTCTCTTTGTTCCTCTGCTGTTTTCAACATTATTTTGTATCGCCTTCATATCGCCTTCACAAGGGCTAAACAGAGCAATGGGAGTCCTGTTTTTAGGATGGTGAGAGTTACCAGTCTCCTGAGTGCTTTCTCTTGATTTGAAGCCCCTTGATTGTTGATGTAGGTTGATGGGTTATACTTTGTAGGGCCACTGAATCTATGGAGGCTATATGATGAGCCAACAGGAATGCTTAGGATGATAAATGCCTCACAATCCCTTGAAGTGGCTTGGGGAGAAAAAAGATAAATGAATACTTGGCAGCTGGATAAGTTCATTTGAAATTTGTGGGGCTAATTTGGGATAAATCCTTCTTGGTTGAATTGGGAACAGTGGAGGATAATTAGCCCTAGGCAGAGTTGCTGAAACATGTCTAGGATTGAGGGTAAGAGCAGTGTAACATTTCAAATAACCGCCTAAAAAAAGATGCAGAGTTTTGGAATGACTGATCTAATCAGCAGTCAGCTGGTGGCTAGCCATCTCAGTAGCCCCTTATTTCTTCTTTCTATAAACTATGAAGCACCCAATTTCCCCCAAAAAGTAATTGCATTTGCAATAAGGGGTTGTCTGTAAATAGATTTTAAAATCATTCTGGAATTTCTAAGAAGCTCCATATCTTGGTACCTGTGCTTGAAAATCAGATTGGGAGATGCTTGGTGTGATTTGAAATGAATTTGCATAGATCAGAAATCTTTTGAATTTCTCTAGAGATTCTTTGTTGCTGTGAAATCGATTACAGATTAAAACCATCATTTCTAAGTGACATCAAATACAAGGGGCTTGGAGAGTTGATGTTAGTAATTGATGGGTGTCTGTCTTTGTGGTTGTGGAATAGCTATCAATTGAAAAAACAGCATGAATGATTCCTCCTGCTCATCGGCAAAAGAGGTCGAGCATCTTGTTTGCAGTCTAAGGTATGAAAACACTTCAGATTTGTTGTTTTTATCTCATGGAAAATTACTTGTCATCAAGATGTTAGAGAAGGGGATAAACTCGCATTATAGGGCATGTGTACTCTTTGATTCAAGTTTGAGATTGTGATTGCATATAGGACCTGGGTGATCTCTTGAGGGTCATTACCTTAGATGAGATATCTTTTGGTGATTTTGCTTGGTCTATTTTGGACCTGCATTGCATGGTATTTGACTTTCATGGCTACCCTTGAGTAGAGAGTATTATCATGAGCATGATGGGTTGATCCTAAATTGGGATAACTGTACCACAGATTGACAACAAGGCATGAGGAGGTTGTCTGATGATGAGGTGATATCCTTATTCAACAGCAGAACCATGCCCATGACAGTGATGGACCTAATCTACAGTCCTAACACTGCTATTATCAGTATTAGCAGCCACCACATTATCCCATTGGTTTTCACATAGGACACTTCCAAAGCTGGTGCAGACTGTCTCCAAATATCTAACAATACAATGATGGCATGCCAACAATCTGAGGAAAGATTAAAGAGTTTGAATGAAAAGCTGTTTCAGACCCTTGTAGACAATATTGCCAAAGGTAATTTGGTGAAACAACATGCTAAAGTTGCAGAAGAAACTGTTTCAGGTTGGACGCAAGATATTAATTTTCATGATGAAGAGTTGTTTGTTCAGGTTAGTGTGGCAATCCATTTGATTGGTGTATTTGGCGTGTATGCTCCAACTGGTTGTATGTGGCAGAGATCCTGGTTGGGGATTTTCCTAATGATCTTGAAGCTTACTGGTGTGGGGAATTGTTGTGACCTATTTCACACATCGCCCCATTGCAAATGGGGACCCTAGGAGTTTGCTTTTTAGGGCTTTGCCGTTGCGCTTCAGTTTCATTGATCTCTGTTTGGGGGTTTAGAGTTTGAGTTTTTGAATGGTCACCCGAGTCAAGTGAAGAATTTGAGCCTGAATCATTGTGCAAGCATCATCATAGTGCTTAGGAGGCCTGAGGGACAAAGACCGACTGTCGTTTCAGTCAATTCTAACATCTCCTACATTTTGGGGATTGTCCCTTAGGAACCCCTATTGTTTAGGGACTTTATTTTTGGCATTTTTGGCCTATTCTGGACTTACTATTTTTTAGGGGCTATTTTTGGAAAGTTACTATTTTTGGAAAAATTTCTATTTTTGGCAGGGTTTCCATTTTTAGAAAGTGCCCGGATTTCAAAAAATTAGTTAGAAGTCTCAAAAAACCAATGGAAAATCATGAAAATCAATAAAAAGGAATGAGAAATGGGCACATGGCGAAATAACCAGCATAGAATTCATGGCAAAATTTGCCTAAGTGTGGAAAATGGCGCCCAAGGTAATGGCTTGAGACTTGGACAAGTCCGCCATGGAGAGCAAGATAATGGCATGGACAACAAGCAAGTCCGCCATAGGAAGGTAATGCAATGGCATGACACTTGGTCAAGTCCGCCCTTGACATGGCTTGACATAATGCAAAGTCCGCCCTTGGAAGAGAGTTTGGATGGCATGAGCCAATACAAAGTCCGCCCAACATGGAGAGATATGGCTTAAACAAGTGGAAAGTCCGCCCCATGTAGAATGGCTAGGTGATGTGCCAAGTCCGCCCAAGGAAATAAGCCATGGCATGAGACAATGGAAAGTCCGCCCCAAGGCAATGGCACAAGCTAAGGCAAAGTTTGCCCAACATAAGAGGGTAATTGCAAGAGGTTAAGCAAATTCTGCCCAACATGGAGAGATATGGCTTAAACATGTGGAAAGTCCGCCCCATGTAGAGTGGCTTGAACATAGGCTAAGTCCGCCCTTGGAAAATATGAATGGCTCAACATAATGCAAAGTCTGCCCGAGCATGGAATGATATAAGGTAAAGTCCGCCCAACATAAAAGACATGGCAAAAACACTAGTAAAGTCCGCCATACCTAGAGGAAGTGGAAAAAATCGAAATTTTGGCTAAGTCCAAACATTGGACATTGAAATGTTAAATGATATGCCCAGAAAATGAGAAATTTGCTTGAGACTTAGGAAGTTGGAGAAATTATGACAAAATTAACTGGAAGAAAAAATTTGCCATAGGCAAAGACAAAGAAAATAACTTAGAAAAATCAAATTTTCCTTAGGATAAAAATAAAAGGTCATAATTAAAATAAAGGGGTTGAAAAATGACACATGAAAATAATTATTTTAATTATTTTAATTTTTATTTTCAACACCCAAAGAGATAAAATTTGAAATTTTTCTCTAAGACTCAAATTTGGAAAAAGACAAAAAAGACTTCACTGAACTGCGCCATAATTGCAACTTTCCGGAGACTAATGCTGAAGATAAAATTTGCCAAGGAAGCTTTTAATGGAAACAACTAGGATTTTACTAAATGGGTCGAACTTCTCATCTTTATAATTGATTTTGCTTCTCATTTTTGATCATTCAGTTTTCGAAAGAGAAGTTGTGAGAAGAAATTTTGGCTAAGGCAAGAAAGTTGTGAAGTTGAGACAGAAGGAGAAAAGCGAATTCATACCAGCAAGCACTGTGATCTTGTCCATTTTATTTTTTCCGGAATACCAAGCAGATTTACTTTCTTCACTTCATTTTGGCACGAGAAACTTCATTCATCTATTGGATAAATTCTTTCGTTTCCAGCATAATCTTTCACGAAGTTTGATTTGTCACTTGGCTGGAATATTTTTCAAGTAACTTAAATTTTAATTTCTGAATTTTAATATTTTCTTTGTACATTCTTGCAGATTTATTTTCGAGAAAATACAAATGAAGTTCGCCAGTAAGGGTTCGCAGCCATAGTCCAAGATCAAATACAAACGGGAAAATATCGTGGATACCGACCTTGGCCATGTAGACTTTGATGATTTTAAAAGAACGATGTATGGAAGTGATGGATTTTTACCCACGCCAATTGCAAGAAGGATGATGCGCAATGGCATTGTTCATGCAGTTGGATTTCCGCTAGCAAAAGAATGTCCAGAGCTCATGGTAGAGTGTGCATTGCATTATAATGCACAAGAAAAACAGATAGAGGCACCTGATGGAAGAGTACTGGCATATTTGACTGAGCCAGCCATACAAGAGACATTTGGAATTCTAGCTTACCACTGGACATCTTATCAAATGAAGGATGATGCACGAAAACTTTATGAAGATCAACAAGGCCTTTGTGCATCAAATATGAACAAGTCCTAGTTGGAAAAGCCCAAACCTACTGCCAAAAAGATGCCGAAGAAGTTGTCTAGAACCGATTTTAAAGAAGAATACAAAGATATTGTCTTGCTGCTGAACAAAATGGTGGGCAATCCTCAGGGTGCACCCTTTGAAACCTGGATGTATTATTTCATTGATGAAATAACTTTCGGGGTGAAGATGTTCAACTGGTCAAGAATGATCAGTGACAATCTCCACGAGCAGTTGGTCAACCTAGAGAGAACCAAAACCTTTCATATGAGTTCTTATGTCATATATCTGCTTGCAAGGACCTATAGATATGTTGGCCTGATTTGCAAAGGTGTAATTGGAAATGGCGAAGGAGAGTTCAAGTCCTACGATTGCTACCCGCAGTTGTAGTTGAAGGAGAAGTCACACTTCAAACGGGTGCATGATGCCTTTCTTATGTATATCACTCGAATTCTCCAAGGCGGAACACATCAGAGGCTCACCCGTGAGGCCAAAAGTTTGATTGACAAATATGGATCCTGGTTCATCCAGTTTCCCAGATTTACATACATCAGGATTCAAGGATTCATAGGTTGCCCATACAGATTGCCAATCTATCCTACCAACAAAATGGTTTTGCTGGAAGTTCTGAGGCAATTGGAGACATATCGGAATATTCAAAGGACCAAGCAAAAGGCCTCCATTACTTTCTCTTTCTTCATCGGCAATATGGAAGAATCATGTCCATCGACGCAAGCAGCAAAGAGTGCCCGATTGGAGATACAAAGATACCTGTTCATATCCTACAAGCCTAGAGTTGACTTCGATCCACTTCATCACATTGGAACTGTGGACAGAAGGAAATATAAACACAAAATTGACTTAGAAGACTTTTGGGCAAATGCCACTGATGAATATGACGTAAGAAAAAGACTGTGGTTAAGGTTGCCGCTAGATATGATAAGGACGACAAAACTCTTTCGAGTACCTGATCAGTTGGATGATGATGGAGTATACATGCAGTGGGGCTTTGATGAAAGGCAGCTGCTTCCTCCTGTGAGGTGGTTTGAGCCTGAGCTTGGTGACCTGACAACATTCATGAGGCCTGTATTCAAATATTCCCAATGGTGGATGGATCAACAAGTGCAAATTTTGCAACAAAGGAAAGTGTCATTTACATACGATTTAATGGGTGATGCAGAGTCTTGTTCTTCAAATTCCGGTGCATCTCAGGGAGGTGCACCAACGGGCGCTGCCAACCTGAAAAAGAGAAAAGAAATTGATGACTCTGCAAAGTAGAACAAGAAGAAAGCAACAGATGAAGGACCCGCTCAAAAGAAGCAGAAATCCAAGCCCCTTCATTCGGCTACATCCAGAAGTGTAGATTAAATATTAATCATTGAAGAAGAGTCTTGGGAGCAAGTCATAATTCCCTCACCAGTTTTGGAAAGAGATATGGAGCCAATGCAATTGGAAGATGACGATCATCCCTCTCCTACAGGCATGGAGATTCTAGAGTCGGACAATGACATGGATATCATGGATGGAGAATTTGAAGAAGGAATGATTTCCGCTCTCAAGGGAATCCGGGAAGACCCATTTGTGCAAGAAGTTCAGGATATGCAAAACGTCCAAGATCATCAGGAAGATGGAATTGAACAGTCAACCATCCCAGATTGGCTGAAAGAAAGACTAAAGAATAAGGCGCCAGTAGAGGTACCAGAAGAAGATGATACCGCAAACTTCTTGGCGAGGCTAGAGCAGACTGCCACAAGAAAGCCAGCTAAGAAATTTTCTGCCATACAAAGAGATGAGGCTGGTAACCGCACAATGCATATTGTAGTGCCTACAGTTGATAAATTCCAAGACGAGATTGCCCCAAACGAATATGCCATCACAACTATTGATATTGGTCCGACAACAAAAGGACAAGAAGTTGAGGACTTGGATAATTTTGTTGCCACTATCAAGTCTAGGCTGGAGAAAGAAGTGGTGAAGAAAAGGGAATATAAAAGAGAGATTGAGCGTCTGAAAGAATATATCGAGCATTTAACCAGGCCACTCAATCAAGGTGACCAATCAACACCTCCACTTCCAAACTCTTCACAAGAACTGGTCATAAATTTTGAAGAGGAATTGACTACAGCCAGAGAAACTAAAGAATGGATGGTAGGAAAGAAAGAAGAGGCGATGGCATTCGTAGAGAAGTTGGCATATGTTTATGAGCAAACTTCCTTTCTGCTATCACGAGTTGCAAACTTAGCAGAAGCATGGGATGGCCTCCAAGACATCCAAAATAAAATTATCCCATGTCTTCGAGAGATAAAGGAAATTCCAAAGTAGAGATTGATTGATGAGAAGATTATCGAAGCTGGCGTTGCATATGATTTCAGTAGCTTGTACTATGCATTGATCTCATGAGGGGAAGTCATGGAAAGAGTAAAGGAAGATGGTGCCAAAATTGAAGAGCAAGCAAAGGAGATTCGGAGTAAGATTTTCCAAATGGCTGCGGATGTGCTTGACAAAGATATTGTCCGAAGAAAACACTTGCAGCTGGAAAATTTAAAAGATAAAGTTCAAAGGATTTTCTCTACCACTTCCAGGTCAATCATGAAGGAAAATTTGACCAAAGCATTCAGCTTCCTGACCGTTCGAGACACTTTCTTGCTGCATGAATCAGAATGGACAATCACCTTTGCAGGATGTGCAGAAAGTCTAGACTTGCTGGAGTACAAAGTTAACACGCTGTCGGACATTACCATGGAAGAAGTCAGCATGATCGTGTCCAGGTTCATCGAATGTAGTGCTTTGCCAGTGGATAAGGATGCAACTCCTAGTGAATGAGTTCTCTGCAGTTAACTGATTGTTGTTTAGGCAACCCTAATTGGGGTTTAGTTATTTTGAATCTAGGCTGCTAATCTCATTTTGATCTTGGCCGTTCATTGTACTCGGGAAACTCTATATAAACCCCCCGCCCCGCCCCCCCACCCCTCCCGCCCCGCCCCGTCACTCTCTCATTTTTCATATATAGAGATAGCATGATATAGAGGATTAGAGTAGATAGAAGAGATTGTAGAGCAATAGAGCATAGATAATAAGAGAGAGTTTTATGAAATTGTTGCTAAAAACTATTTTGATAATAAAGTTCATAATGCATGAGATGCTTTGAATCTTTTCATTGTCAAATGGTTGCATGGTTGCATATTTCTCTTCCTCGTAAAGTAGATTTGAGTTAGAATTTCATTTAAATTCATGTTAAAGGAATGATAGATTGATAGTAAAGATTAGTGAAACTTAGCTCATACTTTCTTTGAGTGGATGCTTTTCATTCAATGCGTAAAGTTAGACTGAGCTTTTGATGTGGATGCTTCAATGTTTACTTCGAATAATGTTGTTCTATTGATGGTATTGTTTGTAGTAAAGAAATCTTAAGCACAAATCCCAAAAGATTGCACTTGCTTTGTGTAGTCGTCGTTTAGCGTGGCGAAACAAAATATTGTTTATTTAGTTTCACTCAATCCTTGCCGTCTCTTGATTTCATAGGAATAGCATAAGACTTCTAAACCCTTACTCTTTTTTCACTTTTTTATCTAAAATCAGAAAATTCCAAAATGTTATTGCATTCGCATCTTTGCTTTTCTGAGTAACTTGCTAAAGTAAATCCCTTTGTGTTCCCGACAAATCACAACTCACAATGACCACAGAGCTTATCCACACCTAACTGGAACATTGGAATTGCCGTATGATCTTTCTTGCAGTCTTAGCATACGAGGTAGTTTTTCAAGAGGGGATAAAGCGTCTTTGGACACTTTATTCTAGAGTGTTTGGTGTGTCATAAAACACGCATCAATAGGAACAAAGTCATTTTTGGATAACAATTGATGGAGAAACAGCGGCTATCACCATTGGTTACCTATTCACTATTAGACTTCTACAACTTACAAGAAGTCTAATGCGAATTCCAGGCTATAATGAAGTTGTGGCATCCTTCTTTATGCTTCCTGTGAGTTTGGCATTATACTTTGGAGTTGAATGTAACTCATGGGGTTCACAGCTATTCAGCAGCACTATTGATGAAGAAAATTCTCAATTAGAGGGAACAACTGTTTCAAGGAGCAGCTACCTTTTCTTCAGCTCTGACATCTGTCCTAACAGCGAGATTACATTATTGAATCCAATGATCGTGTGGATATTGACAATAAATAAGGAAGTAGACAACAGTGAAGACTTATTTGCAGACTCAAGGATAGAGACTTCAAAGGAAGATAAGAGCTCTTTTAATGTAAGAAGTGAGAAGCAAGATAGGAGGGTGAGTAAAAGGGAAGGTTTTGTTCTCAGTATCAATGGGTTGTGTTGTCCCTATGCGATAGGTGGATTTGGAGGTGTGTTTGTTCCTCGTGATTGAGAGCTTAGAAGTAAGGGAACATACAAATTTTCACATGCAACAGGAGACAGATCAACACTCTGGCATACCGCCTATTTAACAGGAGTTATGGTTTGGTGTGGGTATTATCAATTATGTACCTAGTGAATCATGTATTCTGTCACTAAAGGGGGTGCTGTTTACACAGCTTGGTGCAAATGACCGTGTAATCTCAGTAGTGATTAGATCACTCAGAATGTTGCCCAAGAAAGCTAATAGAACAAAGAATGTGCTGGGTAGCCAAGTTAAGTGGATGACAGCATGTTGTGTTGGCGATGATCATAATAATTCTAGAGAAGATAGTTTTAAGTCATCCGCTTCTTCATTGACAACAATTCATTGATTAATAATGGCGATTTTAAATGATAACCATCAAGAACATTCTCAGGAAGTAATTGACTACCATACAGTAAAAGTATTGGCAACAGAAGAAGAGAATAAGATGCTAAAAGATGCACCATCAAAGCCAAACAATGAGCTTAAGGCCTCTAGAGTCAGGTGTGCTAGAACAGCTGCCAAATTCTCTATTGTTGAACAACAATTGGACTATTTGAGGCAAAGGCAAGGGAAACCTGCTCTTGAGTCACAATGGGAAGGATCAAGAAGTTAAAGCATGATCCATCCACTGAGCTTGTCTCCCATTGTTGAAGATGGTAGTGACAATGACCCTAGATGCACAGAGTCATGGGCTTTGGCACTTATTGCATAGCAGAATCATATTAAAGCAGAAAAGGTTACTGGCAAAGTTGAAAGGCTCAGCGACAGGCACAAGGTTGATTTGACGGATGGTTTCTTGGAGATGGAGAGAGTGGTTTCCATGGCTTCAACTGGACTGGAGCAGGCAGGGATACAAAAATTAGATGAACTAACTGACAAGAATGTTCTGAGAAGTTTTGGTGTTTTGTCTATTCAAGAAGATAAAGCTGTCTTAGAAGAAGTTCTCGCACAAAAGGAGTTGA
This sequence comes from Sequoia sempervirens, assembly GCA_007258455.2. Taxonomy (NCBI): domain Eukaryota; kingdom Viridiplantae; phylum Streptophyta; class Pinopsida; order Cupressales; family Cupressaceae; genus Sequoia; species Sequoia sempervirens. Next base: position 170,095 of record VDFB02344161.1, read on the forward strand.
AGCTTTGAGCGGTCAATATGGAATGCTCTAGTTTGTTGAAAAAATTGAAACTTGTCCAAGAAAATCTGACTGTTTTGAAAGCTCGAAACACTTTGAATGAATCTGCTCTAGTTAGTCTTAAAGAAAAGCTTGATTTGATCCGTGCTGCTGATGCTGAGGGTGCAGACTTGCACAAAATATTGGATGAAGTCAAATTTGCTATGACAATAGATGTTGAAAGTGCTCACACTTGTTTTTGGTCTTCTGCATCCATTTCTCTTCCTGATACTGGGAGTAGAATTAGTGCCATTGATGCAGAGTTTGCAACTGTTGTTGCCAATGTTGTTAGTTTTTTACCAGCTATAGCACCAGACTGTGAAAAGAATTCAAAGTTTAAAGCATCAGACATTGACAAACTAATTGTCAGAATTCAGGAGTTTCCTCAGTTAATGAACTATGTTCTACAGTGCAAAGCAAATGTTAGAGTTACAAGAAAGTGCTCAGGTCCCTTCAAGACATTGCAGAGGTATCACATTACTGTTTGCTGGGGCTTGTCATAATCACTGCTGTTACATCATGTCTATATTGCTGGGATTAATGTTTTCCATCATGGAGAGCTGTACAGTTGTGCAAATTGCGAGGGTTTCCTTGCAAACTTATGCACAAGCTGAGTTGTGTCATGCTTTGGAGGGACCAACCCTTAGTGACATTATAGAACTCATTGGAGCCCAGGTTTATAGTCATGGAGCAAGTGTTTTACATGAGATTCCCCCATGGGTACAACAGGAACGAGGTGGTAGGTTCCTAGGGCAGTTCTTGACCTTAAAGAAGTATATCTGCATGTTTTGGACAGGAGGCTTAATCGAAGGGGAATTTGTAGGGGTGAGAATTGAATGGAGTAGATTTGATGATGATTCTTGGCAAGGTTTGGATCTGATGCATCTGTGCATGTATGACTTTCCTTGGTGGAAGTTGTCTCAAAATATGAAGTATAATGAAACTAAGGAGACTCAGGATGTGAACATGAAGCAGATGGAGCTCCTTGGCTTGAATTTGCTTGAGGGCAAGCAAATTGGGGAAGGGAGGACTGTCATGTCCCTATCCTCTTAAGGTCGCCCCCCACAATGGAATCTTAATTAAGGGTGTTTATTAACACCACCTGAATATATTAATTAATCAAATATTTAATATGAAATATAAATAATAAAAAATAATAAATATTAAAAAATAAAGTGAGATAAAGTTGAATTTCAAATTTAAAGTATTGGCGCCCAATTTAAGGCCGACCTAAACATGGAATGAGGTATTTTTACTGCTTGGGTGCCATTTGGAAAGGTATCTGAAGAAGTTGATGAGAAATTTCAATTTGGGGGAAATCCTGAGTTTGAGAGCTGGGACAAAAACCTCAGTTACTCAATAAGGTTAGGATGCCAAACCCTAACCTTTTTCTTGTCAATTGTCCCATTTTTAGATCTTTATCCTATATTCAATACAGCTCTAAATAACATCCTCCTACAGTTATCCGCCGGTATGAAGGTTTTGCACTAGGGTTTATTAGGCCGCCAATCACCATTCTGACCATCTGGGCACTTCCACTAGCAGGTGCTAGGAGATTATTGTTTCAAGAAAGCTAGATGAAGCAATAAAGCTGCTGTATATGTATCATTGAAACCCTAGTGTAGTGGCTGTCAGTAACAGGCCTAACCATCCATCAGCAAGGACTAACAAGCAACAACCACATGGGAGCCCTATCATTCTAGATTGGATTGCATACTACAACTGTGTGGTGTTAACACATACATATAAGTTCTGATTACCTACAGTAGCAAATACAAATTTTTGGAAGGAAGATTCCAGCTAGTTGGAAGGAGATACATCAGTTTCCAAGCCTCCATTAACTCGCCCTAGTTATGTGCAAAAGATCCTCATTGGGGAGGTAAGCTCGGGATTAAGAGGTTGAAGATAGTCCATTATTGGTTGTCTTGTATCAGACTAGGTTCACTAACAGCCCTTTGATTTTGACTGGCTGTGCATCTGTTTGTAACTGTATTTCAATTTTGAAATTAAACTCTCTTCGGATTTTGGATAATTAAGCATTACTGTCTTGAGTTATTCCTGTTGTGTTGAAATTTTGGGTTTGTAGTCTCAGATTTGAAACTGGTTAATTAGTTGACAAAACTGAAGGGTTCTTACACGTCTGTCAACCCATCCAATAAAATGCCGCAATCCATTTTCTGCAGCTTATCCTACTAGCCTCGTATTTTTGACAACTTCCTCTAACAATGAGACATTAAAGCCATGTGAAATTGGTGTCTTAATTCCTGCATTGGCAATGATTAATGCATTTATGATTTACCAACATATCTCAAATTGTGCTGTTTGCCACATTGAATTATATATTATAATTTATTGTAGTATTGAAAATTTGCAGCTGCTATCCTCCCCTCAGGGGTTTCTCTTGGTCCCAAGCAATACTGTCGAGTGAAGGTTGTGCACCTAGAACGCTGTGAGGAACAAATAAATTATGTGGGGAATTTAGATGGCAAGGACTCTCCTCAGTGGAGGAGTGTCAAATCTATGGCCAAAGAAGAGAATCTCTAGATGATTTAGGGGTGACCGCGGAGTTCATCATTTATGCAACTAATTCCCTTGTGCTCCTCTATTCAATTTTCTTCTCATCATAACTAGAAAGTAGGGCATTCATTTCTCTTCCTCCACTTGGCTATACAATTGGACATCCTAGCCAACAATTTGAGCAAGGTGGTATTTTGATTGATTGATACCTCCTTTCTTGTTAAACACACAGTAATTGCAGGTCAATGGGCCCTTGATTGCAGTTGGTATACCATGCTTCCTTACATGCAGGGTCCTTTCTGCTAGAACATTCATTGCACACTGTAGATTCTGGAGATTGAAAAAGAGGAAACTTTTGTGGCATAACATCAGGGTTGGAAAGAACAAAAAAAAACACCAGCATAACAGCAGAGTTTTCATTGTTTTGAATTTGAAATTTTTAAAAAAGAATAGAAAACAAAAGAAATACTTGTCCAAATGCACTCCAATCATCAATAAATCCTTCCAATCGCACTCCCAGTTAGTCCACAATCAATTTTATCCATTTGATATCGCAATCATGAAAGATGGAAATAAGAAAAAACCAAAGGTTTTAATATCTTACAGCATGTTTTTACCTGCCAAGTTTTTAGAGATACTTGTTGAGTTGGAGCAATCTTGCAAGCAAGACTTGCCAAGTAACTTGCAAAATTGTTTGATGACTCGACTTGCAAGTTGCTTGTGTGACTCGATCTGAAGATCTTCTTACAGATTCTTGTGAGCTAGGTGAGAACTTGCCAAGTTTTCAAACATACCTTGTCTTTTATTCTTTGACCTTGTAGACCTTTGTATATATGTATAACTATTATTACCTTTGTAATGTCCTCTTCTTGCTCTTGAGTAGTGGGATTGTCCATTAGCCTATTCCAGAGTTCCCATAGGCTAGTTGGCGTGGATTAGGGATTCGGTGGCCAGCTTTGGGCTCAGTGTTGGTTTTCAGCAAGACTTTCTATTTATAGCAGTGGCCAGTTTACAGTGCTTACTATTCTTAGTAAGCCACAGGGCATCTCAATAATATTTAGTTTTGTGCCAGTTGGTGTTTGGTGAGTACTTACTATTTTTAGCAATTGTTATTTACAGTAAGTCTATTTTGGGAAATTGGTCTCAAGCCCATGGTTTTCTTAGAAGTGTTATTTCTATGGTGGCGTTGGAGATCCTAAGGTTGGATTATTTAATATTTGCTTTTCATCAGTCACTTAAGTAATTTTTATAAAATAACTTTGTAACTTAAGTGAGGGGGTAGGTGGTCATCAAAAAGTACCTTGGTGCCTAATGTGATAACTTAACGTTGTTTTAGAAGGTTGAATAAAGCAAAATAGTTTCTTTATGTCATGTCCCTGAAATAGCAACACAAAAAAACCCAAACATTCAAATGCAAATAAGTAAATAAAAATAAATATCAAAATACATGTTAAAAAAATAGAAAGAAATAGCAACAATAATTATAATTATTATATAACAGTTAATATAATATTATAAATATATATATATAGAAAACTCATAATTTAAAAAATAAAAATAAACACTGATATAAATATATAAATAACAGCAATTATATTGAGAGGGCGGGGGGCGAGGGTGGTTGGATAATTACTATGAGCATCAATTAAGCAAAACAGCAACTAAGAAATTATAATTCCCTTATAGTGCAGTGATCATAGCTATAGCCCATAATGACAGGAAAGGGCAGCAATTTTATCTGTTATTGTAGTGAATCATTATGAACGGTTATGACTATATCTCCAAAGACAGCGATTACAAGAAATCATGCCTTTTGATGCAACCTTCCACGTAGACAAAGGGCTATATAAATAAGAAGGTAGGAGGATTAGATGAATAAGGAGCAACTAATGAGAATATCATCTATGGATGCGATAAGAGAAAATAAATACGATGTAGCATGTACAAGCAAATCAATGGAAAAGAGAACATAATATTATAAGCATATCAGGAAGCAAACAACAAAGCTCAGTCGGGAATAATTATCTGAGGACAGCAATTGGAAAAAAGAGACAAGGAAGGATCAATATGCAGATAAGAATATATGCCTTTATTATCCTATGTCTACAGATTTGTGAGTAATAAAGTAGAGTATTTATGATGTGAATTGTTTAGTAAATAGGATCATTAATTCATGTGTGAATAGAATATTTATGGTATGATTTATTTAGTAGATAGGATTGATAACTCGTGTATATTATTGTTTATTAAAATAATATATTCTTGATTCTTTTTGTATCTCTGATATGATTATTTGCAAATCTGAGTGTTTGAAATGTTTGAAAACCCGCTCTGGAGGAAGGGCCTGAGAAAGTGGTGCCTAGAGACCCCACTTAAGATCTGCCTATTCCCAATGCAAGGAGGGGCCACGGATGAGTGGAGAGTCCACTTAAGATCTGCCCTGTCCGAAGGCAGGAATAGGCCATAGATGGGTGGAGGTCTCACTCAAGTTCACTTGAACCAAAGAAGGGAAGGGCCATGGAGGGGTGGTAGGTCTAGACCACTATAAGCTTTGTTGGCTTCCTCTAGGCGAAGTGTTTTCTTAGTACATAATAGTTACATTTGTTATGTATAGTTGCTATTACATTTTTATGGCTAAAGATAAATTGTGTTTGAAAACCTACTTAGGAGGAAGGGTCTGAGAAAGTGGTGCCTAGAGACCCCACTTAAGATCCGCCTATTCCCAATGCAAGGAGGGGCCATGGATGAGTGGAGAGTCCACTTAAGATCCACCCTGTTCGAAGGTAGGGATAGGCCATGGATGGGTGGAGGTCCCACTCAAGTCCGCTCGGACCAAAGAAGGGAAGGGCCATGGAGGGGTGGTAGGCCTCGACCACTATAAGCTCCGTTGGCTTCCTCCAATAGGCGAAGTGTCTTCTGGGGTTATGGCATGGCTGGGGAAAGTAGGTACAAGTCGCCAACAAGGAGGGTTGTGGTATACAACCTCTTAGGTTTGGCAAAAGGCTTTGAGCGGACCCACTATGTTGCTCCTCCTAGTTCATAATAGTTTCATTTGTGATCAATCTATAAGTGTGATGCCATAAACTAATGCTAACAAATGTATATGTGCATGTGGAAATATTTTTCATGTGGTGAATGCAGGCTTTGCAATTCCCGATTACATCATCAGGAAGCTTTTTTAGTTGACAAGGTGAAAACCCTAATCCTAGTTTGTGGAAATTGTGACCCGTAGGCAAAATCTAGGGAAAACTAGGACAAGGGACATTACACTTTATGAGCATGGATGCCCAAGGAGGGGTAAGATGTTTTAATTTATTAAATTTTATAAGGCTCATAAGGGGGGCGTTGGATTTTGGGAGGGAAAGAGCATTTCAAAACCTAAAGTTGCCCTAATTCCCTCACTCTGTGTAAAACTTCATTTTGGCTCTCATTTGGTTATCTACTTTTTGGCAACTTAACATAATGCTATTGGAATCACTCTAGAGTACTCGGGCTGCGTGTTAAGGACTAAAACCTTCGCTGTATTGAGCTGGTTTCGGTGGTGAGAGATCCACTCTAGTCAGTTTTTGAGTGGTTCCATCTAGGGATCACACAGTGCTTCAACAGAGTTCAGATTTTTAGGGTTTTAAGAGGTGAAATATGAAGATTTATATGGTTTTTTGATTTGGGTTTGTTGGTGTTAGTGTGTTTTGGAGTTTGCATCTTTTTGGAGGTGTTTAGTAGGCGTTTTAGTGTGTTGTCTGTGGTCTGAAATGAAATATCAGAAGTTCTGGTAACTCAGATTTTCTAGTGGCTGAAGGACAAAACCATTTGTAGCTCCAGCAGGGTTTGGCACGTCATTCTGGGTATTGGAGCTCTGGACTCCTCTTTTCTTAGCGCCACATTCCAAGCTATCATTTAGGGTTTTTGGTGAGGGTTTGATTTTTAGGAGAAAATAGCCCTCAAGAAGGGCTGTACCATTTGAGGGCATCATTGGGTGAGGTTGCTGATGTATAACCTCTTCCATATCAGTCCAGTTTCAGTGCTTGGCAGCTGTTTGGAAGCGTAGAAACCTAAGGGATTCTCAGCACGTTTTCATTGAGGAGTTTGGAGGTATTTGAAGCTTATTTGTTGTTGTTGTGAGACCAATCTCAGGTCTGAAACTTCATGTATCATGTCTGAATTGCCTTTGTAATAAATCTGATTTATTCTGGAAATCAATAGATTCTATTTGATGATGTAATCTGTTATGAAAGCATAGTTCTATTTCAGTTTTTTCCTTTCTTGCATATTTCAATTGTTTGGCAATGAAACCATGATCAAAACAATGCACGAAACAATCAAAACCAAAACATAATAGCAAGCATACCAATCAACATACAAAAGTTTCCAAGAAAAAAAATAGGGGTGTATGTTATAGTGGTATCAGAACCACTTTTCCCTACCATCCTGTGTAGTCACATGCAATCAACACCTTCCATTCTGAGTGAGAGAGCATAGAGGTATTTTCAGAGAGAGTTAAAGAAAGGATGGTGGCAGCCCCCACCCACTCCTGAAGGGCAAACAATCTCAGGGATTCTTAAGGCTCATTGGGAGTCTTTATAGGGTACAAAAATGCAGCCGGATCCACCAGGTGATGAGGAAAGAACTATAGATAACATGGCTGATAAAGGAAAAGGGAGACGAAGACCAATGAGTCTAGGAGCTAGGATGGAAAAGAAGTTTGACACAATGATTGATATGATGTCCCAGCTTTTTCGAAGATTGGGCAAAACGTTGCGATTCATGCTACTCCTAACAATACACAGGGTAACCAAACACCAAATGGAGATAGTAGTTCCACATATCAGCAGGGGAACAATGGTGGACAACGAACTACAATGGGTTCAAACACTTTTTCTAGACCTTTCTAGCCCTCTTTCTTACCTAAGGAGGCACCCCAGCCGGATCTAGATTCTTCCTTTTCTTTTCCACATATCAGTAAGGGAACAATGGTGGACTGCAAATTACAATGGGTTCAAACACTTTTTTCTTTACCTTTCTAACCCTCTTTCTTACCTAAGGAGGCACCCTAGCCTGATCCAGATTCTTCCTTACCTTTTGTGGATCTTTTAAGGGAGGGTTATGCTGAGTATGACACTCTTCCTAAAGACAGTAAGGCTAACTTATCTTACAACGAGTTCTTGGATCAAAAGAGGAAGAGGAATGGTCATAGAGGACTAGAGTTGACCTAGATTCTTCCTATTCTTTTCCACATATCAGTAGGGGAACAATGGTGGACCGCAAACTACAATGGGTTCAAACACTTTTTTCTAGACCTTTCTAGCTCTCTTTCTTACCTAAGGAGGCACCCCAACCTGATCTAGATTCTTCCTTACCTTTTGTAGATAGTTTAAGGGAGGGTTGTGCAGAGTTTACAGAAATACAAGTGGCAGATTTATTTTTCAGGGAGGTGTTTAGGCTTCATTGAACACCTAAGACCATCATCAGTGACAGGGACAACAAGTTCATGAGTTTGTTTTGGCAGAAATTATTTAGATTATGTGGTACAGAGTTGACCCCTAGTACTAGTTACCACCCTCAGTCAGATGGGAAAATTGAGGTGGTGAACAAATGGGTGGAGGGTTACCTGTGCAACTATGTTTCAGGTCAGCATGAGGCATGGGTTAAGTGGTTACACTTAGGGGAGTATTGCTACAACTCTACCTTCCATATGTCTATTTGGATGTCTCCATTCATGGCATTGTATGGTTACGAAGCTCCTAGCTTCGTTGATTTGCTTTTTGGGGATTGTAGGGTGCCTAGTGCCGGAGATCTTCTTCAAGAGAGTCAGGACATCACGAGGTCTCTAAGAGAGAACATACAACACGCTTAGAATCAACAAAAGTTGTATGCTGATCAACATCGCATTAAGCGAGTTTTTGAGGTTGGGGACATGGTGTATTTGAGGTTGCAGCCCTACAGGCAGTCCATTCTCAAGAAGAGTGGTTCAATAAGCCTCTTTTTTATGGTCCCTTTAGAGTCACTAGGAGGATTGGAGAGGTGGCCTATGAGTTGGAGCTACCCAAGAGTAGCAAGGTGCATAATGTCTTCCATGTTTCACGCTTTAAGAAGACACTTGGTTAGAATGTGGTCCCTTCTATAGAGTTGCCTCTTTTGGATGAGGAAGGCAAGTTGATTTTGGTTTCAGAGGCTATTTTGGAGGTCATGGAGCACACAGTGCAGAGGAGGGTGATTAAGGAGTATTTGATTAAGTGGAAGAATTTGCCAGTGGAGGATGCTACTTGGGAAAATGAGCAGATATTACAGCATCATGAGTTGGAATTGCTTGAGGGCAAACAATTTTGAGAAGGGAGGATTGTAATGTCCCCTTCTCGCTCTTGAGTAGTGGGATTGTCCATTAGCCTATTCTAGAATTCCTGTAGGCTAGTTGGAGTGGATTAGGGGACTTAGTGGCCAGCTTTGGGCTTAGTGTTGGTTTTTGACATTTCTATTTATCGCAATGGCTAGTTTACAGTGCTTACTATTCTTAGTAAGCCACAGGGCATCTCAGTAATCTTTAGTTTTATGCCAGTTGGTGTTTGGTGAGTACTTACTATTTTTAACAGTTGCTATTTATAGTAAGTCTATTTCGGGAAACTGGTATTAGGCCCATAGTTTTCTCAGCAATGTTATTTCTATGGTGGCGTTGGAGAGCCTAAGGTTGGATTATTTAATATTTGCTTTTTATCAGTAACTTAAGTTATTTTTATAAAATAACTTTATAACTTAAGTGAAGGGGTAGGTGTTCATCAAAACATACCTTGGTTCTTAATGTGATAACATTGTTTTAAAAGGCTAAACAAAGCAAAATAGTTTCCTTATGAGCATGGATGCCCAAGGAGGGATAAGATGTTTTAATTTATTAAATTTTTTAAGGCTCATAAGGGGGGCGTTGGATTTTCAGAGGGAAAAAGCATTTCAAAACCTAAAGTTGCCCTAATTTCCTCTTACTCTATAAAACTTCATTTTGGCTCGTTTGGTTATCATCTTTTTGGCAACTTAACAAAATGTTGTTGGAATGATTCTAGAGTACTCGGGCTGCATGTTGAGGATGAAAGCCCTCGCTGTATTGAGTTGGTTTTAGTGGTGAGAGATCCATCCTAGTTAGTTTTTCAGTGGTTCCATCTAGGGATTATATAGTGCTTCAACAAAGTTCAGATTATCAGGGTTTTGGGAGGTGAAAGATGAAGATTTATATGGTTTTTTGATTTGGGTTTGTTGGTGTTAGTGTGTTTTGGAGTTTGCATCTTTTTGGAGGTGTTTAGTAGCAGTGATAATTTTAATAGACCCCCCTCAAAAAAATATATAAAATCTTAGTGAATCTTTCATTTTTGAGGGAAAAAATATTAATTTCTATTGGCGAATCTTTCCTTTTTTTCAGAAAAATAAATAAATTTATTAGTGTTTTTTTTTTACATCACTAAAATTTTGTAGAAATTTTTGGCGAATATTGAAAAAAATAGGAAACTGCATTAATTATGATGGCGAATCCATCCAATCTAAAAATAATTCTCATGGAAAAATAGGGGCCTGAGAGTGGAAATTATTGATGGTATCAAATTTTCACAATCCATATTGTTGTTCAAATATTGCTTCTGGATTAGATTGCGTTAGAATTTTTGCATTTGGATTAGATGCAAAAACTCTAACGCAATCTAAACCAAAACAATATTTGAACAATTATTGATGGGTTTAAGGGGTAGACTATAATATTTACTTGCCACCATTGTTTTAAAATATAATATAATGGCCCTCATTATATTTTGCAAGGTAAAATGTACCTCGTTCTATAATTCTTATGGGGCTCAAAATTGCTTTTAGATCATTGATCTAATGACCCTCCTTACCCACAATCTATAATGCTCATGAGACCTAAAATTGTGGGCCTCATGAGCATTATCGTGGGTACATTTTACCTCGTGGAATACAATAAGGGCCATTAGATTATATTATAAATCAATGGTGGAAACTAAAGATTAGAAATATGGTCCTAAAGCACTTAATAATTATGATATATTGTTGATGAATTAATATAGATTTCTACTATAATTTATAAAATTTAGGTGAATCTAATCTAATCATGTATCAAATATTGTGGTGAATTTTTGAGTTAAATTTTTTAATAAAATAAATTCTGTAGCGATTTAAATAAGACTATAATAAAATTTTGTAAAAATGTTTCGATTCAAGTCATGTTATAGTTTGAATTATTAGCCAATTTTGGATTCCCAAATTTCAACTATTAGCCAATTGGCGAATATTAGCCACTATAAAAATCACTGTTTAGTAGGCTTTTTAGTGTGTTTTATGTGGTCTGAAATGAAATATCAGAAGTTCTTGTAACTCAGATTTTCCAGTGGCTGAAGGACAAAACCATTCGTAGCTCCAGCAGGGTTTGGCATGTCATTTTGGGTATTGTAGCATTGGACTCCTCTTTTCTTGGTGCCACATTCCAAGCTATCATTCAGGGTTTTTGTTGATGGTTCGATTTTGAGGACAAAATCACCCTCAAGAAGGGCCGTACCATTTGAGGGCATCATTGGGTAAGGTTGCTGATGTATGATCTCTTCCATATCAGTTCAGTTTCAGTGCTTGGCGGCTGTTTGCAGGCGTAGAAATCTAAGGGATTCTCAGCATGTCTTCACTGAGGAGTTTGGAGGTATTTGAAGCTTATTTGCTGCTGTTGTGAGACCAACCTCAGGTCTGAAACTTTATGTATCAGGTCTGAATTACCTTTGCAATTAATCTGATTTATTCTGGAAATCAATAGATTCTATTTGATGATGTAATCTGCTGTGAAAGCATAGTTCTATTTCAGTTTTTTCCCTTGCATATTTCAATTGTTTGGCAATGAAACCATGATCAATACAATGCATGAAACAATCAAAACCAAAACATAATAGCAAGCATACTAATCAGCAGACAAAAGTTTCCAAAAAAAAATCAGGGGTGTATGTTACAACCTTTCTGGCTGATTTCCATGTGAGCATGTGAGCTTTTAAGATGATTTTGGACTGACAATATAATGATTGGTGTTTGGAATTCTCACAGTAGTAGTTAAATTTTGGAAAAGAATGTTGTGTATCTGGAATTTAATCAAATGAAAAACAGTTTTAAGGTTCTTGTTTTTTGATGAGATAGGTATGAACTTGCAAGACAAGGTGATGTACATCACGAGAAGTTTTCTAGATGAGAACATGCATAGTAGAATATGTGCTATAGTTACTTGGGAAATAAGAGCCAAAAGTTCTTTTCCCTAGATTGAAGTCAAAAGTTCATTTGTTGCAAACACAGCTTGTGACCAAAGGTCCCTCGTGGGAAGCTATAGTCATGATGATCTGTATTGATTATTAACAATATCACTTTGAGTGATGTGTATTGCAACATAAGTGGGGAGAATTAATTGCATTGGAAAGCAGTTTTTAGTGTCTAGATGTTTTTATATTTACCCTTGATTGCAAACACAGCACATGATCAAGAGTTATCTCGGCAAGACCATGATGATAAAGATTCATCATTGCACCTCTAGAGAAGTGTACTGCCACATAAGCAGGGAGAATTATTCGCATTGAAAAGTAGTTTCTAGTGCCATGATGGCTGCATTTGTATCCTTGTAGCCATGAGTCTGTTCACATTCTTCATCTAGTGGGGCAACCGTTGAAACTGAGGATACATGCTTGAAGGTTCTAGGGACAAACCTATTCATAAGCTGTGCAAGGTAAAAAAATTCCAGATCAGTCAACCATCACTTGGTATGAGCTTGTTCTGAGATAGCATCCTCAAGTACAAGGAAGAAAATCCTGAATCAAATGAAAGTAACATGGTGTGCACTAGTTTCATAATTTTTTTCTCTAATCTTACATTTTGTCAACTGAAAGATGGGAATGCAAAATGAACCAGAAAATAAATTCTTTTGCTCCGACTCTTTTCTGTCCTACATTTTTAATTCCTCTTTTTTGGATCTCCATCCCATCCTTCTAGGAAGAGAAGAAAACTTTCACAGTTACTTGTACATGTGGGCTAGGGTACCGGTTTGGGTATAGCAATGCCATTCAAATTAGGGTATTTTATGATTATATTATATATAAATGTAGTCACTAGATATTGTTAGAATGGGGTCGAGGATGTGGACATGGTCCATGTTCCTATAGTGGAGTTTCCTGGTAACTATGGGAAAAGGTGATGGGAAGAAGTTGGTAAAGAGAATGTCTATTACAAGCCTTCTAAAGGCTTGTAAATTCATGAAATCTTATCTTTACCTTACCTTTTCTGCTAGAAAATTTAGTTGAAATAATATGTCCACTGAAATATGACATGAATTTTACAATTGGCTTACACACCATTCACATATTGCATCTTTTTATAAGGTGTCCGTCTATTCAATGCACTTGAGGTGCTATAATTATAACTGATATAATGGAGAATAAAAAAAGCAACATGGAAATTATAGTCTTACAAAAAAATAATTTTGGATGCAATGTTACTTACCAAACCGTTGCAAATTTATCAGCCAAATTCAGTATCTCTCAAAGTTTTATATTTTTTAATTTATTTTTAATTGCAACAAATGCTGTTCTTACAATTTTTTGTGCATCCTTCTAAATCTATATGTGAGTTTAAGATAATTGTTCCAGAATCAAAATTTTGCTCTCAAAGTGAGATTTAATTTTTCAATTTGTTGATTAAAGCTTCTTTTAATTGTAACTGGTGAACCTTTCTTGTTTCGTTGGAATTCATAACTCACGAATAACTTCACTTTATGGTTCTTGTAGCATCAATATGGTGTACATAATGCTAATGATCCTATATTTTGATTTGTATTGTGCAGTTGAGTCAACGTGGACCATCTTCAGATTGAGACCTGTAATAGTATCATCTTGGAAATGGATAACTATCAACAAAAGGTTCATTTTTCTGGCATCTTAGTTAGTTCTTAAGATGTCTTAACGTAGAATGATAAGTATGGTTCTTGTGACAACATGAGACATATATACTATTGGAGGTTGAGCACAGAGATGAAAATAAGGGTTATTCGAGTATTGAGTTTCATTTTTTGTGCAGTTGTTTTAAATAGCACAAAGGTGTATATAAGTTCACTCTCAAGTATTAATCTTCATATTTGTGTAAACTGTGAAGTGACTGCCGTTGGTGGTGTTTTTTAGATTTTTGTCAATACAGTGCACTTCTTATAAGAGCATGCAACAGATTTATTGTTTTTTTCTGGGTCTCAGTCAACATTCTAATTAACTCTTAAGGTAACCATTCCTCTTACATGACATTTGTAATTTTCTGCCATACAGAAAGCTTGACATTTAGGTGCTTGAATGAGCACAAAGACAAGGATTTTTGAATTTCCCATTTGGAGAAAGTCGAAACAGGATGAGGCAAGAATTGCAGTGATGCTTGTTAGTTATTTTTCAGGCACTGAGTATCAACTTTGTTCTGTTATCCATAGAAAGACCAGGCTGTAATGACTACCTTGGTGGTCAATTCACATTACTAGCAAGTTGTCAGACATAATATAGCAAATCAAAGGATGCATGTAGGAGCAGGTTGCCTTAAGGTTCATAATTGCACAGATCCTTTTTGAAGATTAGCATTTCTATAGACTGTAAAGATCGTTGTGTGATTCATTGAAGAAAAGGAAATTTCATGCATGAAGGAATTCTATTTTGATTGCCTTCATCTTTCGGTACAAATGGAAACAAAATTGAACAGCTTACATGATATAAGAAGTCAGGGGAATTTGAGTAGTGGCAGCTTTCCCTGTTGAAATCAAAAGTTGGGGGAATTTTGTTGTTTTCTTTACTTGTAACAGTACCACAACTATCCTCGAGGATTTCTATTCCGTTGCAAATAGACTTGCTTCAAAACTCTAGTCTTTAGATGCCCAACTAGAGCTGTGGGATATTGCAAGCATGAATAAGTTCAATGGGTTCCCACTTTTTAATTTTTTGCTGCTTTACAAAACCATCCTTTAGCAGCAGCGTAACAGCTGAAAGGTTTAATAATAACTCGAATGTTGTATGTGCACAAGAATGCTATTTTGTATTGTCGATATTAAGTCTGATTCATCTCAAAAGATAGGGAATAGAAATTTCCAAAATTGAATTTTTTGGTAAAATATCTCTAGGAGCAATTGTGTCGTGTGGTTAATAAGTGCCAATGGTAGGAGTGGTAGTTGTATGTACACTAGATGCTATCAAGTGTCTTATGTATGAATGACCTTAGCTATTAGACATTTTTGCCTCCATGATGCAATAATCATGGGAATCGTTTTTATTTTTATTGTTGTTTATGGCTTTTGCCTATAAATGACAGCATTGCTGTTCAACTTTTTGGCATTGGGAGGTTTGGTTGAACACTGGAAATAGTTTGAGCTTAGCACAAATCTGGATTGCTAGTGTCTGCCTTACATTCTTTTGCATGTTACTGCATATGAATCTCCTATTGCTTCCCACACAAAATGTCTGGAGTTGATATAATCTATATGCAGTTAGAGAATTTGTAGTATATAGTAGTTAGTAATGATTTTTTTATTCATTTGGTAAATGTGATATAACTAAATCTTAATTTGATAAAAAGCGTAAAGTTGGAGATAAAAATATCTTTTAATCTACAAATCTTACTAGTTGTGATGATAATGATAAAGGATGTTCTCCAAATGATGTTGGTTTTAAGATAATGAAAATAATGAGATATGAAGGAAAAGGTTTGGGAAACTATGGACAAGGAATTATAGAGCCTATCGAAACAAGAGTAAGGCCAAAGAATGTAGGCCTTGTAAGTGTTAAGAGATAAAATAAATACAAATAATGTTACAGGTAATACAGGTTCAAATAAATCAGCTCAAGGAATGCAGTGTATGTAGTGTTCTCATTGTCATAGGTAAGGATAAAAAAAATATGTTAAAGGTCTTCATCCTTGTAGTATTTTTAAATTAAAGTTTTTTCTTTAATGTGTTGGAATAAAAAGTGGAAAAAGGAATCTATGACAAAATGTATGCAAATTAATTATGGATCTAATAGGCAAAAGATAAAATATATGTTTAAAAGGTTGTATAAATATTCATAAAAATATATGTTTAAAAGGTTGTATAAATATTCATATGCCAAAAATGATAGCAATCGAGAAAATTTTGAACTTTTGAGTAGGGTAATAGATGTTTTGAATCAAAGTAAATAGTTATCTTGAAAGACGTCATAAAAATAAAAAAACTAGAAGTTTGTAGGAACTATACTTCCAAATTAATGTTTTGTAGATCTAATTATTATTTGGCTTCAATTTAACTACAAAATTTCAACCACTATAAGGGCCACTTGAATTCCATCCATGTAGAGGCATGGGGTTTGTTGGATTATTTATATTCATGAAATAAGTAGCAGTGGTCACAAAGATCATTACTAAATCTAAAATGTGTAGCATTGATCACATAGATCATTGTTGAATCTAAAAAATGTAGCATTGGCCACATAGATCATTGGTAAATCTAAAACATTTGTAGCATTAATCACTAAGATTGTTATTGAACCTAAAAATTTATAGCATTGATCATAGATATCATTTGTGAGCCTAAAAAATTATGTTGATCATAGAGATCATTGTTAGATATGTGAAGGTTTTGATCATAAATATAAATGGAAATGAAATCACTTCCTTTATTGGTATAACTATGAAAGACATCTTATTATGGATAATGATGGACAAAGGTAATCAAGGGTGTTCAAAACAAGGATAAGTTTTTATATTTTCAAGAAGGTATTTGTGTTAAATATTCTTCATTTGTACATGGGTATCTAATAAACCTATTTATTATAGGTGCCCCTATCATTTGGTTGATTTGTGTTTTGTGATAAAATAAAGTTTATGGACAGTTTTATAAAATATATAAACTATATTTAATCACACCCAACACATTTGTATTGTAGATTCATGTCTCATGCAAGAGACATGTCTCTCCAAGCATGACATTTATTTAAATATCTTTGGATCCATCAATTTGGAAATAGAGAAAATATATTCAAGCTTTATAATTTGAACATTGACAACCAACATTATTCCCACACTCTAGGAAGAATAACTTATAAGCACAAAATATTACTATCCTTATTCCCCACTAGGAATCCATAATCAACCAAATTCAAAATCATTCATTTCTTACATATAATGTTGACCACCTAGATATATTCAAGAATACATCACTACCAGTTATGTCTTCTAGAACGTTGATTCTAGTAATGGGACTTAAATCTACATATTTAAAATAACATGTGGTGCCTATGTTGTAACTGTTTTGGTTAATAAGTTGGGGCATTTATCACTAAAATTTAACAAATTCTCCAAACACCACAATAGCATTTAGAATTCATGACATTGTGTAATCATAAAGACATAAGGATACATATGAAACATGATCTCTCCAAAGGGGAAAACATGATGCATGTGATTCCAAGGACATGATAATGAAACAAGAAAAATATTTTGGATGGTACCATAAACTATTTTTATATAATAGATAATGGTTCTTACCTTGTGAATGTCCTTCATGGATCTACCATTTTAAATATTCATCATTTATACCTCAACCCTCACCTTCCAAGTTTTCATGAAAGCTCTAGTGCCTATTTTTTCTCACATACCACTATGTCATACCATGTCTATGATCCTCCCTATATATATCCATATATTATTTCATTACATAATTTTTTCCCTATCACATTTCACTATCTCATCTTAATTTGGCATAATTTATTGATATGTTTGATAGTGGTCAAAAATATCTTCAATTTACATCTTTACACATGTCAACATCCAACACACTCTAATAATTTATTTATCCTTTATTTTCACCTCGATTTCATAGTAACATATTTGAATACAACCAAACCCATCTTTCTTATATTCCATTCCTATAACTTGTACACCTTTTCTATCATGTGTTTTATAGATATGTCAATAGGTACATAGTCAACATCAACGTTGAACACTTGCTATAACATATTCCACTTATCACTACATTAACAACACTTTCATATGCTTAGTTTCATTTACAAACATATAATTTTATTATTTAACAAAACAAGGGGAAATCCCTTTAATACACACACTTAGACTTAACATATTTGACCAAAGTTGAATCTATAATATACAGATTTTCTTTACATCCTATGGATCATATGCAATAAAACAACTTGCACAATAGAGGAATATAACAAAAAATGGGTTATAAATAATAATGATATTCCACCTAGAGGGGGCAACCTCCTAATCCAATTTGAGGGGGTACCTCCAATAGTCTTCAATAAGAATAATATACTCAACATGATGATAATAACTACCCACCAACTTCTATATATACCTAATTATGCCTTGGCTACAACCTAAGCTAACTTGTATACTTAATTATAATCCCTAGGATGACCTAGCTACCTATATGATTATAATAATGATTAATTTAACTTATTTAAGAGTTAAGGTAGTGACATTTTGACTACTCGTAACACAATACACACTATGGGATTAGGGGCATAGCATCATATATCTTAAGTGGCACATCACTATATGGAATAACTAGTATCTATCTCTTATATGGAATATTTATTCAACTAGATCCTAGGGGTATTAATTACTTACTAGCTCGAGGGTTACATATTTCATATGTTAATCATAGGGAGCATGAAAGACCTTTTTTTTATACTTCATCTCACACATTTCACACTTTGTAGTGCATTCTTCTTTGTTTCCTTAGGATTGTAGACATACCTCTCACATGTATGACATACTCACAACCTTTGGGAGCATAACTAATTTAGGAGGATCTAAGTCATTATATCATATTGCATATCTCAAGTTTTTCTTGATGAATTTTATGATTTTGTTGGTAGAATCAACCTAGTCAACACTTATATTCTAGACCACAACTCATAACCCCATACTAACATTACTTCATAGCTTAAATTTTCCTAGCAGTTGTGAGAAATTATGACATTTGAAATGAGAATATGAATTGTCATGTCCCAAATGAAACCTTATATTATTCCCTCTTTGTATATTAATGTATATAAACATTATTTGAAAGATGATGGTTGAGAAATGGTTGTATGATGTGATAGAAAACACACATCTATTTTCATAGATCATGTACATAACTAGTATAATATAAATATGTTTTTAAAATTATATTTTATCTTATCTTTGTTTCTATCATTTAATTATATTCCTAAGTCCCTATCATAGTACCAACCTTCTACATGCATGACCTCATTGAATCTATTTGATTATATTATACACTAAGCTTTACATTTAGGTCTCAGATTAGTGTTACTAGAGATATCTCACTTCATGTCATTTAAGTGTTATTAGAGTGGTTATCATCTCTAATTGTATGCCTAGTCACATGAGATTGAATACTATAAGCTATTGTTCAAAATTCATGAACCTTCATCATACCTTCCTTCACATCCTCAGATGGGAGAAAAAAAGTAAACTATATTAAGAAAATAAATTTTCTAAAGATGATAAGGGAAACTTTGTAAAGGCAATGAGAGGAATTGTAGAAACACCATACACATGAAAGAGTGAGTATTGTGGATCAATTTTCATAAATTTTTAAATAATTTTAAAACTATAATAATTTATAAAAACTATTTGGCAGTCATGTGTCATATAAGGCGTAAGCTAATAGACATCCATATGTTTTAAGTCAAGATAGATGCATGTTCCCTAGAAAAATAGCTTAACCAAATTTGCTTATGTTGTGAAATTAATTAATTCTTTGACCAAAGTATCATATGCACTCTTCTAAAAGTTTTCCTTTTTAGTGAAGAAATGGGAGAATAACTATTGCACAACATATGAGGATGACTCATACACACTTGTAGACATATGGAATGGTTTCATTACAACCTTCAAAGAAACCTGCTATCTTGTAGGAAACTATGATGACTAGTACATCAAGTTCTATTAGATTTTCCAAGGTTGAGATCAATTAATACAAGAATACATGGACATATTTCATACTTTGGTGTTTAAATTGGGTATTCAAGATTTAGAGCAAAATTTTGTTTTGAAGTACTATTTAGGCCTAAGACCCCATTCGATCAAATATGGATCTTATAGAATTCCTCCATGTCATAGTAAAATGTGGTAAAATACCTCTCATCTACCAAGTCCTTATATTTCAAAGCCTTAATAGACGTAAATGAAGGTGGTCTACACAAGATGGTATTAGGCCCCAAGGGAGCCTCATGTTAGCAAGTACTTCCTAGGATTATTGGAGCATAAATTTAAAAGTGAGTTAGGGAACATGACCACTGAGTGGCAAAGGCATTTGCTACAACATACCCATCAATGGATTTCAATTAATGAAAATTGGTGCGCCTTTACCTAAGGGTATTAAAGATGAAAGGGTCCTCATTTCAAGAGGATATAAAATTTAAAAAGGAGCAATCATAGAACCAATAGAAAACTAATATCATGATAAACCTTAGGTTTTTAATTTTTGGTTTTATGTATTCTATTTTCATGATTGTATTGATGTGGGTTTGTTCAAAGTTTGTACTAGAACCTTTGTAACTTTGAAGAGTAAGTGCAAATAGTAGATTTGGTATTGTTTGAGTGTCTCTAGGAGTCTTTTGTGTATTTTCTTGATGGGTAATTAATTAGTTGGTCAGCTAAAATGCCATAAAATTATTTTGAAGATTTTTGTAATGCATCTTCTCGAGAATATGCAGTTTTACTTTTGTATCGATAAGTAGACTCTTAGAAAATATTGTAATTTATTTTATTTGTTCATCTGCACATGTAGAACCCAATTTATTTGTGCATTTGAATGGATATAGCTTTGGGTATATCTTGATTAAGGTATCCCATTTAGTTTTAACTTTGTATAAAATTCATGTTTTATGCTTAATTAGATATAGGCATTGGTTTGCAATTTGTTCCCCAATTCTATCACCTCAACACATTCTACATGAACTAAACATTATCTACAATTTTAGTTGTCTTTTTTCTTTTTTGCTTCAATGTGTATAAGTGCATAGTAAAAATGGGGGTTGATATATCCATATTTTACACACTATACTTGGCAAGCATTTTTGTTCTATATAAAGTGGGGCATAACCTTGTAAGTTCAACCAACACGTGGATACGTTGTGAAAATCATAATAGGGGTACACTTTGCAATGGGTATGGTTTGAAACAAGGTGATTGTTTAATTTTTATATTGTCGTGTATCCCAACACCTTAGGGAAACCCCTATCAATCTTGCAAAGCCAGAAGTGAAGGTCACACCCACCTTTATAATTGGTCCTCAATTGCCCAACTAGAACATAGGTTTATTGTAACATTTTTTCTAGGTTTGACAACCTTGGCACTTAGGGGACTATCCTACCTTAGGGATTTGGGACCTACAACTTAGATCACCAATAAATTGGTGTCATTGCTAGAGAAATTTTGAATTAGTTATTGTTGGTGAAGTGTAAAATTAGTGCATATTTTGAAAACCTCTACAATTTGATTGCCAGTTTTAGCTAGTAGATTTACGCTTGGGTGAGTTTGTTAGCCCATCAACTCACCAAAAAATTGATACCATTGTTGGGGAGTAGTTTAATTCAACATCCAATCTGAAGACCTTGGTTAATTAGTGTTTATGGTGTAGCAAGGAAAATAGATCCTTGGTTAATATTTTCAAGAATTTTCTATTATAGAAAACCTATTAAGGAAATACTCAAATTATTTGCAAGCAAAAAATATAAAAAAAATGAGGAAAATGATTTATAAGTCAATGAAAACCTAATGTGATTCTAGCTAAAGTAAGGAGACATTAGGTTGAGTGGAGCGATAAAAAATTATGTAAGTCACCTATACAAAAATCCCAAGGTATTGAATTAGAAGGTGCCTTATGTAGAGGAGAAGCATTAGAGGCCCAATTTCAATATACTTCTAATTATTTTCTAATAACATGATTAGAACAACTAGAAAAATTCATAGACCTAAATATGATATTAGAAGGAATGGTACTATTTTGGTAAAAGAAATAGAGTAGGCCCCTATAATCCATAAATAAATGATCATGATATTGAAAAGAATAGTGTGGAAGAGCAAGTTTCTCACTTGCATGTTGATTCTCCTAATAGGTCACATAGAGATGAGGTTGAACAAGAACCTCCATTCCTTGATATTGATACAACTGCTCGATCATAAAATGAATGAGGGAAAATGGATTAGATTAGAAAATTAACTTTTAGACCAAATGCATCAAAGATGTAAAAAATCAATAAAGGAGATTGAAAGGCAACAAGCACATATTTCCCTAAATGCATAGTTTTTAAAACAAAATCAAAATATTTCTCAATAGTATATTATAAATTAGAATAATGTAGAGATTGCTCCAAATCAGCATGGACACAATGTGCAACTAAATCAACAATAAGAAGATATAATAAAAACATAAGAGTTAGCCCTAGAAGATATGCTCATATGTTTGATCTAGTAAGACATCCACTAGGAATGGAAAGATACAAGAAACTTGAATTTTATGGTATTCCAAGATACCCTAATCCAATTCCAAATTATATTAGAGGAAGAGTACCTAAATTATAGGGAAATAATACTATAATTGGTAAGGACCACTTACAATGTTTCAAAAATTTAAAATATGAATATATTTGATAAAAATCTTTGTGAAATTGAAGAAAGTGCAAAAGAATGGTATAGGAGTTTACTAGATGGTAGCATAGCCTCATGGGATGAGTTTGTGAGGATTTTTACATTGCAATATGGAGAGAGGGTCGATCCAAAGTTTGCAATCTATGAGATGAAAACTATAAAAGGGGGTAAATGAGGTTGATGTCGATTTCAACAATAGGTTTATGATGACTATGAGGAAATTTCCTTCCCATTTGAGGCCAAATGAGTCCATGTGCCTTGTTTTATATTGTGGAGCATTTGATGCCAAATTATGCTATTGCTTGCAGGATAAAAATCCCAAAACATTAAGGGAGTTTTATGCCATAACTAGCAATATAGAGAGCAACATGAGATAATTTAGTAAAAGCATTAAAATAGCTAATGTAAACCTTAAAAAATAGGTTCAACAACTTTTAAAAAACCCCTCATAGAAGAAGAAAAACATTACAAATTAATGGGAGCTACAAAGGATCTCTAATACAAGGTTGCAAAAAATGAGAAGGGGTTACCTTCTAATAATGTTACTACTCATTTTCATGAAGGTTATAGATTGCATAACATACCTTACCATTATGATTGGTCTAAGAGACATGAAAAAAAGAACAATAAAATGGTTCCAAAACATGCAAACCAAGGTTACCAAGAGAGAAACACCCCTCATCCCTGGAGGAAGGATCATATGAATCTTCAAGAAGATTCATTCTGGTGTGATATGTGTTACTTTCCCGATGATCCATCAAAGTGTGTTGCTACAACACTTATAGAAGATAAATAATTCTAAGAGGATGGTACACTTGAGTACTATGAAGATGATAATGTGAACCAACTAGATGCATATAAAGAAGATCAATTATTAATATGATCATGGCAACAATCATATTTAGTATGAGCTACCAAACATGGAATTCAATCCATTAAAAGAGTTGATGCAAGAAAGGTACAAGAGAGTTAAACCATCTAATGAAGGCATCAAAGCTCTCATTGATGCATCTACCTTTCAAGTGCAAAGTGATTACTAGTTGTTTCTATACCAAATGTGTCAACTGCACAAATAGGCAAAGGAAAATAAAAAAGATAACAATGCAGAACAAAGTACAAAATGGGATGTAGGAAAGTCACCAACATGGAAGAAGATGCTTAAGCCAGATGCATACCTACAAAAGAAATATGTCCCAAAATATAAGAATGTTGGTATCCCAATCAACAATATCAAGCACTCAAAGATGACTAAAAATTATGACAAACATAATCAAGCCAAGGAAGCAACAAATGAAAAATAAATAGTTGTTATAAATGTTGGGAATGCATAAAGCATAAAGTAAGTTTCTTTTAATAATCATGTGTGATGTCTTTCATCCTTGACACTAATGTTGTGACCATTCCATTATCAACCCGTTTACCAAGATATTAGCTAATAGATATGGCTCAAGCATTGCATCAAATGAAGGTCAAAGTGCTAGTTAGGGAACTACTTAAGATCCTTGAACACAAAGTAAATGCATTGCTATATTAATCCTCATACTATTTTTTTATCAACTTGATGAAGCTTCTAGCAATCGTAAGGAAGGCACTAATGAAGCTAATTTCCAGAATCACTTGAGATTTTCTTGGGCAGTAGGCCTATTAGTAATCAATAGGCAATCAATCTATTTTATACCTCTACTAATTAAAGGTTGGTTGGTACATAATTGTATTTTAGATTTTGGAGCATCTAACAATATGATGCCTCTAGAAGTCATGAACTAATTGGATTGCATATTTTGAAATTTTATCACAAGTACTTTACCATGAATTCTTGAAAATTAAATGATGTATTAGTGCAACTTTCCACATACCCAAGGAAATACTTCTCAATGGATATCATAGTTGTTTGTCTAGTTAAATGGGGTATGCTTCTATTTGAAAAATGGTTAACTTCAATTGGTGGTAGCATCCAAATAGATTTTCTTTATGATACCATACCACTAGAAGGAAAATAAGTACAATAACATAGTGAAAATAAGATGCTCCACATTATGGAGAATCCAAATGAAAAAAAAAATGAAATATGTTTGACATGGATTCAGGCTATTTCATTAGATACTATGACGATGAGTTTGAGAAGTACGTTGACCTTGATTTATTTTCCCCACATCAATATCTTGAGAGTGATGGCATTTGGAATATGCATTTTGATGGTGCCTATTCAAGAGAAGGAAATGGTGTAAGAACTGTAGTGATGTCATGTAATGGAACAAAATATAAGTTCACCTTCAAGTTGAACCTTGAGTGTACCAATAATGTGACTAAATATGAGGCTTTATTGCTTGGCTTAAATGTGGTATCAAGATATGGAATCAAATGCCTAAGATTCAATGATGATTCAGAAGTTGTGGTATCTCAAGTCAAAGGCACATATGCTACTAAGGAGAAGAGGTTAAAAATGTATAGTAATGTTGTATGGGATACTATTGAGATGTTTAATGCATTTAACATCAAATGGGTTGAAAGAGAAAATAAGGTAATAGTTGATGCCTTTGTTGTATTAGCTCCAATATTTGACACTTCCTTAACATCTCAATATTTCTAATAATATCTATAGTTGGTAGGTTTTCAATGATGATTAACATATTTATAATTTTTTGAATTGCATTAGGCACTTCAAAAATTATTTGATTGATTGGCAACCCATAGTGGAAGAAGATGGAAAAGAGTATCTCCTTGGAAATAAAACTATACATCTTAAAACAAATACCATTCCAAGAGGGCTTGTGGAATTAGTGAGAATGTTTGATCATTCTGATTATTACAAAATAAGAAGCAAGGAAGATATAGGTGTGAACTTGGGAACTGAATCAACCCCCAGGATGATCTACCTTAGCAAAGGGTTAAAACCAATGGAGAAGCAAATGCTAATAGCATTATTAAAAGGGTATTAAAATATAATTTACTTGGTCTTATGATGAGTTGAAGGCTTATAGAGAAGATTTGTTCCAACACACCATTCCTTTGGAGCCTAGTACAAATTCCTTTAGGTAGAAGCATCATCCCATTAACCTTACTCTCATCCCTCAAATGTAGAGAGTTGATGAAGTTGAAAGGAGGTTTAATCAAACCAATCACACACTTAGAGTGGTTTTCAAACTTGATTCTTGGGAGAGATAAATTATGGAGATATGAGGATATCTGTGGATTTTAGAAACGTAAATATCAAATCCCTCTAGATGAAATCATTTACCCTTATCCTTTTTACGTTTAAAAAAAAAAGAGTTTCCAAGCAAGTTGTAATTAGTGCCTATATATGCAACATGCATTACTTAAAAGTGTAATTAGTGCCTATTTTAAATATATGAAAAGTATTTCTCATTGCATGTATTTTTAACGGAGCCCTCATTGTGAGGAGAATACAAGAATTGTCATCCATGTTTGTTTCTATAAATGCTTAAAAATATTTACTTTTCATTTGATTGCTTGTTTTACTATGACATGCATCCTCATTGTAGTTTACACGCATATCAAAGTGGGGGAAAAATCTAAGGATGAAAATCATATACTCAATGCCCTTTCCCCTTATGTTTTGGGCTCACTTCCTCTAAATTTTGCTTTATATAATAAGTTCAAGTGGCATATTATTGCATTGGATTTAGCTCATGGCCTAGGAACCGGTCTTGATTCAAATTGAACCTATCACCTTTTTTCCACTAGTCATTGTGAGTTGAATTAATGCATCTTTGTGTAAATTTGTGTTATAAGAACATTTAACATTCATTTAGAATCATGTTGTGTGTCCTATTCTATCTACACACCATCATAACAATATCATTGAGCATCCTAATTGCATTATCAATCTACATTATCATCCTCGGCATATAATGCTTACATGTTGTCTTCAATGTTTGTTCATTGTTGTTAAACTAGTCCACCCATGGGCTTGACAAAAGGAGAACAAATCCTAGCCTATCAAGTTCTTGAATGGTTTCTCTTGACACCACATCTCTTAGACATAGACACATCAAGTTGAGGCACGTCAATACAATTGTAAATTATATGTCAATTCATTTCCATTGGTCATTTCTATAGTACAAATTCACTTCCACAAGTGTAAATCTCAATTTCATAGGCATAGATAGGAACCAAAGCAAGATACAATTAATTTACAAACCTTGAGATGTTAATCCAAAGAGGCCTTATTTGTCTACATATCAATAAATTCATTCCTAACATCTTCAACAATATATTCCTCCATTTCTAACATATATTTTTTCTTTTCTTGATGAGTAGACATGGAGTATAAATCTAAAATGTTGATTAAAAAACACCTAGATAGATTTTACTAGAAACACTCTCATTCAATATATTCTTCTATTCAAATTTTAAGCTAAGGATCATATTTAATTCTAAAATTTGTGTTCCAATCTCTAACTCTCTCTCAAGATTTGGATTTTACTTATCATTGTAATTTAATTAGTATAGATATCTTAAATACATCTATTTAAAAGACACCAAGACATATGAATCTCAAAGTATCTATATTAAAACTATTATTTAAAATGGATAAAAAACTTGAGATTATATCTTAACATCTTTTAGATAAATTTAGTTAAGATAACTATACTAGTATAATTACAAATTTCATTTTAATGTTATAATACCAATATTTTTAATATTTTTTTGAATTAACATATGTTTTTATAAATAACAAGTATGTCTAGTTTCTTAAGTTAAGAACTGAATTTATGTGACAGGTGTTATTTCCCCTTAACAAATATATTTAGTTTGTATAATTAAATAACACCTCTTACATATTTAGTGAGTTATTTCCCCTTTAACAAATAACAAATATATTTAATGAGAGGTGTTATTTCCCCTTAATTAATATTGATGTTCTCTTTATTTAATCAAAATTTTATGATATAAATTCACTAAAAACAATTTCAAATAGAAATTAAATGCAAATAAATACACATTTTTTTTAAAGTAAGTTTGACTATAGGGCTTTTTAAATGGGTTTAGAATTTTATAAACCCTGAAGCATTAGTAATGTTAGGCTACTAAATTGCTGCAAAGAACACAAATAATTCTAGGTAAATGTTTTAACAACATATACATATGCAACAATCTCTTTCTCATGTTTTAACTGTCGGCCTTATAAGACCCATGCCTGAACCACTTCCAACATGTTTGAAATCTGTTGCCTCTAAATTATCCCCGTGTCCAGAAAATCCAGTGCCTCCTTTCTCCAGGGCAATCAAATGTTTTTCCTTGCAGCTCTTGTTGCAGACAAAACAAACTTTATCCACCGCAACAAATTTTTCTGCACACTTTTTGCAATAAATGTGACCACATGTGCTGATTGCCATCAATGCATGTCTGTTAGTTAATGTATCTTTGCAGCTGGGACAAATATGACTGGCGCCCAAAGTCTCAGATTGCTTCTCATGCTTATCCTTAGTGAAAATAACTGGGAAAAGAGATTTCAGCCTTAGCTTCTCTTTACCTTCTGGGCAAATTGTATCAATTGAAGGTGCTTCAATTTTCACAGGTGCATCAGGCGTTGCAGAAGGCAACCAAAATGCTTTCATCGTCCGAAGAGCTTCCTCTTCAAATGAGGTCACTTTAACACTATTAGCCCCATGAAAACTACTTTTATCTCGAACATAGTTCTTGTCATTATACTGAGGTACTGCACCATTGTTTTGCTGATCAAATGCATCAAGTTCCTGCTGCCTCTTCAACATCAATCTCTCTTCTTCTTCTTCTTTTTCTTGCTTCTGCTGTTCGGCATAACTCACAAGCTTCCTGTAAAAAACACATTGTATTGTATGAGGTTCCAGCATCCTAGACAAACTTTTGTCACCAGTTTTAGATAGCAACTCAAAAAGATACCAAAACCCTTGGTATTTTTATTTGGAAATACAATCACTAAAACTACAAAAAAAATAGACAAAGAAAACATTAACAGAACAAAATTTATATCCAAATTTACTGCAACCCAATCATATTTTCTGTGGAGCATAACTCACAAGCTTCCTGTAAAAATATGCATTGCATTCAACAAGGTTTGAGCATCAGACACAAACTTCTGATAACAGTTTTACAAAGATACATAAAAGAAATATCATGATCCTTGCTTATTACACCTGAAGCAAATACAACCCCTATTTATACAAACAATAGATAGGAAAAGATTCAGAACAGAATTTATCTTCAACATTCACTACAACCTGAACATAATACTTATATATTCACTAGTAACCATTCACTAGCAACCACACTTAATGTGTAATGGGCACACAAATAGAGATTTGAGCAAGAGCTGGTGGTGACTACCATGAGTAACCAGAATGGGTCACACAAATCCCAAAGGTGAGTCTACAACGTACAAACTTGACAACAACAAAGATTAGAAGATCTGGCAGTTTGCTATCACTTTTGTAAACAATAGCAACAACTTTCCATAGTGCTCCATTGAAAGACTGCAGCAACCCATCAATTTGAACTTGAAGTGAGTATAACTTGGTGGCCAATGCACAAGAGCGCCGTGCAAGGTAGTTGCTCATCCTTGATGACTGTAAAAGGATCTCACCCTCGTTTAATCTGCATTACATCATGCAATTGGCATCCCAAAGGACTTTAGAAAGGGTGTTGTAGATGAGCACAAATTCTAAATCAGAAAATTGCAAAATACAACCTCCAATATTGTGTCCTTATGTATCAGGTATGAGGAGCATCAAGACTATAGGTCACCTCAAGGAACTTGATTTGCTTTTATGTATTTCTCTTTTGTTTGATCACTAGAATGACCAGCTAAACTTTATCATCCAGCTTACTTTCGTAACAGGATGTGATCAAAGCGATTGATGATCTCCTTCCGTAACAGTTATTGTCCACATTGCTTTACAAATTAAACAAATGCAAACATTATAATCCCGGTGTTACAGTCTATTCAAGCCTGTTTAATATTGACCAATCAAGCTAGCACCTGGCTCATATTTAAATGATCTTCTGCTTTTCTTCGATACACAGAAAAAATAACTTTATTAAATTAACAATATTTCCTCCTTCACTTTCTCTTTTACCTATATTTTGTGAAAGAGCTGGACCAACCAGGGTAGCTAAGCTGCTGCCATCGATACAATTTTTTATCCACTGTCACAGGCTTATTCTTTCACTACTTTCGGTTTCCAAATTTACACAGGCTTTTCTCCTTGTCGGCAACTCCCTCCAGATTATGTGAGGACTGAAAACATCAAGCTCAGAATACCCTCACTAGGAAGAGAGCTCAAGCATTAGCAAATGATTTCTTGACAAAGGACAAGACCTGTCTAAAGCATGTGGAAGTTGCAGCTCAATCCACCGATATATAACAAATGAAAAAGGGCTTGAGGGAGAAAGGGTGGCTATGTAAAGAATTTGCCACAGATTTGACAAGTAGAGATTACGATCTTATTTTATAAGAAGCTAAGATGTGGTAAGTCCAATGGAGATGAAACGAGGTATACCGCAAATCATTGATAGCCATTCCGTTGACGATAAGGTGGTGCCAACAACTCTGTTATTCTCGTGTTTAACTAGTGTGCAGTAGAAGCTTCATGCTTCCCAATAATTCATTAAATTCCATTTACTCTACCATGAATAATTTGCGCAGTTTCCAATTTTAATGTGATCAACACAACAGTTTCTGATTTTAATGTTAATGGCAGCAATTGCTTCAATGGTCACCCAATGCATATGAAAGATTACACACTGTCGATTTTTCATGCCTGCTGTACAGGAGATCACTGCTTTTCAGAGAGGAATGCCTATCAGCATAATTAAAGACGATGATACATTAAAAAATATGAATATCTAAAATAAAACTTCCAACTAAAAAGGGTAAAATAAGTATAACCTGGGGGTGAAGGCAGGGGTGGTAAGGGATTGGTTGGGTGAAGAGATAAGGAGGTGCTGTGGAGAATAAGGGGGGAAAGGGAGGATAAGGGGGTGAAAATGAAACCAAAGTCACTAATCCTAGCATTGCATGGAGAGGTGTCCCTTGGGATCTAGGTGATGTTCCAGACATCATGATGACTTGGGGACTTTGAGGTGGACGTCCCACTTTTCAGAATTCGACAGCCTGCACCATTTGGTGCATAAAAATAAGAGTTCACATTTTAAAGAAAAATGCTAAAACCCACTCAAAAGGTATAAATGGGAGAATTGTCATCCTAAATTCAGCATATTGCATTTGCTTTTTAAAATTTTAGCTGCTTTTAGTTGTTCAAGTTAAAAATAGCCATCTCCCTCACCGTCCAAAAAAATTGCAAAGTTTTCACCATCCCCAAAACTGCATCCTCATTTCCCCGCATTCCCCCATTCCAGAAACTTGGACAAACACTACTAAATCCTGCCAATCTAACCCAGATCTTGTTAGATACAAACCATAGTAGCATTCATTTACATGCCATTGGTACAGCATGGCAAATGTGTAAATGGAATTCAATTACCTGGGTTTAAAATGGGAAAAACTTGAAAAAATTTGAAAGGAAAATATATATAATATTTGTAAAAATAAAGAAAACCTTGATTTTGTTATATCATATCAGATATGGTGCATAGAGATTAGAAATAAATAAAGCTAATTATTCCAATTATAGAAGAAGAGAATGGTTTTTTAAAATGAATGGCTGCAACTCTCTACAATGGCGGACTATGTTCCTCTACTCTGTATTCTCCCACAGACCTAGCTTCAGCCTCCAAACTTCTGCCTCTGCATTACCATCTGTGACAATGGTGATTCGAAATTCCTAACTGCAAATGGCCCATAGGATTCTCCATCTTCAAGCATGAATACTTAAATTGCTGCCAGGGCAGAGCCCTTCCTCTCCCCTGCAAATTCAACTTCAGTATGGTGAATTTGCAGGGGTTCTTCTGCCTCATGTGGATCAGCAGTCTCCTCCTGGTAGGGATGGAGCTTCATATCCTCATTCAGATTTGTCAAATTTTGATACCAAGACAGAAGAGAGTCAATTCTTAATAAAGTTATAACTGTGGAATTTGAGAAAGAGGTGGCTGAGAGTGAAGAACGGCTGATGCAAGTTACCCTAATCTGTAAATTTTTTAAAAAATGGCCAAGTCTGCATAAGCTCCATGATTGACACAGGTATTTGCACATCTGCAAAATATTGGTTTTAAGTTTTGGGTAGTCCATAAAAACCCTTCAAATAGAGATAGTCTTCTCAAAGGAGGCCCGCAGTTTTAGGATATGGCTTATTTGGATCTAAAACCTTGGCATCAAGATTTTAATCACCTTTCTGAATCCTTCTATTTTTCTTTAGTATGGGTAAAGCTAATGAACCTTCCACTTCAATTTTCATCTGTTCAATCTCTTTCTTCAATTGTAAAGTCATTGGGAAAACTTTTTCCCATCCCAAATTTGTCTAAGACATATAGAGTTAGACATTTCACCTTTTAAAGAATTCTTGACAGAATGAATTTTTCCAATAAGTTAACCTAAAGAAATTTGTTTAAAGTTGGGAACACGATTTGGAGGCAACAACTTGACTATGACAATTTGGAGGCAACAAATTGATAAGAAAAGCCTCTTTAAGGTATAAATTAAAAGAAAAAACCTCATTACTATTTAAAAATTACCACTATTGGAGAAAATTGCATACCCTGCACCTTTCAAATTCGTCAGTTTGACCTGGTTAGCTTTTATGCAACAACTAGTGTACAAGTGTCATGTTTTCGTACAAGAAATGACACATTCCCTGAACATCGCCTGATTCTCTCCCACACATCCCCAGGAATCAGGTCTCAATCCTCAGTTTACCTGTTCTCCACCTTAGTTCAACACAGTGCAAAATCAACCCCACTTTTAAATTCAAATTTTCAAATTGAGCCTGTCATCCCCCTCTACCTAGGCGTTGTGTGCCGACTTGAAGTGTGAAATATTTCAAATTGTATTCTAGAGTGTTGTTTTAAAGGAAAAACCCTAATTCATTAAAACATCATCTAGAATCAGGATCTACCAAGCTTTCACTGTTTGCGTCATCATTCAAAGAGCACATCTAAGCATTCACTACCACATCAACAGCTGCATATTTACTGATAGATAGGCATATTGCATGTTTGCTTGCTGTCTTCATTGTTCAACCATTGTTCACAAGCCATTCACAAGTTGTCGGATAAGTCCACATGGACTTTAGGAATTTAATTAAGGAGAACATGACTCTTATTTAGCAGCTCCCCAAAGTTGTTTATAAACACCACCAATCTATTTATTGCAAATTCAAATATCAGAAGGCAATATAAACCAGTTTCCAGACCACAATACCTGTCAGGTCGATTACACACCAGAGGAAAGCAAAGTCCAATTCGCTATTTGCCAGAGCATCACAGAGTCAGATCTGATACCAGTAAGTCGTTTGCATTACTGTGTGATAGTTTGCAGCGCAGTGTTATCAACTGCACCTAAAGCTAAGCAACCCAAATCCATCTTTGTTTTTTCAAAAAGTGTGCCTGTCTATTTAAAATTCACTGTGTCCAGCTCATAGATTCTAGGGTAGATCTGATTATTGTTTATTTTATTTGTTTACCCTGAAATGTCCCCCTTTATGACCGATCCAAAGCTTTGATGTGTCAACTGCCAGACAGGATTTAGTTGACTTAGTCTTGGTTGGCAATTTGAAAGCAGTTAGTCTTTCAGAAAGTTAATCGACTAAGTTAGTCAGTTAAGCAGTAAATAAGATCAGTTAGCCAATAAATCAGGTCGCTGAACTGCAGTTGCCCTCATTCTGAATATGGGAACATTCAGTGCGTTATGTTCAATAATTAGTTATATCAATATGCTCTGTCATACTTATCAAAGAACAAAATAAAATGTTCTGTTATTAGCTTTTCCTGCATCATTTTCTGTATCTTTTAGTTAGTGTATTTCATATCCTAGGATTTTTTGAAAAGGCTCGTTATCTTCCCTTTCAACTCTAAAATAAATCTATTTAATGTAAAACTTAGAAAGAAAATTTGAAATGTATTGGCTTAACCCTGAACTAAAAATTCTCAATCTTCCCATGCTTTAAATTTTCAGCCCAAGTGAGAAAACAAAAGGCAAAGATAAAGGGATAGGCATACATAAAAACAAATCTTCAAAACCACTTTTTGAAAAAGTTGGGAAAAATTTGGGAAACAGAGAAGAAGATGTGGCAGGTGGCAATCACAAGTTTTTGGAGTGTAATGTTACTATGATACAAACCTTTCAATGTATCAAAAAGGTCCAACTCACTGTTATTGAACAAAACACTACTAATCACTGAGAAATTGTTTGCAGGCAAGGCATTTCAAAATTACAACCTTTTCAATTTCATTTCCATAATTTCAGAATTGTGCCCAAAAAGAAAACATTAACAATATAATCATAAACGAATACAAAACCATCTCAAATACAAGAACAGTGTAAAATGTCCACTCAAAGCAAGTATTATTCCAACCAGAACTACAAAACACTAAAAACACGAACACTGTGCCCCAACGCACTAAAAACACGAACACTGTGCCCCAACGCATAAAAATGAAATATAATCAAAGAAGCCGAGTTGGCCATATGAATGGGAAAATGCAAGCCAGAACTATAAAAAACACAAAAAAAATTATATCGAATACCGAAAGAGAAATTGACAAAATCAATTAACTAAATAGCCTATTCAGAGATACCTGATTACAAAACGCATGAAAAATCTATACTCAACATCCAAAAAAAATTAAAAAAAAGTAATAAAATAAATGGGTTATATCATTTGGAGTAGGGTGAGGTGAAAAATCATTTACCTAAATGAGCCCAATTGCCCAACTGACAGGCAAACACAGACCCACAATCCAAAAACAATAAAAGTTAAAATTGTGTTCAATGCAATGAAAGAAACCTGAACACTAAAAGTAAACCCAAAAAATAATAAGCCTCGATATCCTGTAAAAAAGAGTCCTAATTGCCGCAGGTAGAAGCGAGACGCACATCCAAAAACCTTTAAAATACCAAGAATGAAAAGTAGGGTTTCTACAGAAGGGGAAAGAAATAATGCGCATACCTTTTAATATCTTTCTTCTGGGCCAGAAGGCATTCAAAAATACATTCCTTGCAGAAGAGATGCCCCTTCTGGCAGCACATAGGATCTATTAATGGTTTGAGGCAGAGGCAGCATGCATCAAAGGGCTTGATCGAGTCTTTTCCTAGTCTTTCTTTCTGGGTTCCATAGCCCAGTTTCTTTTTCTCGTCGTAGGTGAAGAAGGCAAGATCATTGTTGTTTTTGGAGTGTCTCTGAGGCATCTTCTCAACAATGAAAAAAGTGTAGATCTGATTGATTGGTTAAAGAAGTCTTTAGTTCTTACAGATTTTTGCATATACAGAGATATGGAGTGTATAATTTTATATGGTCAATTAGTTAGTCGGCCACAACTTGCGACGCTCTATTGTTGTATTTGTCGGTGTTGCTTTTCTATATTTACTTAAATAGAATACAATTTTCCAAATAATATATTATTTACACCAAAGGCATTTTTTCTGTAAGGTCTAAGAATTTACTCTAATTTTTTTGAGCTTGCCTATCAACGATAATGGTTATTAGAGGTATTATTTTCTGGTCTCCAGATGTGAAAGATAGATTTGTTTGCACTACTTCTATCTTTGACAAGAATGGTTGTTTTGTGGTGTGTATTCTATTTATGGTTGTTCAATTATTTATCAGTGGTAGACAGATGTCTTTAGGATTCTATAATGAAAATTATTGCTATAGGATACCTTATTCATATTTGTTGAGGCTCAAGGGAGGCTACCCTTTGTGCTTCCATTTGGACCATTCTTACAACCTCTATTGAAGGGGCGTAGAGGTTGTTCTGAGGCTACACTTTTTGATAGCTTTGATTAGGTCAGTTTTTACTTTCTTAACTAACTTGAGCCCCAACTAACTAGAGGCTCAAACCATAGTTGTTGAATCAAAATCAATTGGCTTAATAAAGGTTGTTTGAGTAGATATTTGTTAGATGACATATCTATAAATCTTCAGGCCCATCTTGATGTGTAATTTGTAGAGCAACAATAGTGATGACAAGGAGAAAGGATGAATTTGTCTAATATTTTCAAGCTTTGATTTTTCTTTTGGTTTTTAAAATATAATCTCTACATCTATTAATTCTTGTGTTAACCAAATGCTTTTTCTGTCACAAATTCATGTGTTACCTAAATTAATAAACATGTAAAAGACTTAAAGGTTAAGCTATATAATATAAAAAAATATTTCTTGTCTAAACTTGCAATATGAGACATCACATACAACAACAAATCTCAAGTTCTCATGATCTTGCTCAACTAAAAATTGTAATATTAAATAATAACAATGCATTCTATAATTCTCCTTATTTATGTTGATAATAGAAATTACAAGGTATAGCATCTATAATAGTAAATAATACCATTCCCTAGAACCGTAAAAGAACTTATAAAAACTATGTAAGGAAAAAAAAAATTGATAGGCACATTAGAAACTTGCCTTTGGATAGTATAAAGGTGTTAATAAAGACTTTAGCAGGCGATCACGGAAAAATGGATGCTTATCTAGGATTGTATACCTACCCCCTACACACCTAGATATGCCATAGTGGATTGAAACTATTTAACGACTTCAAGCTAAAAAGAATCTAACTTTGTACAATTCTTAAACAATATGTGAAAACAAAATGGTGCCACTAAATCTAAAATAAGTAATTTAATGGAGCCTTTGAGAGATGATGAAGAAAGAAGACAACTTATTACAATATATAAAAGGATTGAAATAGTGAGGGTACCATTGTGATCCAATTGTAACTTGTAGATTACTTGTAGAGTTTGTTGAGCAATATCAAGACAACTTCATTATTAGCATGGCATTCCTAGGCTTAACATTGCTCCACATGGTGTTGGTTCCATTGAGCATGTCCATCATAGGCAATCAAACATTATTTTCCTTTACATGTTCCTTTTTCCTAACATCCACTATACTCACCTCCACTTTAATGGTTTGATGCATAATGGTCTCCATGTGAGGAAGTGTTATTTTCCCTATGTCCAATTTATGTATGTTTTCATTGTTAATTGTTATAAATATATTCATTTATTCTTTATACTTTCTTCATTAAAGATACTCCTCAATATGTGAATAAACCAAGAATAAATGTATAATGTCAACTTCTTCTATTATAATTTGTTAACAAATTATTGTCAAGGTTCCCACAACCACTAACTTGGAAATTTTTAAGTGGTCATAGAAACACTTAATAAACAAATATAAAAAAAATTAATAGGCACACTTGTAAGCCTACAATATGATGGTCAAAGTGGAAATTTCATGGCACCTGTATTTATATGAGGAAACAAATTAAATTTACATTAAATAAAAAAGATTATTGTTTGGAATGCGTGATTCTTAAAGGAGGCTAAGGAAGCCGAGGACATCATCATTCTTATTTCTGGTGTATTTGAAAGGTCAATATGAGATTCTAAACAAGTGACTATATTAAAATAAAAATGAATTATAATCTAAATTTAATAATTGTGAGTTGCTAAACTCGAGGTGTAAAATATGGTTGCCTCCACTAGCTCATGTTAAGTTGAAATGGTCCCCCTAAACTATGAATGTCTTAATTGTCCTAGAGTTGTACATTACTTGCAATTATATAAGATTGTTGCCATTTTTTAATTTTTTTCAATTTCATGATTTCAGTGTAAATTTATCTATGGTGTGTCTTTGTATTGAGGTATTTATCAATTATGCAAAAATGTCAAATCTTACTTTGTTGTGCTAAGGGTATGTTCCAAGTCTAATGCTGCTAAGACACTTATATGTCTTTACTAAATAATTTTGATTAAGCACATGTATCCTAACATAAAAGAATAATGTACACTATTAAAAATAACTTAGATAAAAGTTTAGGTATAGTCAAGTACATTTTTTAATCTTGTTTGACTAGATAATCAACTTTAATATTTGTGTACTAAGAAGGATAAAATTCTTCTAATTTAGCTTAAATTCCTAGTCAACAAGATTCTAATGAAGAAAGAATAGTAAATTTTTTGAGTGTGCATGAGATTCAACAGATTTATTACATTAAACATAACATTTCATCAACATGTTGATGATCCATCTCAAATTGTATTTTGTAGCTTTCTCTCTAATATTAACAATATAAAGCTAATGATTTTAGATTGGGAACTCGGTATGTAACATTATAACCCTTTCCTTACTAATGCAAGCAAGTTGTCTTCTAGTCCTTAATATATTTGTTTGCAACAAATGACTTGGTTGCACTACATAATAATATACTATTATACTAAGTATGAGGTTGTCAAAGTCACTTTCCTACTTTGGGAAATACTTTAGAGTTTCTCATATCAACATACCTTTCCTTCATCCCCTGCATTCCTACTTTCTTGATCCTTTATTTTCTACATACTTCTAGGTTTCCCTTTCCCTTGTAATGGTAATGTGTGTATAGTATCTTCAATCAAAAATTCTCAAGGGTGTAGGTTATGCCAAAACCCTAATCCTCAATCCTTCTTGCATCAAGTATCACAAATTCCTAATCCTTGCTCTCTCCAACATCGGGTAGCTTTGAAGCTTGATCCTCACTATCGTACCACTTTTCCTTTTGGGGCCCACAAATAATTACATCCTAAGACATCCTAACATCCCTACTCCCCAATCCTTGAACCCTCACAAGATTGCTCCCTTTAGGTATGTGAATGTCTAAAATTATAATGTTAAACCTTGGGATAATTTGTTGCTCACCCTTTAAGCATACAATTGCTTAGACCCCTACACTCAAGGATGCAATTTGATTGAACCTTGTCACTCAAATAAAGGATTGCACCCACAACCATGAATAACTAAAAATACCATTAATGAGCCCAATTTGAATATAAATTAGAATGAAACTCTCAAACTACTCTCAACATGTTTGAGCATGTACTAGTCCTTCAAAGTTCCTATATAAGGAAAGAAACTTCATCCATTGGGATCATATTTCATGTCATCAACAATTCTCAAACCCTATTTTGAGCACTTATATTTAGCAATTATATCTAAGGATGAAACCATTTGGATTTGGAGATTAGAAGATGAAAACCCTTTGGTTTCTGGAGGGGATCTTCATATAGAGGTTGCATTGACACTTCAATTTAGAGGATTTCATAATTTATTGGATATTTCTACAATTTGATCATTTTTATAATATCTTTATAATCATTTTCATTTTGATTATCAAGAAATACTTGTAGTATCAAATCCATGTAATAATTTGGATGAAATGTGTGAAGGAAATATTTTATGTAGGAATTTTAGATCCAAGTATTTTGCGTGATATTTGTGTTTTATTTCTGTTGCATTATTCTAGATTAAGTAATTTATACGAATATTTTAGCTAAGGTTCATTACAAATTAACACATGCTTAGATCATTGGGGTATTAGTTGCTCATTATAATGTAGAAAAAACAAGGGGAATCATGTTCAAATTTTGAGGATAAGTAATTAGATGATTTTCTACTCTTGTGCATTAGACAACAAGTTAAAATTAATTCAAATTTATGGGTCAAAACATGTCTTGTGAATAGAGAATAATTATAATTTATTGCTATCATGTACAAAAGTGAGAGTAACCCACCAGATCTTCCACTCTTTGTTGTGGTCAAGTTTGAATTCTATGTAGGTTCACCTTGGGATCCATGTGATTTAAACCTTGAGCTGATTTTTTAATTACTTACAGTAGTTGCTGTCAACTCCCAATTAAGATGGTGTGGACCTTGACAATCCATAAATTCTAAGGTGTAACACTTGAATGGACATTAATTGACATTGAAAACACTTCTCATCAAGGTCTCACATTCATTATTATCTTTGGGATGTGATATCTTAGTGTTGATATTTCTGGATTAAAACTGTGTGCAATATTTTTACATCAACATTTCATATCATACTTCATAATCCATCATGATGATGATCTATCTTGTTGATATAAAAAAGATTGCACATAGTTTCAATCTAGAAATCTTAGCACTATTTTATCATGGACTATGGAAAATTCATGCTATTAGTGTGATATCTTACTAATAGGAGAAGTTTCATGCAAAGAAAATGTCGAAAGGAATGGGTGCCTGATTTTAAAAAATGGGGACTTGAACCATAGATCAAAATACGTACTTGTTATGCTTCAGGATCCCATCATAAACGGGTGCCTTTTCTAAAAAAATGAGATCTCTTGACCAACTTTTTGATTTTGTTTTAGGCTCGGGAAAGGCATGGTAACCTAACCCTTAGCATCAGACCTGCAAGTAAAAGGTAATAGAAAAGTCGAGAAATAACTAACTTTTGGCAATATGGTTGACAAAATATTTTTCAAAATTATTTTATGAAATTAAAACCCATTATAGATCATGATGTCTAGTTTTCAAATATATAATTTTTTTAATGATTGGGTTATTTTTTCTATTTTTTAATTAATTTCTAAGGAAATTGGTCTATAAACTTGAAATGTTGGGTTTTTGTATTTTTTAATAGCTTTTAATTTGTTAATTTTCTTGTAAAAAAATTATATGGCATCAATCTACAAAAAATTCTTTACACAATAAACAAAATTCAAAAAATGATTAGTTTAGGTCAAATTATGGTGTCCGTACATGAGGGTTTTCAAAAATAGCAATTAAGGCCAATAAAATTATAAAAAAATATCCTCATCAATCTTCAGTTTATTATGCATCTTTCCCTAAAAGGGATTATGAAAATACTTTTTATTGATGTCAAATTATGGTGTTCATACACGTGCATGGTATGGTCCTAAAAAAGTGACTTTTAAAAAGTGGTTTTTTGATAGATGCCTATTAAAAAGTAATTTTTACCATCTAGGTATTAAAATAAATTACACATTTGAAAACTAGACTCAAAATACTAAATTTCATATTACTAGAATTTTTAAATATTCAATATGTAAGTGCTTCAAATTTTCAATCCAACTATGAAAAACTCTAAAAATTAGGGATAACACTTCCACTTTTTGAACATTTTGTAGACCCAACTTCTTGCACTTACCCACTAATTTATGAATAGATCCTTAACCTTAACTCACCAAGGTATGCACACATGCAAGATAGCGCATGAGTGTTGCTCATGAGAAAAAAAGAGGGTCCTCTTTATGCAATATCAATCTAAAACTTCTAGACCTTGTATAAACCATGTACTCCAACCTAGGGTTGTAGTGTATAATATAAAAAAAGCTTACCATTGCCACATAATTGTTGTTTTCATTCTTTTGTACATTCTCTAAATTAAATCAAAATTTAAATTGCTAGAAAATCCTATCAATATGCCTATTGCACAATAAGTACAATTGCTAGTTTTAGCTTGTGGGATTTTTTGGTTTGAATATAGGAAACACCTTATTGGTATGACATGTAAAGTTCAATCTTATTTGGCTTGCATTAAATCAAAATTTATCCTTAGGTGGGCTCGTTGAGAATAAATAACTTGTCATGAAAATAATTGTCTTTCTATAAAATATAAAATGTAACTATGTAACAAAATTATATTTTTATTTGGGGTGATGGGCCTAGCTCGATTGGCTAAAGCATCCTATTGCAAGCAAGAGGTCACAAGGTCTAGTCTCCCCAACATCCTCGTGGTGCTGGAGGAGGTGTCGCACTAGCGTCACCGGTCTTGTGAAAAAAGTTTACCAGGCACATTGCAGTTTATAGGGGGATAGATATCCAAACGATTCCTGTAGTCTAAAAAAATTATATATATATATATATTTGAAAAAAGAGATTTATTAAAATAATAGAAGTAAAATACATTTTATAGCATTGATTATTCCAAATGGAAAGAGCCATTGCTAAATCAAGAAGAGGGAAAACCTAAGAAGATTTTCAACTATCCTATTCCTAATGAAAACTGGATAAAATCAAATGAATGACATAATCTTTGAAGGATTGAAACCCCTTATTCCACTCTAATATAATCATTATGAATAAGATAGATAAGTTTTGAAGATTTATCAAATGGTAAAGGCCCCAACTTAGAAACATGCTAGTTACAGTTGTCTTATGAAGCCCATTTAGCAAGCTAATCTACTACAACATTCTATTCCTTGGGCATATGAACAAATGAGATAGCCTCAAAATATGGAGTGAGGCAAAGGATCTATTCAACAAATGAAGCTAGCCTACAAGA
Organism: Sequoia sempervirens; assembly: GCA_007258455.2. Classification (NCBI taxonomy): domain Eukaryota; kingdom Viridiplantae; phylum Streptophyta; class Pinopsida; order Cupressales; family Cupressaceae; genus Sequoia; species Sequoia sempervirens. The sequence continues at coordinate 211,564 of VDFB02344161.1, forward strand.
GGATTCTTAAAAAAATACTTTGTTCAAAAGAGAAACCAAGATCAAAGAGTTATATTGACAAATAACCTTTATCCAACGTTCTGTCATAACCCAATTTTATTGCATTTTAATTATAATAAGATAAATTGAATTATTGAGGAAATTCAATATGTTGAATAGAAATTTTGATATTTTTGAAAAGATTGAAAGAAGTTGACCGTCATTGACTATGTGATCTTTTTGAATTATCTTATATATTATCATGAATTGAATGTTACTGATGAATTTTGCAAGTGCAAGTGTGTGCAGTTGCAGGGTGACATGATCAAACAGTAAGCTAGATGGAATTTGGGTGCACACACCACAAAATGGCATGATAACTGCATTTGAAAATTCATATAAGAAATTATATTAAGTTGATTGAAATGACTTGATGATCGAAAAGATGTACTTGTGAAATGTAAACAACGTGAAATTTATATCCAAATGCCAATCTTGAGCTTGTGTTTTGAGAATTAGAGGAAAACAAAAGTGAGACTTAACATGTGAATGAATGTATGTATTTCAATTATGCATTTAAACATTATTGTTCGAAATGAAAATGAAAGTCCATTCTTATTTAAATGATGAATATGTACATGAAAACATTTATATGCAAATACAAATATACACACACACACACACACACAAATACATATGTGTGAATGAACATGAATATGAATATAAAAGTATATATATATATATACCTCTTAACAGTTGAACTTGAAATCGATATTACCATTGGGTAAACCCACAAAAGTGGTTTACAATTCCAGTGAGGAAGGAAAAGTTGCAAAAAATGATCCCATGCAAAAAAAATGGTTTTTGGGGGTTTGAACGAACTTTTGGTTCGAGTGAACCCAAAGGGGTTTAGTAGAACCCCCCCTTCAAGCGAACCCATTAAATGCTGGGTCCCACATTTCTTGGAAAAATAAGCAAAGAAAATGGTTGTGGAAAGATGGTTCACTCGAACTCCCCTTTTCCCCCTTCTCCCCCTCGGCACCAAAAACTCGAATTTTTCCCTTCAAAGCTTGAGTTGAGGGATGAAAATGGAGGACTTCACAAAAACTGGATGATGGTATTCCTCCAAAATGAGCTATCCAACAAATATAATTTTAATATGTTTTGGTTTATTATGTATTTGTTTTAGTTTTATTAAACATAGGTTTTTCACGAAAATCAAGCTCTCTAATACGCACATGTGGAAAAATATGATTATCAAATTTTGTTTTGAAAAATATAGAGTGCACTGGGATATTAAAGTCCTTGATCCAACAAAAAATTGAATTTCGATACATACAAAAAAAGTTACGTTGTATACTGCCTGCCTATGTTTGAATTGTAATTGGTTTGACTTCGAAGCTTGATTAAGGAAAAAATATTCAATAAAACAATATGAAACCAATTGGAAGCACTAGATCTATCGTAGTTACAAATCTAAATTCGAAAAAATTAGAATTTTATCCTTCATGGAAAAAAAGTTATGTTGTATATGGTGAGTGTTACTCCTTAAAAATGGTGTTTATTGAAAAAAAAATAGTTTTCGAAGGAGATGGAAAAAGAAGTGCAATCTGATTTCAAAAATTTTGAAAAAAAATAAAAATCTACAAACAAAATGTCACAAATCACTAGTTTGCATCATCTTCAAATTCCTCACGGTTTAGCCGCTATAGGTGCCCAAAAGTGAAGATTTAGTTAGAAAAAATTATTTTAGTGTCCAGTTTGGCCAAAAATTGTAAACCAGTATTGTGGGATCACCCCATTATCGAATTGATAAAAAATAAATAACATCATGAGAAAATCTCAAGAAGGTCATGGTCAACCATCAACATTAAGGCAATATTCAAATTGTGAGAATGGGGTGGTAACACAATTAATTCCCATTATCATTCATTCGAAACGACCCCTTAGTGGAGGCGCAGTGAAATGAAGTTGCTATTCTTGAAGGATAATATCAACACCAACACACAAAGAACGAGTTGTTCAACAAAGCATTGTGGAAAAAGCCAAAGGAAAATCCTCATTTTCAGAGGTATTTGGTGTTTTACATTAAAATGTTTGCTTTTCTTTTCATTTTACAATTTTATCTATTATCTATGCATAGTTTGAATCATTATATCATCGGTTGTACTATTGAATTGAATAAAACTTGTTCATCGAACTTCTTATGCAAATTATGTGAATCTAATTTTGTATTTTTTGATTATAAGCATGGCCATGTTTTTTTTTTCGATACTCAAATTTTCTTGTGCATACATATCACCAACGACTTAGAAAGCTGATTGTATATTTCTTTGTAAGATTGTAATGCTGCCATCCTTGTGCATAGGTTGCATGTATTCTATTTATTTAGCTAATCATAGGGCTATCAGGTGATCCGATAAGCTTGTGATTGGAGCGATGTGATTTATAAATCGATACCACCCTTTTAAGGGTAGGCCAAATCTTTCACTAAAATATTATGATATATTTAATTCTGCCTAATAACACCCATCTGATGGTTGCCCATATGGTGCGAAGCCATCACATTCGATCTTGAATTGATAGGTATTTCTAATGTTCTTGGTTTCCTTGTCGTCGTGGGCAACAGTGGGCTTATGCCACCCAATATTGTATTATGGGTTTTTGTTATTTCTTTGCAGTTGTAAATATCCTATTATGTCGTAGAGACATTATGGTTTCATGTCACCTATTCCATAGAGGAAAATTGAGGTTGAACAATGAATTCATTCCCTTAATTTGCTTGCATGTGTGGTAATATAAACCATCGTTCACCATGAACGACACCCATATTGTCCTTGGGGTGATTACTTCCAAGCCGAGGGTAGGCATTTATGGCTAGGGTCTCAACCACCATGTTAGAGTGCAATAGTCAATGACTATGGGTCATTCTTAGAACAGTAGAAGTATAATATGTTAACATTGAATGAGGGTTTTCAACCCGAGCTTGGTTGAGATTTATCCCATGAATCTAATCATTTTATCATTGTTGATAAATGATTAGCATGTCGTTCAAGCTCTTTTAAATACCTTTCAAAAATTAATAACAACTTCATTTGGTTATTTTCTTACATGAAATTTTATATACATCTGTTTAGAATAATAAAGCTTGGATTAACGAAGCAATGGAAACTTGGAGCTGTAACTATAAGCTATTGCAAACTGCATCATTTTGTTATAAACTATAATTGTTTAGTTGTAAACAACATTGTACTATTGTAAACAATGTGTCTTTTGTTGTAAACAACATCGTTTTGTTATGAACTGTAACTGTTTAGCTATAAACAATATTGTACTATTGTAAAAAATGTGTGTTTTGTTGTAAATGACATCGTTCTGTTATGAACTATAACTATTTAGTTGTAAACATCATTGTACTATTGTAAACATTGTGTGTTTTGATGTAAACAACATCGTTCTATTATGAACTGTAACTATTTAGTTGTAAACAACATTGTACTATTGTAAACAGTGTTTGTTATCATAGTATGGTTGATATAAACAACATAACAATATGTGGGAAACTGTTCAAACATACTTGTTCATAAAATTCTTTACTTCTTGTAAACCGACAACTATATGATAATCTAAAACATTATTTGAATGTTAGAAATAAGAGCTATTGGTTTTAAATTTAGATTCTATGCACAAATTTATAACTTAAGTTGGCACATATATGTGTATGCATGTAGAACTTCGTCAACATACATACACATATTTGTGACATACCTAAGTCTTTTGTTACCTATTTTCTCTATTCTTAAATGAATACTGAATTATGATGACTATAATCATGTGGCATGTGTTTTTAATGGATGGATAATGTTTTGATCAGCTCCATTAGATTTATTTTTTGAATTGTAAATATAATAGAACATCAACATCTAATAGACTAGAGCACCTAAGGGTAGATGCTACTAGAGGGTAGTTAGTTGCTATGAGATAACTTGATGTTGAAAGCTACCTTCTGGGATGAGTGCCGAGATGGAGTTCAAATAGTATAGGTTTTCACTTTTACCAAAACCTATTGTTTGTTGTTGTAACAATATTTCTATGCTTGGCCAAGAAATTCAGTTCATTATGTATGTATGGACTTTGTGATAACACTCTCTACCATTATTAGCATAGATCTTGCATTTTATTTTCTAACTTGTAGATAGAGATGCATGTTGATGTATGGGCACACACTAGATTCCACCTTGCAGATTGTTCTTTTGCTAAAATTTCTGTGCAGGGTCAGGTATTCTTCAAGTTGGAAGAATTTTGGGGAAGCTTAAGCTTCGTGGTTGGGCGGTAAAGTTCTTTAGCCATGTTCTTGTCCACCAGTGGAGGTGAGCGTTGAGTGGAAACCTTGAATGTTTACAAGACTATCTTAGTCTATGATGTAACCTTGATGTAAAATTATTACATTGTATTGACTATGTGGCCTAAGAGCTAAGTCAAACTTGGATATTGTAATTTGACATTTGATTTGAATATATAACCTTCATCCAACCCAACTCACAAGCTTTCTTAAGAGCCACCAAAATAGCCTAGGCTTCTATTAGGTTATTAATGTCAGTGTCAATACGACAAGAAAAAATAAAAAGGATAATCTCTATTGGAGTTATGAAAGAAATCATAGGTACAATAATCTAACAACAAATATCAAAACCCTTCTAGAAGAGAGATGTAGTAGAAACAATTGATATATTATCAAAAAATAAAATGAATATAGTATGATACAACATAATACTTTCTAACTTTACTATAAAGGCAAGGATAAAACCCTAAATTTATCTAAGATCATGACAAGCATCTTAATTTTATAATATGAGACACAAAAATAAAATCACCCTAAGCAAGCTTAAGTAACTAACTGTGAATAGGTCATAAAGTGAAACTAGCTAGATAATATGCCCTATTCACACCAACAATCCCCCTTAAGTGTAACTTGGGGAGGTACAAAATAATGCATAAAAAGTAAATATGGGTCCCAACAATAAGTCTTTATGAGATACCCATGTACAAAAGATCTCTCACAAAAAAAGAAAATGATAAGATCCAAATGGGAAAAACTCCTCCCCAAAAGAAAAAAATATGAAAAGAAAAACGTGTACAAGTGAAGGAAGGAGGACTCAAGAAGACCCCACAAGGATAAATTTGTTCACCTTAAACATCAATCACAACTAAAGATATCAAGGTGATACCAAAGGATTGGTGAAGATGTCTTCAACCTATTCCTTTGTAAGAAAATACTCTAAGCTAAGAACACCATCTTGGATATGATACTAAATGAAGGGCATGTGGATCTCAATATGCTTAGTGTAGTGATGTTCCACTAGATTGTGAGAAATATGAATGAGACTCTAATTATCACACTAGATAGTGGTAGAATTATCAGGAGAGGATCTAAACATGGTCATCAACTGTCAAATCCAAAGAACCTCCTAGATGGCCAGAACTACACCTTAATACTCTGCCTCTATAGATGATAATGCAATATCATATTTCTTCTTGCAAGACCATGTAAAGTGGTTAGAGATAAGGTAAAAGAAAAAACCAAAAGTAGTCTTCCTATCATCAACATTACTAGCCCAATTAGAGTTAACAAATTTTACAAACTAAGAGTCTCATGATGTATCTAGTGAATGCAAAAATGTGAGGTGCCTTGAGTATAAAGGTAAGTATAAAAATGTGAGAAGGTAGGACTCAAATTCTAACTACCCCTCCAAGAGTGAAACACATGTAGGACTCTGGAGACAAGTGTAGGGACACTTGTAGAGTTCACATGAGTTGAGATAAAAAGTGAGATGTCTATCTAAGTGAGCTTAAAATAGTGTGAATAGGTATAATATGTACTAGATAAAATTAAGCTAGGTAGGTAATATCTCTTTTCACACTAACAACCCCCATTAAATGATGCTTAGGGAGAAATATAATCACTAAAAAATGAGTCCTAAAAATAAAGCCTAATGAGGTACTCATGTACAAATAAAAAGTCAAAAATTAAGTAAAGGAGAAAACCTAAAGGGAAAAAAATATCTCCAAAAAAGAGAGAAAGAGAAGGAAGAAACCTCCTAAAAATCTCTCATGAAGATGAAGAACTCCCATAGTATGTAGAAATTGTAAACATTTCTACAAAAGATCTACTTTTTTCTAGAATGAATAAACCTTTGATGACTATAGATTATGATAAGAAAGGCACACAAAACTATAGGAGTGACCTCAAGTATAGCTTACAAGATTAAAATGAATTCCACAAACAAGATTTACAAGATAAAATATTATCATAAATCACATAGAAAAAGCATAAAAGAGAGCCTTGCATATAAAGGTTAGGAACTTAGGATAAGGAGGTGAGAAGGTAGAACTAAAATTTTGACTACCCCTCCAAGAGTGAAACACATGCTAGAATCTTGAGACAAGTGTAGGGACACTTATAGAGTTCACATGAGGTGAGATAAAAAGTAAGATGTCTCTATAAGTGAGTGTAATCTAGTGTGAATAGGCCTACTAGGTGCTAGCTAAAAGTAAGCTAGGTAAATAATATCTCTTTTCACACTAACATCCACCTTAAGGGATGCTTAGGGACAAAGATAAACACCAAAAATAGTTAGCATAAGAAGGTATGATGAGGTTCTCATGTACAAATAAAAATTCTTACAAATAGAGTAAAGGAGAAAACTCGGTGGGAAAAACTTCTCTCCACAAAAGAGAGAAAGAGAAGGGAGATACCTCTTGAAAATATTTCCCATGAAGATGAATAAATCCTGAAGTATGTAGATGCTATAAACACTATCGAAGAAGACATGGTTTTTTTTGGAATAAATGAACCTCCAATTAATGTATATTACGAAAAGAGAGGCACAACCCACTACATGAGTGACCTTAGGTACAATACTTATTCATGAATACAAATATTTCATGAAGGAAAAATCACTCTATGAAGTTGAAGATGTAGATGGTACTACATGATCAAGGAGCACAAAAATAATATGTGAGTGACTTGTAGTACACTACTAAATGTGCATAATGCTTTACATCAATACCCGAATCTCATAAATATTGATCAACTAAATAAGGTAGAAGGTTGCCTCTAGTTTCTCTAAAGAAGCATTAAAATAACCATGTGATAATACCCCCCATAATACTAACAAGGGAGAGGTATTGGAAAATCAACTAAAGCATGACACAAAATTGTGCAAAGGAATGTAGTAACAACAATAGGTCTAATATGGTGTATAAGCAACTATAAAGGGTGTGCAAAAACCAAGTCATAGAATCATGAAGTTAGAATCTTGTGGATTATTTGTTGTCATGGAGGGACACTCACTTGACAAAGTTGTAATGTAAAAATCTAAGGCACTACACAACCCCCATGACACTTTATAACATAGTGTGAGTACAAAAGAGGTACAATATGATGTGCAAATTTTTCCCCTAATGAACACAAATTAGATACACTTTATCTTAGTGTGTTTACAAGCATATGTTCTTGTGTAGAGTTCTTACAAATTTTCAAAAAGGACGAGTTTAATAGATGTCATGAGGTGATCACGAGAAGACATAAATCGGTTATACCTTACAACCTCAAAAAAATGACAAAATTTGAAAGATTATACCCCCAAAAATAAAGAGGCTATAAAATATGCCATCCAAAAAAAAATTGAGTACATTTGTACAATTTGGAAGCCTAAATCAACCATTTATAACACATGATTATTTTACATTGTAGAAAAGTAGGCTATCAAAGGCATAAAATTACATGTACCATTAGATTCTTTACATTTTTCTAATGAATTTGAATATTATTTTTCTAATTTTTGATATCATGGGAAAAATTTATGCCTTGTAAAAAAGAGAGCAATAAATAAAGGTTTGGTGGAAAATTTTGAAAAATTAGATATGCTAGGAAAAAATTATTATAGAGGTCAAGATATTAGAAAGAGCTTTCCAACACCTATTTAAAGTAAAAAATACGACTCCCTGGGTGCAAGTTGTGCCCAAAAGAAAAAAATATCCCTTTAAGAGGCAATAAACAAGCCCTAGTGGCCATAAGGGGTGGTATTGTTCACATGGGCAACATGTGGTTGGTGTATGGGGCAATGCATGGGAGACACTATGCTCAAGTGGTGTAGAGGATAGTATGCCATTAACGAGCATTACTAAGGATATGATGATGTGTGGGCTAGGTCACAGTGGAGAGGTGGTTGTATTGGAAACACAGAGGTTGAGACCAATTGTGACAACAAATTCTTTAGAAATAATGACCAACTATTTTGGAATATGATGGTGGCAGGGTCTCCTAGTAGAAACGATGAAGCAATTGTTAAGGGTGGCCAAGAAGTTTTAGAGGTGATGAGGCATTAGCTTAATGGTGGTCCTTATTGAGCACTAGCCTATGACCAATATCAAAACCTAGTAGGTAAAATAATGACCCTATAAACAATACCCAATAGGTACCTTATCAGACTCTATGTTATAGGCATGTATAAAAACCACTTTTTAAAAGTTTAGGACCATACCATGCACATGTACAATGTTCACCATAATTTGACTTAAATAAAAATATTTTCCTAATTCCTTTTGGGGAAAGATGTGAAGAACAGATTTAATATGATATTTTAATAATTTTTATTAATTTTTATTGGCCCTAATTGTTGTTTGTCCATCATGTATAGACACCATAATTTGACCTAAGCTAATCATTTTTGAATTTTTCTGGCCATGTAAAGAATTATTTGTGGATTACGCTATATAATTTTACAAGAAAATTAAATAAATTAAAAGTTAACAGGAGTTTTTCTGAGGTGGTTGTTTCAGAACCACATGACCTTGGAACCCCCCTCCAGTCGTCTCTATTGGTGAGGTTGTTAAGGCAACCCCTATTGAGCCATTGGCTACCTCTCCAGGTGAAAGTGCCTCAGCTATTCATCCTGGCAGCTTTTCTAATAAGTCTCTATCTTTACAAAGTAGTCATGAGGACAACCCCAAGTGTAAGGTTGTTGGCTTTCATCATCATGGAAATATTAAGGTGTGGCATAGTATGGCTGTGCAGGTGGAAGAAGGATGGATTACTATCAAGGGTAAAAAAGATAAATCTTCACGGCCTTCTTTCAACATGACTCTTCGCTCCCACAAGAAAAGTGCTAATTGTAAATCTTGATGGGTTTTGTTTGGGTGCTGGCTTTTTTGTTGGCTACAGGCTATCCTTTATGCAGCCTAGCTTTTCTTGTTGTAAAGGGTTACAGATCCCTTCAAAATCTGCTTTTCCCTAATATCAAAACAAATTAAAAGTTATTAAAAATATGAAACCCCTTGTTAACGTACCGAAGCTTAGGTTACCGTGGCCAAGGAGGAGAATGAATGCATGGTGCCCGGCCAAAAAGGGTGGTGAAGTTGAATTTTGACGATACATCCCATGGAAACCTGGGTCTATTGGGTGCTGAGTATATCTTTAGAAACAATAGAGGAGAAGGAACAAAGTAATTAAAAATAAGTTTACCTCTATGAACAAACAATGCAACAAAGATGAGTGCACTTTAGAGTGGTTTGAAAGAAGTAGTCAAAGAAGGGATAAAAAACTAGCAATCGAGGGCAACTCCCTCATTATCATAAATACCATAATTTTTTTTTTCTAAATTGGAGGTTGAATAATATGCTCGAGGAGTGTTTGGACCTCCTTTGCAAGCTCGAGGAGTTTGAAATCACATGCATTTTTAGGAAAGGAAATTTGGAGGTGGACAAGTTGGCGAACAAGATAATTGATGATACAACATGAGCAATAACATCATGATAAATGAAGCACATTGCAGCCTCTCGTATGGTCTTAGTCGCGAGCAATGCATGGTAAATTGGTAGGTGTGATCACGATACACCCTTTGTGCCAAGTGGTGAAAGCATTTGGAGGAAAGGAGCTAGCACAATAATGATATCCAAAATTAATAAGTGTAGAGCATATGTAAATCACAAGGAAGGAAAATAAGAGATTTGATAGTGATTACTATCCTATACAAAGCATGAGAATAACACAACCTAGTCCTGTATCTTCTCTACCAAAACAAAAGGCGACTATGGGAATAGTAAGCTAGTGCTCTGAGTGCATGTCGAGCATGGATACTCTAGTAAGGTTAACCAACTCTAAGCATCAAATAGAATTCTTGGGGGAAATAATAATTCAACAATTGAAAGTGATAATGAAGGAGCATAACAGTAGATACCAGGTTAAGGCTATCAAATGGATCTTGGGTGTGAATTTCTTAGTGGATGAGGGACAACACAGAGTGAATTCAGATATCACCTCATGCTTCAGTGCCTCACTCTTAGACCTCAGATAAATGAAGGAGATGATAAAGGTTGTAGCTCTTGTAGTCCTCGAGAAGTAAAATCTAGGTGGTTTGGATGATATCTTGAGGGTTGCAAGGTACGACGTGCAGTTTCCATGGCCCAATAACATCGTAAGAGTGCTAGAGGAGGGGTATGTGGTTTAGTGGCCCCCCTTCCTTGGTAACTTCTGCACTAGGACCATGATGCAACATCGAACCTTAGTAGAAAAAGGATGTTAGTACCTCAAAGGGTCAGTACTATGGAACCAATATTCGACTTGGAATGGATTTGAGAGTTTGACAACACACCAGTTGGGGGTGAACTAAATTAAAATGATAGTACTATATAGTTTACATATAGTGTAGTATTTAAGATATCATATCAATATGTATGATCTGAATGTAATAGCTCCCTTTTGCTAATGAGCTAAATGTAAATGAGGTCTATTTTGATAGGTTGGGTAGAAGATGTAAAACCTTTTTTCATAAATATAATGACACAATTATAGTTGCAAATTACCAAGAAAAAACAAATGGAAGTCTAACATTTCAAGTTCATGGACCATTTTCATTAGAAATTAATCAAAAAAATGAAAAATTAATCCAATCATAAAAAAAAATACATATTTGAAAATTAGACATCGTGATCTATAATGGGTTTTAATTTCATAAAATAATTCTAAAAAAAACCCTTCAACCATATTGTTAAAGTCATTTATTTCTCTTGACATTACCATGACCTTGTATTTGCAGCTCCAAGGCTAAGGGTTGGGTTATCAAGCCTTTCTCAAGCCTAAAACCAAAGTAAAAAGTGGTTAGGAAATTCATTCCTTTTAGAACAAGTACTTGATTCAAAATGGGTACCCGTTTTAAAATTAGAATGGGTGTACCTATTTCAAAATGGGTATTCGTTCCTATTATATCCATTTTTTTTAAATTTGGAAAAAATGACTTACCACTTTATTTTTCAAACTTTCTTTTTTTGCAGTACAGATCGACAACAACATTTTCTACATTTTTTATTCAATTTTATCTTGTGCAATCTCTCAACAGGTCATATTCTATTAAATTTTTGCAAGGAGTCAATCACAAGTTCACTATTCTAAAGTGGAATCAAGAACAAGTAATTTTCTCAAGAGGAATAAAAAAGAGGGCTTTTGATATATTCATATTTATTTGTACTATAGAGTTTATAGAACAAAGGATCTACATGTAGTTTTACTTCAAAATTCCAAGGAGGTAACAATTTGAAAATAGATTAAAAATCATTTATTTTTTTTATGAAGAGAGTTGAAGGGCACACAATATACTAAGAGAGAGGGAGTGAATCAGTATATGCCAAAATCTCTTTAATTCAATATTAATTACCATTTATAACTTCTCCAAACATGAATCCCAAAACATCAAAGCAACACGTATTGATTTACTTAACATTTAAGCAACACAAATGCACACATTCACACAAAGAATACCATATATATGTGGAAACCTAGAATGGGAAGAACCACAATGAGAAGAGTTGCTTGGAGCTACTGTCCAAATCCAACCTCACAAAATAATATAGAACTTACAGTGGTTTTGTAGGCACCAACTCACAAGAGTTACAACCTTAATGAGAGACACCAATCTCCTCAAATTAAAATATATAGGCACCAACCCACAAGAGACACCAATCCCCTATAACATAGTCACTAAGCATCAACTCAGATCAACATTACAAAGAACATAAATCTTATCTTGAATCAATAGGCAAACACACCCTCTAATGATATCTCAGTTTTGCTCAACATCTCTAACTTTTCCTTTCTGCTCGCATATTATTTTACATATCCTTTCATGCATAATTACTCACACTATCACATATATTTCATTAGAGAGAGAGACACTATATATATATATATATTCTAGCATATAGCAACATCTCATGTCAGTTTAGAACCTTTTAACACTATTCATAATTAGCCACATGTTGACCAAGGATAGACCTTAATTCAAATTGATATAAAACGTGTAGTCAACATGGTTCTAAATCAAACACATCATGTGCTTCCTTCCAAATCCTTAAGATGGTCCTATTTTACCTTCACATGCTTCCTCCAATTGGTGTATGCTTCCCTTCTTTGGCGCAAACACTCAAACAACATTCACAGTTAATCAACAAAAATAGATTATATTCGGTCACTTCTATCTTTCTTTCTGCTGAAGCTCAACCTATGAAACTTTGGAATTTAATACATCACGAGTAGCCTTACTTTAGGTCCAAACTGAAAGCCATAGCATTCATCCATGATAGAATGTGGAGCCAAACACAATGATAGTTTAACATAGTGCATGAGTAACAAACCAAAAAATACTACCACAAACACTTTTAGATAACTTCCAACAACTATAATAGATACAAGATATCAATATTTTAAGCATACTAAAAGTTGCCTTTTTCCTAGTAATGATAAAATTTTAACATTCTATAGCTAATCACACCACATGTCACAATACTTCCTAATTTCAAATGCATGACATGACAAAAGTAATTACATTTAATTCTCATTGATATGTTGACCCTTTGGCAAATACATTTGACATTACACCTTTGACATCAATGAAAACATATGTTCAACAAGGGTTTGGTAATCATGGGATCAAAGCAAAGATAAATAAAAAATGTAGGAAGCTCATGACACCTGAAGAAATTGAAGCAAATAGAGATATGGAGGCAAACCAACAAAGAGATAGAAGAACAAGGATTCAACAAATAAAAATATTGAAGCATCTAGTTCCATGACTCTTGAAGAGGAGACCATGAAGGATGGGATGGATTTAGATGATGCAAATGTAGAAATGGTGAATATGGAAGAAAATGTGATTATAGAGACAAACTCAACTATGTCTTCAAATCCACCTTTCAATGATATGGAAATAGTGACTATGTAAACAACTTCGAGTATATCTTCAAATCCACCTTTCAATGATATGGAAAATGTGACTATACAAACAAATCCAGGTATGTCTTCAAACCCACATTTTGATGATTTTGATATTAGTTATTTAAATTAAGTTGGATATACCAATAATGATATCAACTATGCTAGTGAAAAAATATAAACACAAAATGAGAATGAAAATCCCTTGTATGGATGAAAATGAAGATGCTTTTTTCTTAAATTGAAAGAAATGTCTTAGATAAAAATCTTGGTAAATTTTTTTGGAGACAAATGAGAACCCATGCAAATAGATTATATAAAATGTTTTTTTTATAAAAAAAGTCTAGGATTTCAATGTCAACTCATGATGTGATTGATGAAAATGTGGACAATGTGAAAAGTGATGAAAAAATTAGGCATGTTTTTTAAAAACCTAAATAGAAAGATGATTCAATGAAACAAACTTTATATCTAGTGTTGCTAATGCTATCGATTCTATAGGAAAAAAGTTGATATAAAGATAAGAATGCAACATGATGTGTTATAACAACTGTTTAGTTAATAAATCAACTTCAAGTAAAAGAATATTTAAGATTAGTGAATTTATAAATATAAAACCTAAAACTTTGATAAGAGCAAAAAAGAGAAGAGAAAATATTGAAAATGATTCAATTAACCAATGTTGGAGCTTTAGTGGTAGAATCGCAAGGTATGACATGAATAAAACTAGCAATCACACCTTGGTGTGCAATGGGTATGCCGAAGATGTGTGGAAGGTCAATCAGAAAAAAATTGGTATAATTGTTGCATATATGTGTAGTACATGTGAGGTCAGTAGAGATGACAATATGTGAGAAGTTGGAGGATTTCAATGCCATGGTCCTTTCAACATGCTTGGAAATTCCAATAATTAACAATTAACAAGAGGCAAATGATAGAGACGTGACAATTTGAAAATGTGCTCCACCTAATTTCCACTTTTTTGTTAATCTTGAATGCCAAAGAACGTATATTAGTTTCAATTTTTTTGTACACATAAATGTATGATGGGTGCGCTAGAAACTTTAACTAAATCCTTTCATGAGCAATTTTTGTTACCACCCAGCTCCAGACATACAAAGGCTCTACAGTGGGACCCAATTTCTATCCCATATCATTCATTTGCTCGTCAAAAAGGTTTGAATATGTGGCATGGAAGGGAAAAGGTAAGTGTGAATTGAACCTAAAATTTAAAAAGACACGTGGTAGCTGCATGCCTCCACGTTTATTCTAATCCTTTTTCTATCACATGGTTCTCTTATATATCAAGCATAAAGCTGGTTTAAGCCGCATGCCTGCCATGTCTAACTCGCATTACAATCCACGTTCACTACTTGTGTTTGATGTTGGGTGAAAAAAATATCAGAGTGTTGAAACATTAATCACCTCACACATTAAAATAAATTTATACTTGCAACCAATTTTTTTTGTTCAAAAGGTTGCAACTTTTTTTTCAAATTAAACTGTGTGTTGTCTAAACATCAATGTTTCAAATAAAATATTGATACTTGAAAAACACACAAATATTGATACTTAAGAACACACAATTTAATCTAAAAACTTTAAGATCCTTCGTATCATGCTTTCCTTTCAAATCCATATTAGGGGAGAGGACCTAGTAGTTGAGCACCCTAGCTTCACGCTTCTCAAAATCCTACGTAGAAATTTCAAATCACTCCCAATTTTTTATAGCAGCTTACTTGACAATTCCCCTACTTATAGCTAAGGTTTCAAGGCCACATCATCAAATATGATGCCACATCAACATGCTTTTTATTGAGGTATCCAAAAAGGCCTAAAAAAAGTGAGACTAATACTTGTGCACTAAATCGTGCTTTATTGGTGCGCTGATGTGGCATCACATGATTTTTTGCTTTTTAGATCTAAGGAATACATTTCATTCAATTATGGGTAGTCATCACTAACACTAACAACTTTAAAGTCACAACTATTGGTCCAATATTGTTAAAAAATTGGGCATTAAATCAACAATGAGCTATAACAAGTATTGGAACATGCTTGGGTCCTCTCCCCTATAACAATAAAAAAAACTTAGAATAGTTTGATACTTCATCAGAGTGATTGCAATATACATAAAAACAACATTATTTAAAAGAAGTTAAATTACATCTACTCTTGACAAATGCCCACAATTTATTGCAATGAACACATTGGAACTATTCTCTATTTAATGGAAGTTATATTACATCTATTTCTTCAAAATAAGTTAAAGCTCAAACCTCCATCAAGAGATATAATAGTGCTTGTTAACAACTGGTAGGTTGTAATCAATTAGAAATCTGAGAAAATTGTGGGATTTGAATTCCTACGTAAACAACCAACTCGTGCTTTAACTACAATAGTCTTGTTGTGTGGTCTCACGACACACCCCAAGATTGTAAGGTTTCGGGACCTAAGTGAAAAATTAATGCTTATGGCAGGAGCTGGTTGGCAGAAGGATCACTAAAAGTTAAAGTTAAAAGGAAGTCTTTGGAGTAATTTGTGATTTGAAGTTATTGGTACCGGGTATTGGAAGGCCAGAGCAGTTGAAATGTTATTGAAAGGTTTGTGATGCGGTCAAACAATTGAGAAACCAAAGAGGTTTGTCAATTGTCACAACCATCCTTCACAAAATCAACACTTAAAACAATTTTTAAATAAAAAATTCCAGCATAGAATATTTTATTGCATTCAATGAAATACTAGAAGTCTACATTATCAGAAAAATCAATATTTCAATTCAAATTGGAAGATCCATCTGCAACTACAATCAACTATAGACAAGATTCAAAACCCATATGCAAACTCCCATAGGAAAAGTTCTGGAAATCACCAAAAATCACTATAGTTCCACAAAACTGTCACTTCTGTCCATCACTGCTCCCTGATTATCACAAATCTTTTAAAACGCCTTATGGGTTTGGTGCACCTCGTTCTCATTTTTTTGGATTATTTTGAAATTCTCAATTTCATTTCCATATGAGAAAGTTATGCCCAATTTACTGAAACTGGATTTCATAGTCACGACCTAGACAATATTCTCCAAAAAATTGTAGTCAAAACTCTACCTCTTCCTTTTTGGCATGGAAATTCATGTAATTGGCCTCTTGATTTTTCTTTTCATGAAAATTTTCAAATCTTTTCCTAAATTAGCATCCATTATCTCATTCCAAAACCTCCACTATCTCAAGCACTTGCACCAAGAAGATTCCAACACTTACAAAATAATTTAATATTGAAGGAGCATGAGGAGAGAATAATTTAAAAATAAATCATGCTTGCAAGTCCACAACCAAAAGAAAGAAATTAAAATAACACAAATAATTTTGGTGTATAGGATTTCCCGTGCACCCAAATGCTCTTGCATCAAACACCCAGGGTAAGAAGAAATGTTCCATGAGTTAGAGCTCATGAACATTTAAAAATCCAGTGCTTGTTCTTCAACCATCTTTCCTCCTTATCTACCCGTTTCTTTTTCTTCACCCTACTTTGAAACTTCCTATCTCCTCCTTCCTTCATCCTTCCTCTCTTTCTTCCCCTTATGAAATTCATTTCAAAATACCAATGTTGTTCTTTCCACCCTACTTCTTCACTATCAACACCTGCATACAAATTACCATTGAGAAACTCATAGAAATCAAAGAATTCTATTTGCACTTCTTTCACACCTTGTCTTCCTTCATCTTCCTCTTCTATGTCAACAAAATTTATCATACCTTGTTGTTCTGCATTCTGTGACCTGTTATTGCTGCTCCTAACCATCTTTTCCATTTCACTTTCTTTCACCAACTCATCAAAATACAAATTAGTTTGAACATTGTTGGCATTTAAATTAGCACCTCTGGAGTGGTGATTGTAAACGTTCAACTATTACAATTTTTTTGCAACACTTCTTCGTTATTTAAAGAGGAGAAGTCCCTCTCTGCTAAATGCAATGCGTAAGGAAGGGAATGGTAAACTAAGGTTCCTATCTTTTTGTACTTAGGGGTAGGACACAAGGGTGCACAAACACAATGTGTCGCAACTAAGATTTTTCTCTGGTTTCTGTAGATCTTAACTACGACTGTTCTAGCTTTTAATCTATCCAATATCCTCAAGGTAAATAGAGCATGAGGGTATAGGAGCGGGAATGGATTGGTTGGATCACCTGAATTCGTTGTCCCCTGAGAATATGGCCGAGACTTTGAACTCTCGGATATATGCCGGGATAAGATTGGTACAAGCAAACACTCTTTACAGTAAGCTAGATTTGAGACCTACCAAGGAGGAGGAACCCCTATCCGAGGTATGGGCTAGGAAATGACTTACAAGAAACAACAAATTACGATGTCTTGGCTAAAAAACTTGCTAAGGAGGAGGAACCCCTATCCAAAGTATAGGTTGAAGGACAATCCATTAGACAACAACAAACAATAACTGCCAATGACAAATATCCAAGGAGGAGGAACCCCTATCCGAGGAGGGAAATGAAACAACAAGCTAGTGAACACAAAACGTAGAAAGAACTCAAATAGGCAGATCAAAATGCAAGTGCCTTCTAATATTCTTCTTCAAGCTTCATCAACGAATTACAAAGATTGGGGCAACAAAGGCACAAAATCATGCACAATTATGATCAACCAATGAACTCTCATCCGAGAGTGAACAAATATTCGCTTTCAAAGTTGTTGGAAACAATGGCACAACAATTTTGCATAGCAAGTAAGGGTTAAACAAACAATGAGCCCAAGGCTCTTATTTATAGAACTCAAAGGAGTGGAAAACCCCAAAATCTCCTTGAGTTAACAATGAGTTCTTGCCAATCAATTAGCAAGATTTATTCCTAAAAAGGGGGAACAAGCAATTAACTGGAAAACTACTTAAGTTAACTGAAACTAAACAAAGAGTCAATTGGAAACTACTTCAGTTGACTGAAAGTGAACTAAAGGTAAAATTTAATACAAAGTATCCCTCCAAAATAGACATCCATATTTAATGGAGATCTGAGATCCACAAATTATGGAAGCGGATTAGACATCCTTAATGAGTGGGATCTAACAATGCATGATTTAAGGGATATGGAGTTAACTTGGAAAGGGGCATCAAGTCAAACTCAAGTATCATAAATTCCACTTGGAGGGTGTAGTACGTCCTTCCTTGGTTCTTCTACAACTCACCCATAATTAATAGTGTTTCTATCCATTTATTGAATTCTTCAGCCTCACGGGAGTTAATACTCTGTAGAATGATGATGTGGCTTTTGAGCATTACTTCACCTATTGTGAGCTGATATCTGAATTCTATACACTAAGCAGTTGCCTCTTTGAATTGGGTTTATAAAGCTGCCACCTTGGCTAACTTGCAACTATCTGGATCATCAAGAAAGGTACTGTGGATGGCATCTTTGAATTGATTCTGTACAGTGACCATCTCAATGTATTCTCCTCCCTCGCGTTGATATTCTAGGTGCGGCAAAGATGTTACCAACGTTCTTGCGAAGTTGATAATATTGGCGACCACCCATCGATAATCAATCAATTCTACTAAATGGGTGTCATAGGATTTCATCTTGTATGCCAGCTGTTCTTTCCAAGAAAAAAGATGTTGCTTGTTTTCCTCAGAGTAGACTGATTGATATACTAATTGCAAGTCTGCAATTATGCTCTCGTCTTCTAGCCTCTTTTCTTCCATTCTTTGTTCTGATTGCTGGATCTTTGCATGAAGTCCATGTGCTCTATCCTGTAACTGGTATAGA
Source organism: Sequoia sempervirens (assembly GCA_007258455.2). Lineage (NCBI taxonomy): Eukaryota > Viridiplantae > Streptophyta > Pinopsida > Cupressales > Cupressaceae > Sequoia > Sequoia sempervirens. The sequence continues at coordinate 230,583 of VDFB02344161.1, forward strand.
TTTTCCACTATACATCTACCTTCAAAAAAAAATCCTCCACTTGATCTCTCAAGTGTTTGTTGTATGTTAGCAATTGTTGATGATTTTGTTCTATGGGGAGATCTAGCAATCCTGTTGGTAAGGCTGAGACATTCGGGGTGCCATGCATCAAGCTGGAAATGTATGATCTCAATTGCTGGTTCTCAGCCTTTAAGGCTACTTTGTCTTTCCCATCCTTTAGCATCCTTTCTTGTGCACTCACTGAAGCTATCCCAAGAAGGTCTACCTCCACTTGTCGTGTAGTCTTCCCAAGGTTAAGTTTAGACAATGTGTAGTCTTTCACTTGTACCTCGTGTATGCTTTTCTCTACTGGTCGAGCAACAGTCTCTATGATGAGTGCACAATCTACATTCCTTTCCATGTGAACTTGCTTCTTCAACTTCTTCGCTAGTATGTCTTGTGGGACATGATCGAATTCAGTGAAGTCAAGTTCATAGGAGGGTCTTTCCCTCTTCCTGCCTAGGAAGCCCTCAAGCCAAATAGAATCTCAGCTAGCTCCACTAGAAGGAGGAAAGTGAGGCCCTTGAATGCCCAAAGTGTGAGACTGCGCTGGAGTGACGTCTCTCGGTGGCGAGTCCAAGTCAATGAGGGCTTGTGACTGCTGTGATGGTGGTGATGTAGGTGGCTTTGTTTCCATGACCGACACTATTTCTGCTGCTTCTTCTACTGTTGGCTTTGTCGCTTCCACTGCTGGCTCTGTCGCTTCCGCTACTGGCTCCTTAGCAATAGCAACCTCAACAACTGCTATTGCTGGCTCTGGGGCAACAATCTTTATTACTGGCTCTGGGGAAGCAATACCCATGACTACTTCAGGACTGTGTGTGGCTTTCTCCACATGTGTCCCCTATCTTCTTGGCCTTGTATGCTTCGACATCCTCATCCCTTGGGGAGGATTGCACCATTTCTTTTGTCTAGGCTTCTTCTTTGAAGTGGAAGGTGGTGTAGACTAAACCTGTGGCGGCTCTATTCTGTGAGGTACCACCTTTCTTGATTTCTTGTTGTCGAGATAGAGTTGGCTATTTCTAACCACTCTACTCGTCCTTTCCTCTATAGATGTGTTGTCCTTGGCATACCAATCCTCTCTTGGGATTGGTTGGGAGTCAACTGAATCTACAAAGAATGAGGGGAGAATGAATTCCCCTTCATCATCTAATAGGCTCTCGATGTCTTCTGACATGAAGTCAACAATTTGTAGGAGCCAAAATCTGCTATAGTTCCTTCTTCGCACTTCATACTCATCTTGAGAATTTACCCAATAATCTTCCATAGAAGGTTTATGTGATGAGTGTTGCTATAGATGCGATGCATAGAGCCCTCTGGGATCATAGGACCTCCTCTCAATGAGGTACTTGAGATTAAGCCTCACCATTTCCTAGCTCATCATCTTAGCATCCGCCACCAATCGACATCTATAGAGTCCCATTTCAATGGGAAAGTTTACAGCCGTCTTCTTCTTCAGGCACAAGTAAATGTGAACTTTAGACAATTGCCTAAGGAATTCCATGAAGACTACCCTATCTGAAGGGTATCGTGGCATCATGGCAGGGTGAACAATGTAGCCATACACGCGTATGTAGGAGAATGAAGGGAATTGGATGAACCAATCCACCCATTCTTCCATTGCCTCTCTGGCTGTTTGTGAAATACATACGTGAATCTCATGGTCTAGATCTCGTACGGTGTGCATGATGAAGTGATCACTTGTTCTTTTGAAATTTTGCTCCGCTTGAGTAAACTCAAGGTGCGCGAAGTGCTCATGAACCTTCTATACACCCAAGGTTTCCACATTGTTTAATATACTAAAATCACCTTTGAAGGAAATCAGGTATACTAGGTAAGAACACATGTGAAACCTGTGAGCTTCTAGATACTTGGTAATTTGTTGGTGGAGCATATCACTAATTAGAGTGGTCTAGTCATAATGTTCCCTCTTGCCGATGATTTTTGCAATGACATAATACATCCATGATTGGAATTGATTGCCATCCTCTTGTCCGGTGATTCTATTGAGTAGAGTGATTAACACTGCATACTCGTCTTTGCATTCTCCTCATCCCACCAACTTAGGCAAGTGAGGCTTTGTCACTTTAAGCCATTTCTTGGCCATTATCCCTTGAAATTTGTCCTTGGATGCTTTGAATGCCTTCTCGCATTCTGTCACTGATATGACTTTGCTGTTAGGACATGATGGAATATCAAAACACTTTTCTATATCTTGAGGCTTTAGATTGCAAATGACCCTCCACTGCTCTGATTTCTCTCATGGTAGGATTATAATGCTTAATACAAGCGATTACAAGCTCCACACTCTATCATGTGATGGGGATGGATGCAACCTATAGCAATCCAGATTCTTCAATGTTCTGCAACGCGATCTGATTCATGCCCTCCAACTGTTCTAGATCAACTACTAGGTTTACTTGATGTAAGTTTGTGTCAATCATTTTCAAGTAATCATGAAATAGGGTCATCTTGGTTCTGTATTGTACCTAAGAGTACTGCATCTTGAAATACTTAAAGATTGACTGTAAACTTGACCTTGTTCTGATAACTTTCGGAAACCCATGAAAATAGCGCCTCGCTAAGAAGTATTTTTCCGAAAAAAATCTGGCACATGGGTTTTGTTCGTGCTTCAATGTTGAATAAACTTAGTTCCTCATAATTTTGATTCAGAAACTTTTTTGGAAAAACCCCCAAAAATAGGGGCAACATGTTTGCTGATTCTAGAAAATCTGATGAGATGGGTTTCATTGGAAAATTATGCTGAATCTGCCCAATTGATCAGATTTGATGTAGCCTGCTGCTTTGTGTGACATGCAAGAAAACCTAAGACAAGAAGAGAGGAAGTAGATAGAAGATGGATTGGAAGTTTTTCTTTTATTTGACTCCCTGAGAAAATCTGTCTTTGAATCCAACCTCAGATTAGCAATCTTCTTCTGCTTCAAATCTACAAGAAATATCGAAGAACAGACAAATACCTTGGCCAGATTTGTAAATGGCATCCTTGAGAGCTAATGGCTGTTCTTGATCATCAACCTAGAATGAAAGAATGAAGTGGGATGCCTATATCTTGATTATATAGACTTAAGCCTCAAATCCACAAGTTTGGGAACTTAACTCATGATCAAAAGTTGATTTGGCTTGATTTGAAGTTCAAAAAGGTGATTTCCATTGATCGTGGAGCAAATTGGCCAAGTTTATCTCAAAATATATTGACTTTAGTCAACAACTTTTCCTTTGAATTTTTCTAGGCATCCCTTTTGAGTTTTGCAATTTTTTTATTATTTTCTTTGTTGAAAGACCCTAGATTGATCCTGAATCCAGATTGATTTGTTGATCTTGAGCTGTTGCTGGTACATTCACCATCTAGCTAGAGGTAAACTAAAGAGAAGTTCCTGGGAGGTACTAAATTGAAAAGATGAGTTTGTGCCTTTCTCAAGAAACACCTTTCTCAAGAAAGGGCGCTTTTTCCTTTGCCTTGGTGAATTTTCAGTATTTTTTCTTCAGCCTTTTGAGTTGACCTCTCGTGCCTTGATCTAGATTTCTTGTTGATTGAAAAATCAGATGATGTTGTTTGATATCTCATTAGGTAGCTAGCTTCGTTTCACTGAAGATGACTGGATTTAGAGAACTCAAAAGTTAGTTTAGGGTTCTTTTATTCAAGGGCGCCTCTCACTGAAAAAGGGTGCTTTTTCTCTTCTGCTCAATGATTTTCATCTAAAATATGCTCTAGTTTGATCCAGATTATTTGTTGATTGCTCCATCAGATACTTGTGCTTGTAGTTGTGTTCTCGAGATCAACCTAGATTGAGAAAACTGCCTTGGGAGGCCTTCAAACATCTAATATCATCTGGAGTTCCAAAGAGAAGGGCGCCTTTCCTTGGAAAGGGTGATTTTTTCACCTTGATCTTCACATTCGACATCCATTTCTTGATACTTCGTCAACTACCTCTTTTCGCTCTGTCGACAACTGCTGGTGATCAACTCATCAGATGATCTTGTTGTTTGTTTCATTGTCGAGCCAACAAGCGAACATCGAGGGTGACTACCTTGGATGATTCAACATATTACATTTGATCCTTAAGAATCAAGGGCACCCCTATCTGAAAAAGGCTCTTTTCAGCATCGTGAACTGATCTCTCCTTCGTAACGTTTCCAGAGTTAGTCAAATTTGACCTTTTCTAGAAATGAGAATCTCCTTCGTCAAATAGCATCATTTTGGACCTTTTTCACCATGGTTGCATCGTTGAAGCTTTTTTTAGCTTAGCTTTCAACACCTGGTACTGGCCAATCTATCATTAATGGCTGCAAAGCTCCTAACTTTGTTCCTAAAAAATAGAAATAGACCCACCAGAGTAAAAAGTGTCTTTTGATGATTCTGACTTGACCAATGTGATCGTGAAGTCATTTAATCCTATCAAAATCATTTTCAATCATTTTTGGGAAGGTCCTATTTTCGGGGGTTACCCTGAAAATAGGGGTGTAAAACCCTAATTCTCAAATTTTAAGAATTTTGCACATGTGTTCCTTGACAAAAACCCACAAAGACCCTATATTTGGTTTGACCTAAAACAAACTTTTGATGACATTTTAACAAGATTTAGCTCAATTTATACAGAATGCCAAAAAACTATTTTGAGTACAACAAACATCAACTTCAACAAATTTAGAAAAATCAACAAATATATCGATCTTTCCCTCTTTCCCTACTAGTGTATCAAACTCATATCCATTATTGTAAACCATGTCATTTTTATATAAATCAACATCTTCTTTATCAACAAGTAATTCTAAAAATTCAAACTTTATCTCAATATTTGTTGCAACTTTTGTTTCACCTATCGTTAACACAAGCCACTACTTCTCTACTATTGCAATCTATATTAATAAGTCACCTTCTTCTTCATTTGCTGCTACTCTTTCAATTTCCTTATTCACTATCTTCTCCATAAACTCTTCTTCACTCTGTTTTACCAAAAATTCTAATATTTCCAAGTCCTTCAATGGACAAAACTTTGCTGCAACTTCATGGTTATCTTCTACAACAATACTATCTTTTTCATGCACAAATTCATGTATCTCTTTCAAATAAAAATTTCTTTCACAAATATCATATGGAGGACTATTTACTTGGATATTTTCTTGCTTCTCTATTGCTGCCCCAACTTCACAATCACCATATTCTTTTATCTTTTCTTCATGCAAATCAATATTTACTTTGCAAAACTCAAATGAAGGCGATAATACCTTTTTTGTTGTTGTTGCAACCTCTTTTCTTGTGTTCGAAATTCATTTTTATTTTCTTTTATATCATCAACAAGATGCACATCTGTTGCTACCTCTTTCTTTCTCCATTCTTTCCTTGTGCCTTTCTTCTTTCCTTGCTTTATTTCATCTACATTTGTGTGGGCTGATCCCACATGACAAGTTCTCTCCATACTCTTTCCACCATAGGGCTGCCATACTGCACTTTAACATTCTCTTTTTCGCTGTCCTCTTTGCCAAACCTCTTCTTTTCCTCTTTCTTCTCTTTGCTGTCCTTTATTACAACTTCTTTTCCTTCTTCATATCCTACACACAAATCATTATTTGCAAACTCATTATGAAACAAACAATGTAATTTAACTTCATCTATTTTATGATTTTCTTCAATTGTAGCTTTCTTTTTCATTCCCAAGCTTTCCTCAAGGGCATCCAATCTCACTTATATCTTTCTCAACTCTTCAAAGAGCTTCTTTTCTCTCAATTTTTCCCAATACTCTTCCCAAAATAACATTCTCATAGGTCTTCTAATGACCCATCTTGTCTTCTTTTTCAAAGCCATTTTTAGAGACTCACAAGTCCCTCTGCAGTTACAAGTCCTCCTTGCAAGAAACTCTCTCGCTTTAGGGTATCAACCCTCTGCAGTCACAAGTTCTACCCGCAACAAACTCACTCTTTCTTATCCTCTACCCAATAGATGGTTTTTGGAAGACACACCTTTCTCTCATACACCTTCTACCCAACCTTAACCCCTACTGGAGGATAGTAGTCACAAATCCTCTTTCATACCCGCAACAAACAAACATTATCACAACTCTCTCTCTCTCTCTCACAACTTCACCACTTCACTCTTCAACACTCTTCACCCACAGGTCCTTGTGAATACTCTGCACTATCACGATCTTCTAGCTCTTATACCATTTGATGCAGTCAAACAATTGAGAAACCAAAGAGATTTGTCAATTGTTGCAACCATCCTTCACAAAATCAACACTTAAAACAATTTTTAAATAAAAACTTCCAACATAGAATATTTTATTGCATTCAATGAAATACTGGAAGTCTACATTATTAGAAAAATCAATATTTCAATCCAAATTGGAAAATCCATCTACAACTACAATCAACTATAGACAAGATTCAAAACCCATATGCAAACTCCCACAGACAAAGTTTTGGAAGTCACCAAAAATCACTATAGTTCCACAAACTCATCATTTTTAACCATCACTGCTCCCTGATTATCACAAATATTTTAAAATGCCTTATGGGTTTGGTTCGCCTAGTTCTCAACTTTCTGGATCATTTTGAAATTCTTAATTTCATTTTTGTATGAGAAAGTTATTCCCAATTTACTAAAACTGGGTCTCATAGTCATGACCCAGGCAATATTCTCCTTCAAAAATTGCAATCAAAACTCTACCTCTTCCATTCTGGTGTGGAAATTCATGCAATTGGCCTCTTAAATGTTCTTTTCATGACAATTTTCAAATCTTTTACTAAATTAGCATCCATTATCTCATTCCAAAACCTCCACTATCTCAAGCACTTGCACCAAGAAGATTCCAACAGTTACAAAATAATTTAATATTGAAGGAGCATGAGGAGAAAATAATTTAAAAATAAATCATGCTTGCAAGTCCACAACCAAAAGAAATAAATTAAAATAACACAAATAATTTTGGTGTGTAGGATTGCCCATGTACCTGAATGCTCCTGCATCAATTTGGTAAGTGTTGCGGTTTAGAAGTAAAAGTTTAGGGAAATGTGAAGGTTCTAGTAATGATCGAGATTCGGGAAAGTTTTGTTCTGGTAAAAGCTGAAGTTGTTGGGTACTGGGTATTGAGTAACAATGATGAAGGTTGAGCTTAATTGTCTAAGTTTTCCCGAGAGTTCGAAATATCTAGTAACCAACCTAAATGGATAATTACACAAGATTATATTAAAAGTGTGTTATTTATGATTTGTTTAAAATGATGATTTATCAATGATGGGTTTTATTTTCATGAGAGTTTTATAAATTTTTTTTAAAAGGGGATTGATATATTGAATTTTATGTGTAGGAAAAATAGATTGTGATGTAGTATTTGGGTATGGATGGTCAGGAAAATTTGGATCCTGAGTAGTGACATAACCAGGTCCCCTAGGTAGTACACTCCAACAATCCATGTGAAGAAGGAGTTTACAATGCTGTAATACTAAGAATCTTGGTATTACAAAGTGGCGAAATAGTGCGCTGAACTCTAGGGTAATTTGCTTCTAGATGTTTTAAGCCTGAGTCAAAACCTGAGTGTATGAATCAAAGTGCTAGTGGATGGCGGTATCTATATCCAGTTCCACCTAATCATTCTGAATGTATGGGAAGTTCCTACATTTTGTTTGATAAATCTACTCAGCTCCAAGTTAATGTCCTGATTATATTTCAAAGATGGAGATCCCAAAATATTTTAAAGTGCTGAAGAAGGTTGAAATCCATTGGCTTATTTAGTAATTCTTTTGCTAGTTGTCATATTCTGGACGTGCCTTGTTGTGATTCATCCCTTTGATTCCCTCTCATGTGTTGATTGAATTTCCCGAGCGTCTTGTTCTTATAAAAGGTTGAGAGATGTTTCATTTTAAGTTAAGTTTAGAATTTCTGGATGTCGAAGAACCAAATTTTTTTCAAGTTTTGTTCTTTTTCCTTTTTTTGTTCCATTCCAAATTAAAAAAATGTATGTTTCATTAGAAGTTAATCAATATTAGAGCCAATTTGAAAGCTATTTCCTGATATGAAATCTTACGTAGCTGATTGTTTGTTCCTATTGGACAAGACTGTGTGCTGCGTCGTTTAAGGGTGCATACTGACACTATCCGGTGGAAAATAATCCCCCCTTTCTTTAAAATCTTGCATCATTTTGTGCCTAGCTATAAAGCAATATGGTGACGTATGGAATGGTTTGCTCTGGTTTGGTTATTTCTTGAGACATGCGTGGATAATGCTTGGGAGAAATTTTACTTTTTAGTAATTTTTTATGCTTTATTTTAGAATAGATGTTTAAATTTTTGAAAATTTTCCAAAAAAGTTATGAATGCATGAAGTTGTATTGAAAATATTTTGATTCCATGATATTTTTAAATTCTTAAAGCTAAATCTACTTGGATGAATGCAAGTTATTTGAAGTTCATAAAATGTTATTGCAAATTTGTCGATTTCATGAAGTTGTTAAATGATTGGACCGAGGTTCTTTGCTAGTTGCCCTACTAGTTGATCCACCATGTTTTTCACTATAAATTTTCATTGAATAGATGCATTACAAAATAAAGAGGACATGTAGAAATGTTATAATGGAATTTGAATAAATACAAGTAAGTATATAGTTCTATATATTTAATTGATAGTCAATATAAAGTTAATTCATTTTCATTTTATAATTTTTTAGAAGTGATAGCATATCCCCTTAAGTTAAACACTCTTAGCTCCTCTTAAGCCATCCTAGATTACGTACCTTTTAACCCATCTCCTAATTGTATAACTAATTATCTCACATGACACATAATTTGAGTCAAGGCTCTTAATCTATCCTCTTATAACCCCTTAAGTCATCCTCTTAGCTACCCTAAATCCATCCTCTTACATCCCCTTAAGTCATCCTATTAACTCCCCTTAAGCTATCCTCTTACCCCCCTCTTAATTCATCTCCTAATTATATAGCTAAGTTTCTCACATGACTTAGAGTCAAGGATCATGCGTATCTCCCCTTAATCCATCCTCTTATGGCACCTTAAATCATTTCATAATTATATAATTAATCATTTTTATTTCAAGTCCCCCACAACTAGATAGCATTGGTGACCACTACTTGTGCATTCAACAACTCATGACAAAATACAGTAGATAATTTTCCATATGGTAAGCATCACTTGAATTTGTAAGGAATTTCAAAGATCCTATTTTCTAACTTTATTTAAATTGTAATTTCCTTGTATGACTTGGAGTTATGACTCGTAAAATGTATAGCTAATTTACTTACATCCATTATTTTTGCAATTTCCCTATTATTAGATCCACCATGATTGTCACTAATTTTTTTCATTGAATAGATCCATTATAGAAAAGAGAGGACATGCAGACATGTTACAATGGAATTTGAATAAAGACAGGTAAGTATATAGTTCTATATATTTAATTGATAGTCAATATAAAGTTAATTAAATCATTGTCATTTTATAAAAAGTTTAGAAGTGATTGCATGTCCCCTTAAGTCAGATCCTTTGAGTGACACATGACACATACTTTGAGTCAAGTCTCTTGTATATCCCCTTAAGCCATCCTCTTAGGACCCTTTAAGCTTACATCCCCTTAAGTCATCCACTTAACTCCCCTTAAGCCATTATCTTACCCCCCTCTTAAGCCATCTCATAATTATAGCTAAATTTATCAAATGACTTAGATTCAAGGCTCATGTGTATCTCTCATTAATCTATCCTCTTATGTCACCTTAAGTCATTTCATAATTATATAGTTTTAATCATTTTTGTTTAAGATCTCCACAACTAGATAACATTTGAATTTTTAAGGAATTTCTAAGATCCTATTTTCTAACTTTATTTAAATTGTAATGTTCTCACATGACTTGGAGTTAAATGACTCATGCAAAAATATATAGCTAATTTATTTACATTCATTATTTTTGTAGGTTCCCTACAAGTAGATCCACCATGATTGTCATTGTAACAATTTTTCATCATATAAATTATGTTAAATCAATTTTGTGGTCTTGAACTAAAAGTAGACAAGATAATTGTATTTATATATGTATATGTTTCATCATGTTTTTGATTAAGGGTAAAATAGGTTTTGATGGGACCCCGAAACCTAGTACAAACAGGTTTTATAGGGACTTGAAACCCAAACAAAGAGAGAGCTGCCTAAAATAAAAGACATAGACCAACAACAACCATAAAGAGAAAGAAAAGACTACATGAGCTATTAAACATCATGTTATTAAATGTGTCTTCGATGTATGAAATTACATTCTTATAAATGATCACATTTTATATTGTGATATTGCTATCAGGGCTCAACTGTGTAGTTTTACGAGTCAAACTTATTGACCCATGTTTCATGAGTAGTGGTTCACAATAACCCATCTCTCATGATAAAGAATGGTCCACTTATCACTCATTACATCTAGGTGATGCTCACAGAGGTGAAGCACTGTGACTTCTTGGGAGGTCACCCATCCCAATACTACTCAAGCTCAAGTGCGCTTAACCATAGAGTTTTCTCCAAGGTTTTGAAACTTTCAAGCAAATTCATATCATAGATTTATATGCAAAAAGTGGCGGCATAGAAAAAGATATATACATCTTAAAATGGATTTGGTAAAAATTATTTAAGAACATTAAATAAAATTAAGTTGACAAGTGTAAAATAATCTTCCATAGCTTTCACTAGCATCCTTCATGTTTTGTGCCAAAATGAGAATTTTGAAACAGGCTGTATGCATTCTTCAAAGAATAAATAATAAAAGAATATCATCAGATACAGTTGCTAGTAACACCGTAATCATGCATGATTTTTTAAAAATTTTCAAACATATGCACTCAATAGGTGTAAAATAAAAATCCCATGGCCCACCGCATGAGACAGGCACATAAAATCAGAGCTAACGATAATAGAGGATGGATGTAAGGTGGCATAGTTTGATTCTTTTCCTTATGTCATTCATATAGTATAATCATCAATAAAGGTGAGGGAATACCTTGATCCTACAAGTGATGGTGTTCTAAAAGGACCCATTACATCAGTATGAACCAAATGTAAAGGAGTTTTTTCTCTCCATGATTTACCTTGTGGGAAACTTTCCACATGTTGCTTTCCCATAGTACATCCTTCATACACCTTATGACTTGATGAGATATTTGGAAGCCCATGCACCATATATAGTTTCTCCATAAGCTTGAGGCTTTGATAATTGACATGTCCCATATGCTCATGCCATAACCTACTCATATCATCATATTTGGCTTGATAACACACATAGTTTCATTTCCACATTTATAAGTAAATTCTTGGAATTTATATAATCCGTTCTCCATTTTACTAATTGCATAGTCACTTTGTAATTATTACTCATATCATTGATTAAACATTTATCATTGTAGAACTCTATTTTGTACCCTTGATTAGCAATTTGAGATACAACAAGAAGATTTATCTTCAAATTTGGAACTAACTTCACATTTTTGAACACACCATTGTCAACTTGAACAATTCCAGTTCCTTTAACTTCCAAAGCACTATTATTCCCTAAATACATTTTCTTTGAATTGATATCATTTCTTAGTGATTCAAATTGTTCCTTATTATAACACATATGTTGTGTAGCGCCAAAATCAATAACCCAATCCTCCTTATAAGAATTATTTGCTTTAAGTGCAATACAAAGAGCATTACTTTTAGAATCAACCTTTTTTGTAAACTTATTTGGATTCCTTTATGTATCTTTAATCCTCTTATAACATTCATTTGCTTTGTGACCCAACTTACCATAGTAGTTCTACATTTCCACTTACTTTTATTATAATCCTTGGATGGAGTGTATCTATTGTCATACTTCCAATTTTTATCTCTTGAATGATTTTCTTGTGTATTTTTTAAATTTTGTTTCCCTTTCATTATGAAAGCTGCACCGTTAAATGACTTCATTTCTTTGATTTGACATTTTTCTTCTTGCACTAGCTTAGCACAAAAATCTTCATATTTTATATTCTTTAATTTATCAACAATATCCAACCTTCTTATAAATGATTGATAAGATCTTGGAAGACTTTGTAAGATTATTTGCACAAAATATTTATCATCTATATCTTTTCCAAGAGAAGCAAGTTCATTTTTCTTTTCCTTTAATTTACTTAGATGACATACTAGCTCTTGTTAATTTGATAATTTCATGTTGTACAATTCTGTGGTGAGAGTTAGAATCCATACGTTACCTAAATTTTCATATATACTATTGAAAATATCCCATACTTTAACTCTTCTCTCATTGCAAACTTCTGGAAACACTTCTTTTGAAAGTGTGAGCTTAATCAATGCTGTTACCTTTTTATCTCTTTTATCCCAATCTTCTTGCTCTTTTCTAGTATGTACTTGCTGGTCTTTGTTCACTACCATTAACAATTTCATAACAATTTTGAAGCATTAGAAAAATATCCATACAAGACACCTAATCATAATAATTTTTTCCATTTAATTTAATTGTAGGTAAAGGAATACCAATTGAATTTATCATGTGAAATTCCCTCTTTTTTAGATGAGAATTAAAATAAAAAATCTCTTACCAATTTTTACTGATTTGATCCTTTCTTTGCTGGAATATTGTTTACCTCTTTTGCCACAAAAATCATATTGTTCAAACTCCAATCACAACCTGCATAGTTCAACCAACACTACAAAACCCACAAATTTCAGCCCAAGATTTAAAAGGGCTTTGGTAATTAACAAAAAAAAAATTTACAAAGCATCTTCCTTGAGATTTAACAAGTTTCTAAATTTGACGAACTTCACTTCAGATAGTGCTTTTGTAAATATGTCGGGAATTTGATTTTCTGTTCCATAAAATTTTAACTCCACCACTTGATTTTCTATCAAATCACAAACAAAATGATGATGTACTTCTATATACTTCGATCTAGCATGATATACTAGATTTTTGCTCGCTTGATAGTGCTTTGATGATCACAAAATTTATAGTAGTCAAGGACAAACTTTTGGATTTTGTGTTTCTTCAAGTAGTCTTCTAAGCCATAATGCTTCTTGAGATGTCTTTGATGAAACAACATATTCAACTTTTGTAGATGATAGTGATAATGTAGCTTGTTTCTTGTTGCTCCATGAAATTGGTCCTGACCTAAGATGAAACATATATCCTAAAGCTGAGGGTAAACCCACAAAACTAGTTTACAATTCCAGTGAGGAAGGAAAATTGCAAAAAACACCCCCATGGGAAAAAAATGGTTTTTGGGGGTTCAAACGAACATTTGGTTCAAGCGAACCCATTAAATGCTGGGTCCCACCATAGTTCTCATTTCCGAAAAAATACAAAAGAAAAATTTGTGGAAAGGGGGTTCACTTGAACCCTGGTTCAAGTGAACCTCCAAGGGGGGTTTGCTCGAACCCCCCTTTCCCCCTTTCTCCCCCTTTGACACCAAAAATCTCTAGAATTTTTCCCTTCGAAGCTCAAGTTGAGGATGAAAATGGAGACTTCACATACCCAATTGGATGATGGTAGTCCTTGGAATGAGATATGCAACGAATATTATTTTAATATGTTTTGGTTTTATTATGTATTTATTTTTTTAGTTTGATTAAACATAGGTTTTTCACTGAAAATCAAGCTCTTTGTTCTACACATGTGGAAAAATAGTAGATTATCAATTTTTTTTTGAAAAATATCAGTGCACTAGATATTGATGTCCTTGATCCAACAAAATAAATAAATTGAATTTTGATACATACAAAAAAAGTTATGTTGTATACAATCCGCCTATGTCTGAATTGTAATTGGTTTGACTTCGAAACTTGATTAAGGAAAAAATATTCAATGAAATGTTATGAAACCAATTCCATGCAGTAGATATCATAGTTACAAATCTAAATTAAAAAAAAAATACAATTTTATCCTTCATGGAAAAAAGGTTATGTTGTATACGGTGAGCATCACTCCTTAAAAATGGTGTATTGAAAAAAAACTAGTTTTCGAAGGAGATGGAAAAATAAGTGCAATCTGATTCCAATTTTTTTTAAAAAATATATTTAGAATCTACAGAAAAAATATCACAAACCACTAGTTTGCATCATCTTCAAATTCCTCACGGTTTAGCCACTATAGGTGCTCAAAAGTGAAGATTTAGTTAGAAGAAATCAGTTCAGTGTCTAGTTTGGCCAAAAATTGTAAACCAGTATTGTGGGATCACCCTTGATTTTCTGTCATCAATGTCACTTGCATAATCAAAATCTGTATATCCAACTAAATTAGGCTCTCATCCATATTTGTACTCAATTCTAAGTTGATAAGTGCCTTTAATATATTTTAATATTCTCTTGGATACTTTCCAATGATCAATGTGTGGATCTAACATGTACTTGGATACAACACCAACTGCATATGCAATATATGGTCTAGTTATGGTGAGATAAAAATGACTCCCAACTAATTGTCTATAAAATTTTCCATTCACCTTGTTTTAAGTAGAGTTAGCACTTAATTTTAATCCTACTTCACATGGTGTATTAGATGATTTACAATCCCTCATATTAAATTTTTTTAATACATCAAGAGCATATTTGGTTTGAGAAATCATGATCCTTCCTTCTTCTTGCCATACTTGCATACCCAAAAAATAGTGCATCAACCCTAGATCAGTTATTTCAAAAGCTTGTTTGAGTTTATTCTTTGTTATTTCAATATTATGTGTACATGATCTCCTATAATAATCAAGTCATCCACATATAATACAATAATAACAACTTTATCATCACTACATGTTTTACATACACATCTAGATCAACTTCTTTTAAATCCTGCATCTATAAAGTACTCATTTATTTTGGAGTACCATGCCCTTGGAGCTTTCTTAAGACCATATAATGATTTTTTAAATCTACACTCTAGATGTTCTTCACCAATTTTAACAAATCCAAATTTCTTCCTTTAGATCACCATGTAGAAATGCGCTTTTTACATCCATTTGAAAAATTTTCCAACCAAAATTTGTAGCTAGATCAACTATTGTATGAATTGAACTCATTTTAGCAACTGAAGAAAAGGTTTTAGTATAATCAATACCTTCTGTTTGTGAGAAGCCTCTAGCCACTAGCCTTGCCTTATATTTTTCAATAGCTTCATCTGATGTGAACTTTACTTTGTAGGTCCACTTGCAACCAACCACACTTTTACCTTTTGGAAGAGTTGTCAATTCCCAAGTTCCATTTTTCACTAAAGAATTGTATTCATCTTGCATTTCCACTTCCCATTCTTCTTTTCCTTTTGCTTCCTCATATGTACTTGGAGTGTCAACCTGCATCACCCTAGTCATAAGAGCATAGGTAGCAAACATATTCCTAGGGCCTTCTTGGTAAATTTCTTGAATACTTCTAGTCTTCTGCATGTCTTCATCATCACTTTCACTTGATGCTTCAACTTTTGTTCCTTCTCCTCCTATAGAAGATTGCACACCTTGATTTGGATCATTAGTATAAGTAGAATTATCTTCTTCAATCAAGATTGGAAAGCAAGATAATGTAGGAGAATGATAATTTTGAACATCTTCATCAAATTAAACATTCCTTTTGATATGAATTTCATTTGTTTTAGGATTATATAACCTATATCCTTTTGAATCCTCACTGGATACCCAACCATTATGCACTTCTCACTTTTCCTTTCAAGCTTGTTCCTCGTTTCATTGGGAATGTGGGCATAAGCATTACATCCAAAGACTCTAAAATGAGATATTGTAGGATTTCTACCACTCCATGCCTCTTTTGGTGTTATGTTCAAAATTTCCTTAGTAGGTGTTCTATTAAAAATATAAATTGCAGTACAAATTGCTTCAGCCCAAAATTTAGCTTCTATATTTCTAGAATAAAGCATGCATCTAGCCATTTCTATTATAGTTCTATTTTCTCTTTCTACAACTCCATTTTATTGGGGTGAGTAGGAGATAGTTGTTTCCTTCTTTATACCATGTTGTTTACAAAAATCAAAGAAAGCTTTGTTTATATATTTCATACCTTTATTTGTTCTTATTATCTTTAGAGATCTTCCACTTTGATTTTTAGTTAATGCCTTAAACTCTTTAAACTTATCAAGCACTTCATCCTCCCTTTTTAGAAAATATACCCAAATTCTTCTGATATAATCATCAATAAAGGTGAGGGAATACCTTGTTCCTACAAGTGATGGTGTTCTAAAAGGACCCATTGCATCACTAGAACCAAATGTAAAGGAATTTTTGCTCTCTATGATTTACCTTGTGGGGAAATTTCCACATGTTGCTTTCCCATACCACATCCTTCACACACCTTGTGACTTATGAGATTTTTGGAAGCCCATGCACCATATATAGTTTCTCCATAAGCTCGAGGCTTTGATAATTGACATGTCCCATATGCTCATGCCATAACCTACTCATATCATCATATTTGGCAATAGCACACATATTCTCATTTCCACATTTAGAAGTAAATTCTTGGAATTTATATAATCCATTCTCCATTTTACCAATTGTAGTCACTTTGTAATTATTACTCATATCCTTGATTAAACACTTATCATTGTAGAAAGTCCTATTTTATACCCTTGATTAGCAATTTGAGATGCAAAAAGAAGATTTGTCTTCAACTCTAAAAGTAACTTCACATTTTTGAACACACCATTATCAACTTGAACATTTCCAGTTCCTTTAACTTCCAAAGCACTGTTATTCCCTAAATATATATTTTTTGAATTGCTATCATTTTTTTAGTGATTCAAATTGTTCCTTATTATAACACATATGCTGTGTAGCACCAAAATCAATAACCCAATCCTCCTTATAAGAATTATAAATTCTTTAAGTGCAATACAAAGAGCATTACTTTTAGAATCAATTTTTTTTTGTAGACTTATTTGGCTTCCTTTCTATATCTTTAATCCCCTTATAACATTCATTTGCTTTGTGACCCAACTTATCACAGTAATTACATTTTCATTTACTTTTATTATAATCCTTGGATGGAGTGTATCTATTGTCATACTTCCAATTTTTATCTCTTGAATGATTTTCTTGTGTAGTTTTGTAATTTTGTTTCCCTTTCATTATGAAAACTTCATCACTAAATGACTCCCTTTCTTTGATTTGACATTTTTCTTCTTGCACTAGCTTAGCACATAACTCTTCATATTTTTCTCCTTATGCTCGCTTTCATCCTAATGATGGATCATAGAGTGCGATCCGAAATGTTGATGCAAAAATATTTCACACAATCAAATCCAAAAATTAACTAAGAAAATCTTGGAAGACTTTGTAAGATTATTTGCACAAAATATTTATCATCTATATCCTTTCCATAAGAAGCAAGTTCATTTTTGTTTTCCTTTAATTTGTTTAGATGAGGGACTAGCTCTCGTGAATTTGATAATTTCATGTTGTACAATTCCGTGGTGAGAGTTAGAATACATACATCACCTGGATTTTCATGTGTACTTTTAAAAATACTCGACACTTTAACTCCACTTCTCTCATTGCAAACTTCTGAATAATTTCTTCTGAAAGTGTGAGCTTGATCAATGTTGCTGCCTTTTTATCTCTTTTATCCCAATCTTCTTGCTCTTTTCCAGTACTTGCTGGTCTTTGTTCACTACCATTAACAATTTCATAGCAAATTTGAAGCGTTAGAATAATCTCCATACAAGACACCCAATCATAATAATTTTTTCCATTTAATTTAATTGTAGGTAAAGGAATACCAATGGAATCCATTATGTTAAATTCCCTCTTTTTGAGATGAAAAAAATGGAAATATCTCGCCGGTTTTCTGATTTGATTCTCTTTTTTTTGGCTGCAATATTGCTTGCTTCCTTTGCCACAAAATTGTGTTGTTCAAACTCCAATCACAACTTGAATAGTTCACAATGAACACTATAAAAACCACATATTACAGCCCAAGATTTAAACATGCTTTGATACCATATTGAATAAATAAAATATTTAAGGTAAAATAAATAAGGCTGCAGCAAATAAGGAACACTTCAATATATTACCAAATTACATAACAGCTTAATGATTTCTTGATGATTACAATGGCAGCGTGCTATATTTATAGATTCATGAAAATCTCTAGAATATCTTAGAAAGACTAGGAAAAGACTCAAACAAAAAAATCTAAAAAAAAGACTAAAATTAGATAGAAGTTTCCATCTAGAAATGGAAGTTTCCATAATCTGGAACATTCCATAAGATAAACATTATCTCCGACATAAAGCAATCCAACTTCATCTTCAATCCACATCAGGGTATTAAGGGGTTGGTGCGTTGCAAGATGTGAACACTTAGAACTTACTAAATTATGTGGGACCTTTGCATTCTTATCTCTATAATAAGGAAGAATTCAACTCAAAATCTACCATCATTAATGAGAAAGATGATGGCATTCCTACCTTAGCAGCATTTGGTATTATGTCTAGTAGCTCACATCAAGGGTCATGATGTACCAGAACTATACGGCAGAATGGACTACACAAACCAGGTTCTTTGATGGGAAGCTCATCTTTTGATGGCCTTGAGGATGAAAGCATACATACTGGAGATAACCTAGATGGAGGTGCATTTGATGGTCTATCTACTTGGGCAGGGATCAATGATACTGAAGCACTATCTAAGGAATTCAAAAGCATGAATTGTAGAATTCCACACTGGCTATCAAATCCTATGCCAAATGAATTTACTGAGGCCATTAAAAAAAGTGATGCTCCTTTAAATGTGAAGTATCTCCAGACTATGGTAGAATGCTTATGTATGCTTGGGAAAATTGCAGCTGCTGGTGCTATTATAAGTCAGAGGCTTAGACCCACTGTTCATGAAATTATAACATCTGAAATGAAAGCTAGATTAGAAGCACTTGATGCATCAAGCCCTCGTATAGATCAAGTTTCAAAGACCGCAGTTCTTGGTTTCAAACATTCTTAAGGAGTTGGATTTTCAAGTTACAGAGCTACTGGCAAACAAAAATACCAGAGTGTTAGAACAAATGTAGCTATAATAACTATCGTAGGTCTTGTGTCTCCTTCAATGGCTCCTAGCGGTCCAGCACAATCAGCGGTATAGGAGCTATTGAAATCAATACTGGAAATAATTGTTCAATCACTAAAAAGTCATATCATAGTTGGGGAACTCATGGAATTAAAAGCCACACTTCATAATGGATCAAGTTCACCAAAGATAGTGAATGGCGATTTAAACTGGAACCCTGATTCTGATGCTGCTCGTGCAACAGGAGGCTATAACGGCCGGGCTTAACCAGCACACTCTAAGCGTTGACAGCTTAGGTGGCTGGTGTGGGCCCATTCCCTTCGCCGTCCATTGCCGTTTACAAAGCAATCGCCGTTAATTATTTGAAATTCAAAGAATTCCCGCTTGAAAGTACGATAGATACCCGTAAACATTTGATATTCACCTTTATTGTATTTTATCTTTATTTTGCATACATGTCTGCTTGTCTGCTTCTCAGCCATGGCAGAAAAATCCAGACACTCAGAACAGGGCTTTCATGGAGATTCTGAGGTGTGGGTATTTTTTCTGCAGAAGGGCGCTTCACCAGCATCTGCTTATATGGTTGCTGCAACGAGGATAATGGAAGCTTTGGAACAAGGTAATGGGCATTCATCAAAACGTAATGAAGCGGGGATTTTTGCCAGATATTACTGTTGGAAATGCTTTATTAAACATGTATGCGAAATGTGGAAGCCAGGCACGTGAACTGGAGGGTGTAAAGCCAAGCTCTGCAATCTTTACCAGTATCCTACCTGCTTGTGCCAAAATCGGAGCTTTGGAAAGGGGCATCCACATCCATCACAGTATAAAGGAAAATAGGAATTTTGTCAGATGTCGTAGTTGCAACTGCCCTTGTAGACATGTATGCAAAAGAGCAAACTCAGAATTTTAAATGGAAAAATAAAAAATCTTAACACAATTAGATGAGTACCCTATTCGCCCTTCAGATGAGAGATTTTAATAGACAATTACGTTTTCTTCTCAAAATAGGGATATTGTTAACCCTTCAGATTGGCAACGATGCTAAGTTCATTCACATTATATTTGCAGCATGCCACTCTATTTTCATTTTTTTTTTTTTTTTTTTAATGTTTAGAGTATATAAATGTAGATTGATATTTATTTTAGTTTTATATTATTTTGGATTGATGATTTGAATGTATTATTTTAGTATATGATTTGATTATTTTACTGTATTTATTGATGGAAAATTTAGTTTATTAAAATAATGTCTTATTTTCTTATTTAAAATCTTGTTGTTTTTAAATTGAATAACTTATTCAACTTCAATAAAATTGTAAATTTACAATTTGTTATTTTATTTTAAAATCCAAAGTTTCGCATTTCAAATTTCGACAACCCTTAAATCTAACCATTACTCACTTAGAAAAGTACCAAAATTTTAATTTCATATATCTAGAATGTGTATTTAAAAATATCATCTTGAGACATTTATACATTATGGAGAGTATCACTATGAAAAGAATGTTTTGACAAAGCATTGAAAACATTCTTCTTCTAATTTGCATATGCATCATTCAATCACATCATAAATCAATGAAAAGTCAATTGTATTTTATCAATTGTCATCCATTATCAAGCTAACACTTAAAGGTACACTCTAACACACAATAGCAATTGGCTTACATTAGCAAGATTAACGCTTGATATAATGATATTCATTTTGCTATTGGTTTGAATGTGAAATCCTACAAGTCATCAAATTTTGCGAGTAAACTTTAGCATGTGTGTGGAAGAATGAAGATCAATCTATGCACATGGACAAGGTTGATGAACATCCAATAGAGGGAAGACTCCTAAGAACCATCTTCTAGATTGATGATATCTCACATATCCCTCCCAAGCTACTAGAAAAATAGACCCATTTCATTTGTTTATTTACTTAATCCCAATAAATTTATTTATAGTTAGGAAAGTTTGGATTCATGGCATAGCAACTTCTTTTAACAAGTCATTCTAAGCTTCTCACAAGTAACATTCTCGTCCTATTTAGTGAGAATATCGTTGAGCTCAAGAACACATGGGTTTTTTAAGTGTGTTTAAAAATCATACTATTTATTAATCATCTATAGTAGTAGATGGTTATGAATAAGTGTTCATGATCAAGCTAGGGGAAAATGAATTTAATTATAGAACCATGGGGAGTTTATGGGATGTGAGATGAATGGTTGATGTAATCTTTATTTGACACAAGGAGAGCTTACCCCTTAAGCATGTGATAGTCCTCAAACTATCTATCTCAATACTAGATATTTTTCGTCATAATTATAAGGAAAATACTTTTCCTTCAAGAAAACAATCTCATATGTTGCACCTTAAAAGGATTTTGACCAACACTCAAAAAAATTTATGCATGCTATATACAATTTAATGATCAAGGATCAATAATCAATTTTACTTTGTAACAATAACCAATAGCACAAGTTTTCTACTATCCTATATGGAAGGGGCCCCACCATAAAAATTCATGGCTATGAACTAGCCAATGGTGCATCTATAAGAGCTTGGAAGCTTTGATAACACCTATAGAGTAAAAGAGGTTGTAATATTTATTTTCAATGTCATCATCCATCAAGAATGCGAACTCAATAAGGCATAAGATAGAGGACCAATTGTAGCTGATATGCAATACTATCAACCAATAAAACAATGTTCTTTTAACATTCTTTATGGAGCCTTATATGATTACACATAATAATAGACCGTTCAACAAGGTGCCACGAAAAATCCCAAACAATCCTTGTGGGTTGCAAGAGTATGCAATGTGGTAATTAGATGTTATCATTGCTAACATCTACATAATTGAGAAAATAAAATTAGGGTTCATCCAATGGTGCATGAGGGCCCTGATAAATTTCATGGGGTTTCTTACCTGAGTAATGTGAACTATAGGATGAAGTGAATATTAGAGGACTAATTTACTCTAGGGCTATTAATGTGTTTTTTAATAATGACTATAAATATACAAGCCATTTGATCAAAACACGATCAATGACCACCATTCTCTTTGCTAAATTTACATTATACAATCATAGAAAACACCAAAAGATAACTTATAAAATATAAAATATCATCATAGGGGCATACCGTCTTCCAATTTAAGGCCAAACAAGTAAATAAATAAATATTAATTGAAACTTGAGTATTACTAGGGGCTCAACCAATATTTTTTGAAGGGAATAAATATACCAAGGGTCTAATTTATTCTAAAAAATAGGCTCATGAAGAAGCTCTACAAACCTAAACATGACATAGGATTTATTTCTTAACAATGAGGCTTTGATGGATTTCCAAAAAAATTAATTTATACATTAACAATTGATCTTATCTTAGTCCTAAATTAGGAAAAAATGTGAAGGATCTAAGTCAATTCTTTGACTATGTGACATTACACACTGCACACACATGAACACAATGACATTACATTGGAATCTTAGGAAACTAGTGACAAGGATTCCCTTCACAAATATAAAAATAGCATTACAAATCATAATTAAATAATTAAAAAAATAAATATAATCCCTCCAAGGGATGACATAAATCTAATTAAATTTTAAATTTATAAAAATATAAACATTAACTTAAAAAATAATCTAAATTCATTGGATTGAGATCTTAAATTAAAGTTTGGTGTTTACTAGTCATTTTTTAATACTATTATCATGTGTGTCTTATCTTGCATATAGGCTAGTAAAAAATTAATCATTTAAAGTCTTACTAAGCAATTTTAGAATCAAAACCTTAATCAAAATCATGCCTACTCTAAACTACTTATGCTATAAGATATAGTTATAAAAGGTGATATAGCTAATAAAACAATTTATCATAATCCATTTGCCTTAAAATTAAAATTATTTTAGTTTATGGCATTTATAGTCATAATTCACAAGGCTCTAAGAATTATATCCTAATACTAGTTTAGATAAAAAAGAAGAGAAACATTAGGGCATTATATTTGTCCCCCTCTCAGGGAGTTCCCTCTTAAAGTTGGAATTTAAAATTAACAATAGGTATAGAAATTGCATTTCTTGGGTTCCTTCACATGTTTCTAAATTAGTCCTATAGTAGTCCCACAACACCCTAACTTGAGTACAATGCTATAGTTTCATATCCAAATTATGTGCCAATCCAATATTTTTGTTGATTCTACCTAAAGATTGATATCTACATCCATTTGTAAGAAACACTAGTTAATCACGTGATTTAGGTTAGGAAGATACTTTTACAACCTACACACATAGAAGACATCATGTAGTCTACATAAGTGTGAGGGTACAATAAATGTGTAGGTCACTAGTCAAGTATTTTTTCAGGAATTTCAAGGGGGCTATATATCTATTATTTGAATATTCCCTTTTAAGCTATGCTCTCATAAATACTTTATCTCCAATGTTAAAAGTGATGTGTATTTTATTTTATTTTATGCATATATGAGAAAAAACATTCACATACAACAAATAAAAACCTTTATAACTTGCATCTATATATAGTTTTGTTTGATCTTGATAAAGAGGTTGAAGCACCCAAAAACTTGAGAAATCTTCAATGATCTTCCAATGATTTTGTTGATGCACTCTTAGATAAGTTGATGCACCAGTACATGGTTTCTCTTGAATTTGACAACTTGACTTTGGAATGGAGTGATTTATTCAAATAGATTGAGGATGGTTTCATTTATAAAAGTTAAAGATGGAGGGTTAAGGTTAGGATTTGATTTGATGATCAAAGCATAGGAATGTTAGAGATGTTAGGGTGAATGGAAAGCTTCCAAATGGAACCATGTGATTGGAACACATTTATAGAGGAAGAGGATAAAAGATATTTGAATGGATAGTATTGGTTTTACTAGATCTAAGGGATGAGATTGAATCATCTCACACATGTGAGAAAGACTACGAGAAATAGAGCTTATGGAAAGTGTCCTCTCACACATAACTGATGAAACATAGGAAAGAGGTATTTTTGATAAGTGTACTCTTTCACATGCTTGATAACACATAGAGAATAGGAATTGTGACTTGAGTTTACTCTTAAACATGTGTGAGAACACATAGGGAAGTGGAAGAAAATATTTTACTCCTCTCACATATATTAGAGATTGCATGGGGATAAGGAATGGAGACATATGACTTCTCTCAAATGTGTGAGAGATCACATGGAGAAGAGAGACATGACAAGTGTCTGCTTGCACGTGTCAGAGATCACATGTTTAATCACACATCAAACATCAACATGGAGAGTTGAGATTTTATAGAACAAATGAATGGCTATGATTTTGGGGATCAGTGGGATTCAATGTGATTAATTAAATTAAATGAATTCATAAATATAGAACAATTAATTAGCTTTTGAATATTTTGATTTTTTTGAACCCATGTGGAAGTAGTGTCTTCAAATAAGGTGGCATTAGGATTGTCAAAATTTTATTTCTTATTCTTCTTTGGAGCAAAAAGATGAAATCTTTGTTGTTTTAACATGTATGGAGGAATGAAATTATCTCTCTTTCTTTATTGGTAGAGAATAAGGGTTATAAGTTGGTTTTTGTGCTTAGGAGCATTAGGAGGAAATGAAGAGGGCTTCATATTATCCTTATTTTTCCTTTTTTTATTTACTTTTTATTGGTTCTTTGCCATATATTCATTTGGTATAATCAATAAATTCTCATTTTGTTCACAAGAAATAACTATTTAATGTTACTCTTATAGTCATAAAAAATATCATTGAGAATATCCAACATCATTTTCAAATGTGAAGAAACTTGACTCTAAAATGTAATCATAGTCATTTAAATCATGTGGAATATATTAAAAATATTGTAATCATCATGAGAAATATTATGTTTGGTACATGTGATAAAAACGCTAAACATAATCATTATAATTACAATCTTATTTAAAATATTCAAGATTTTTATCAATATAGCAGGGTAGTGAAAAAGGCCAAAAGATATGCCTCCTAAATGGGGGACACCATCTAAGTAAATATAAAGTACATATAGATATGTATGTAGAGTATAGAAGCTCCAAATGTCAACCAATAATATTAGATGGAAATCAATCTAATAAATTGCTCTCATATTATTTATGTGGTTTGCAACCACCTTTAATGTTTTGAATGTTGTCATGATATGATGTCATTGAATGTGCTTGATATATGTAGAATATGAGAAATACCCTTTGTAATATTGCTATTGTACTTGTGGGGTTAGATATAATTGTTCTTTTTGAATATTCTACTTTTTCTTTGGAACCCATATGAAAGTAGCGCCTTTTAAAAGAGGTGGCATTGAGATTTTTAAAAGTTTTATTATTCTTCTGAGAAGAATAAGGAGGAAATCATCCTTGCTTTGGCACATATGAAGGAACAAAATTATGTTATTCTTTATTTATTGGTGGATGACAAGAGTTATAAGTTGGTTTTTTTGCTAGAGTATTGGGAAGCAATGAAGAGGGCTTCATTTTCTCTTTATGTACAAATGCCTTGAGATGATATTTTTAAATACACATCCTAGATATATGAAAATAAAATTTTGGCACTTTTGTAAATGAGTAATGGTTAGATTTAAGGATTGTCAAAATTTGAGATGTGAAACTTTAGATTTTAAAATAAAATGACAAATTGCAAGTTTACAATTTTATTAAAACTGAATAAGTTATTCAATTTAGAAACAACAAGATTTTAAATAAGAAAACAAAACATTATTTTTAATAAACTAAATTTTTTATTAATAAATGCATTAAAATAATCAATCATATACTCAAATAATACATTCAAAATCATCAAACCAAAATAATATAAAACTAAAACAAATATCAATCTACATTTATATACTCTAAACATTTAAAACAATGCAAATGAAAATATGCAAATAAAATGTCGAATGAACTTGCATTTTTGCCAATACTAAACCACAAATTTATTATGAAGGGTTAACAATATCCCTATTTTGACAAGAAAACGCGATTGTATAGTAAAATCTTTCATCTGAGGGGCGAATAGGGCACAAATCTAATTGTATTAAATATATTTTTGTTTTTCCATTTAAAATTCTGAGTTTACTCCTTTGCATACACATCTACAAGGGAAGTTGCAGCTACAACATCTGACAAAATTCCTCTTTCCTTTGTACTATGATGGATGCAGACGGCCCATTCCAAAGCTCCGATTTTAGCACAGGTAGGTAGGATGCTGGTAAAGATTGCAGAGCTTGGCTCTACACCTGCCAGATCACGTACCTTTATCTATGCTTCCACATTTCGCATACATGTTTAATAGAGCATTTCCAACAGTAATATGTGGCAAAAATCCCCGCTTCATTACGTTTTGACGGATGCCCATTACCCTGTTCCAAAGCTTCCATTATCCTCGTTGCAACAACCATATAAGCAGATGCCAGTGAAGCACCCTTCCGCACAAAAAACACCCACGCCTCAGAATCTCCATGAAATCCCTGTTCTGAGTGGCTGGATTTTTCTACCATGGTTGAGAAGCATAAACGTGTATGCAAAATAAAGATAAAATACAATAAAGGTAATCAATATCAAATGCTTACCGCTATCCACCGTACTTTCAAGCGGGAACTCTTTGAATTTCAAATAGTTAACGACAATTGCTTTGTAAAGGGAAGTGGACGGCGAAGGGAATGGGCCCACACCAGCCACCTAAACGGTCAATGCGTAGAGTGTGCTGGTTAAGCCAGCCCGGCTATAACTTGGATTTCTCCTTGATTGTTCTGCAGAGTGAATTCCAACAACTTATTTGTGATATTCTACGTGCTACCCCTGAGGCTGCATCTATTGATGTTGTTGTCCAAAGAGAAAGACTTGCAAGCAATATCACTACAAAAGAAACACCTCATCACGTCTAGTGTTTAATACATGAAATGTTTTAAAACTATCATTTGTCTCAAAAGCAGGGAAATGCACAATTGCAACTACTGTGGTAGGTATTCATACAAAATATGAAAGCATACATAGTGCATGTGAACTGCTAGATATAATGCTTCAAAGAAACATGGTCTTATAGCTTGCAATGATTGCAAAATTTTAAGGTAAAGATTAGATGTTATAGTTGCGATAGCTTTGGTAGACATGCATACAAAAGTGTATGCAACACACGGATAAGAGATGCGAACTACATGATAGAGTGTCTCAAAAAGATGTAATTTGATGGCGTTGTGATGGCTTGTACAACTGGTGCAACCATGGGTGGTAGGTGAACCCCTCCTTGTGCCGTGGGCTATCACGATAGGTCCCTGGTCATAAGTACTTACATAAGTGGTTGTATGACGCTCCGAACCATCTCTCTAATAAAGGCAAGCCTAGCTAGAGTGTAGAATGAAAGTGTCATCTACTATTGATACTTCTCCCCGTATCAACCACGACCAGTTATATGGTCGAAGCTCTAAACAAAGGCTGACAACAGAAGAAGGGGTAGTGGGGGCGAGACTAGGTTTTGTTGAAACCATTGATCCACCACCTTCGGCCAAAGCATCAGTTTTGGAGAAAACACTCACCACTCACTCTAGGGGCCGAACACAAATCAATGTGCAAGTTAATCTCATCTAGCAGCTCTAATATATATGATGTATGGCTTTACGAAAATTCACAGTCAGCAATTTTCTCATGGAAAATTCACCTTCAGCAATTCATCGTGGGAAAATTCATTGCCATGACAAATTCATTGTCAAGTAAAATTCACTGCAAGCAATTCACTGTGGCGGAAAATTAACAGCATTAATATTTTTTAATATATATTTTGAAAACATTGATTTTTTTTTTGCAAAAGAAAATATTAATGCGGTTAATTTTCCAGTGAATTGAAGGCGGTGAAAATTTGTCATGGCGGTGAATTTTCCTGGAATTGCTGGCGGTGAATTTTCCGTCGATGAATTACTGGTGGTGAATTTGCCATATGCCATGATGTATATCTGATACATGTCTAGATAGGGACATAGTGGGGAGGAGATGGGACTCAATCTCTATCCGCCAGGCATCTAGCATAAATTTGGATAGAACCACACCAAAACAAATGCAACTGGCATGTGAAATTTTAAAGATTCCGTGCCTCTGCTAAATTTATGCATTGAAACTAAGTGCAGGTGTCTACCAAAACATAACAAAAAGTGGATTATTGTCAAGTCTATGAGAAGAGTGCACAGGGTGAAAGATGGAAGACAAAATCTAATTGATAAGACTTCAATCCCTTGTATGCGTGCAAATAGGCACAAAGCCTGTGAACTTTTTAATAGAATGCCTCGAGGAAGTTTTATCTCAGAAAACACAATGAGTGTAGAATCACGCACAAATATGGGTCTGTTGAAAAGATTTAGACATTTTCAAACAAATGCAACTTGCCGGATTTATAGAAGCATTAAGAAGGAAAATTAGTGTTGGATGATAGAAAGAGAGGCATGCGGTTGTAAGGTTTTATCAGATGTTGCAGACCCTGATACATATATATGTGAAGCCTAGACAAAAAAACATTAACTGTATGCTAGAATTGCCTTAGAGAATGCGTGCTTTCATGGAGTGATCAGTCCAGAGAAGTGATTCTTTCCGGGTACTTATTTGAAAATTCTAGATATGTATATGCATGCAGAATATATACACACAGAAATCATATGAATTACTTATTTAGTTTTTAAAGATTTTGAGAACAAAAGTGAAATAGTAGTTAGAATATTTAGAAATTTGCAATCATGAAATGAGTATCAAAGAAACGAATTTCTTTTCATACTTGAAAGTACACTTTCAGAAGTTTTAGACACCAAGTTAGGTCACATTAGCATGTAATATTTCTAGAATTCTATGGAAGAAGGAAAGAGGCCGCCTATAGCACAAAAGATATTTGAAAGTGGTTTAGCACATGCCCCCAGATTTCTTGTGGCAGTCCAATGTCTTGATCTTGTGCTAAAATGTATTAAAGGGTATAACCCTGAGTCTAGAGAGATCAAAACTATTGATAAAAAGTTGGTGGCTAGATTAGACAATGTCTCCATCAAAATCATCTTCAAGTTGCATATCAAAGATCAAGTTGGTCGCATCAATAGAGAGATTTCTCATCAATACTCCAATGAACATAAGAACCAATGTCTTAACACCATAGCAAGAAATTGGTTATTAGTACCTAGAGGGGGTAAGTCTTAGCTTCCAAAATCTCTCTATAGGTCTCTCTTCATTGATGATGTTTCCAATTTGATAGTTCTTCTTCATCGACTAGTGGAAAACAAAAATTCAACTAAGTTTGAAAAGTGGATGTACCTTTTCATCATGATCATAAGTGCAAGGAATCAATTCATTGATTGAGGTGGCATTATTAGTGATAAATTGCACGAGTAGTTGACCAAGCTTGAGACAAATCAATATTTTTGTATGTCTTCTTATCTTTTTTATGTAATTGTAAGTATGAAAAATTGGTCAGGGTTCAATACTGAAGGAACATTTGATAATACAACACATATCTATAACTATTATACACAGTTGTAGTTGGAGAATAGTACAATAAATTTCAAAGGTTGAATGATGCTTTTACAATGCTAACTGTGAGAAAGATCCAAGGAAACAATATGCTCAAAATATCTCTAGAAGTAACAACTTTTGTCAAACAATATGAGAGTTATTTCAAATAGTTTCCTAACTTTGAACACCTATTTGCGGATTGGAGGATTTGATGGATACCCATACAGATTACCTAGGTATGTGGATGATAAACTTATCCCGGTAGAGCTTTACATGAAACCCAATGTAGTCAACAAGAGATGAAAATATAAAAGGAAGATCGAGGTCCCTTTTCCTATTGGCTTTAACCATTATCTAGTTGAAAATATTCTTTTGATGCTTAGAATATTGAGAGATCATTGGTAAAAATTAGTCTCTAATTTAATAAGTGAGGTTCCCATTTGATAGTAAAGGATATGTTTGAAAAAACTTAAATCTTGGTCCAAAATAGTATCATTTTC
Organism: Sequoia sempervirens; assembly: GCA_007258455.2. Lineage (NCBI taxonomy): Eukaryota > Viridiplantae > Streptophyta > Pinopsida > Cupressales > Cupressaceae > Sequoia > Sequoia sempervirens. Next base: position 260,665 of record VDFB02344161.1, read on the forward strand.
CAAATATTGAAGATTTTTGGGGAGATTTTGAAGATGACTATGAAGTTTAGAGGAGACATTGGATGAGGTTGACATTGAGACAAATCAAGGACTTCAAACTAGATTGGTATGTGGGTGAGATCAATGATGATGAAACATATTTAATTGATATCCTTTGTATTTTGAGAAGATCTAGGTTCAACCCTTACCACCTATGAATTGGGCAGAACAAGAAATAAGAGGGGTCAATTCAAAAGAATGACTTATGTACTTAGAAGATCAAAAGAATAGGTTAGAAATAAATTGATTAAGTTGACAACCACTAAGCCACCAAGAAAAGGCTCAGAACCTTCAAGAAAGAAGAATGATAGTAAAGAGAGTACTTCTTCTACTCAAATTGTCACCTTGACTTCTAGTTCTCAACAAAATAGTCAAGAAGGTGGTGATGAAGACCCATCCAAAAGGAACAGTTTCAAGAATATTTGTGGAGATGATCCCAAGGTGAAGAAGGAAAAATCCAAAATCAAGGAAAGGCATTTGAATCCCATTCAAGAAGAAGCCAAAACAAAGGATTCAAGAGCATCTAAGAATGACTCTGAGGGTGATGAAAATATCCAACAATGTCCCCTATTCTCATTCTGTCTCCTACACATGAGGTGCCTGATCCTCCTCTAGTTATAGAACCACCACCCTCGACAAATATGAATGCACCTCTAGAGGATATTTTTAAGCCACCTGTTCTTCCTTCATCTATGACATCTTATCCACCATATACTAATGTTCTAGAATCCTCATAGGGTCATATATATTCTAGGCTAGAACAAACTTTGCTAAGGAAAAGGAAAGTTTTCAAATTGGTCATTCCTTTATTCGATTCAGTTAATAGCTTGTTTCAAAATTCAAAAAGGTCAAAGAAGACAAAAGTCACTTCCAAATTAATAGTAGATCCTACAACATGAAACATGTGTATTGAATTTGCTCAACCTATTACAAAGAAAGATGTGAATAAAGCTACTAAGGCTAATTTTTGATATTACCAAGGTTGATCTGGGTCCTTCAACTCATGTAGGTGAAATTCATAATTTTTAGGTGTCAACTGCTAAATTGGTACACAGTGAACAGAGATGCAAAATCATACAAGAGAGCAATTAAAATAGCAAGTGCAAAATATGACTTCATATCTGAGATCTATTGTAGACACATCTACTGTGTCTCTAGATACAATCCATTCTTCTTTAATTCCTATTCCTGAAGGAAATATTGAAGAAAAGAGTCATAGAAAGTGTCTATAAATATCAATCATATGGAAAATGATGGTAAAATGGGTTAAAAAAATCAAAATAGATGTATTTAATTTTATTGAGAGAGCAAAGGAGATTTATGGTGAAGTAGAAGTCAAGAAATAAATAATTGACAAAGATCTGAGAGGTATTAGGAAAGAAGAATTAGTTTGACAAGGGATCCTAAAAGATCTTAAGTGAATGATAAATACAGACTCTAATATCTTGGTCACCAAAAAAGATCTTTTCAACTATAGAGGAGAATAACTCTAATTCTTGGCTTCAAAGTGTAGAATGGAAATTGGTAATCATCAATTAGGTCTCATTAGAACATGAGAAATTATTGGAAATATGTGAATAAGTGAGTGCTAAGGTTCGAATTGATTTTCTGTCAATCTACCCAAACACATTGATAAGGGACAAGCCTTGGATTCTCAAGAAGAATTTTGAAGACATGATTGATAAAGAGTTGTTCAACAAGAAAAAATTTAGCACAAAAATAATGAAGAAGCTGAGTGGCATCTCAGTAGATCTAGATACATGTGGCAGTTGTATGCATGGTTTCTACCATGAATTGGAAGGAATTTAGAAGAGCCAAGGTATTTGGACATTAAGGATGACTAATTCCATCATTCCTAAGAATAAATTCCTTGCTTTCGTAGTCAAAATTTTTAGAGCATACAAAGCAAAGCCTTCTCAAGTCATCAGAACCAGGATACGACACAAGGGAATTCTGCAGAAAGAATTGGGTATGGAGTAGATAAAGGGAAAAGAGCGACACAATAAAGTCTAAAAATTAGTCATTTTCTTATGTCATAAGCCATGAATTAAGTTTGAGTTAATGTTGATGTAATGTGACTTATGTCACTACTTTGTAACCAAGGTTAGAAATAGACTTTAATTGTCAAAAAACAAGTGAAAAATCTTAATTAGATTAGAATTTGTTTTAATTTCTCAAAGTTATAAAAAAGTAGTTATCCTAGTAGTTTTTAGTTAGTTACAAAATAGTTATTATAACCAAGCCTATATATAGAGCTTTCGTCTTTGTAAATGGGAATTTTTGGTATTTTTCACAAATTCGTATAAAGGGATTTTGGAATTGTATAATTCTGCAAAGTAATAGAAGAAATTTTTGGAGGTGCATTCATGGTGTTTTTAATGTGTTATCATTGACCTTTTCGTATGTTAAGTTCATGATAACCTTTGTGATCCTCAATCTTGCTTGTGAATGTGAATACTTGATCTTCAATGGATCATGTTCGAAACATATTTAGTTCTTGGTACCTCGAGTTGGATGTGTTGTCATTTTAAATATGTAATCATTATGAAGCTCATATGTGTATTTTGTGATCTTTGTAATGCAATTGTTTAAGTCTTAAGAAAACCTAGAATAATACTTATTCATTTGTTATTACGGTTTCTTTTATTTCAATTAATATATTCAAAAATTTATATTTAACTCATACAAGGGAGCTACCCCTCTCAAACAAAATGGAAGATTACAACTTCATGAGAAATCTATCCAATTGTTGGATTATTTTTTCCACTTTCCATTGGGCAAGTCACATAACATTTAAAGTGAAAAATTTATTTACTAATAGATTTTTGCCAACTCTATTGGAGATACCAAACAAGAAAGAAGAATTTGTTATTATAGTCACCTCTTTTTCATGATTAAAGATGGTGTTGCCACATCATTATGATATTCTAGTTGTGCAATCAAATCTTGATTGGGTGCATGCTGAGCAAGAAGGTATTATCTAGATTTGTTGACTACTCTAGCTTGGTGATTAAGGAGAAGTGGACTCAAATTTTACAAGTTCATCAAGTTTTAGAGCATGAAGGAAATTTGGGAGAAGAGATTAGAAGAATTTTCCTAGGAGATCAGTTATTTGTGGTTGAAATAATTGTTGTATGACCAAGGCGAAGAAGACACAATTAAGGCCAACAAGTGCAAGGTAACCAACTTGCAAGGCTCCCTAAAAATCATCCGCCTCAGTAAATTACACTGGATGGTAAAAGGTAAATGAGAGGAGATAGAAGCAAAGGTTTTCTTGATTTAGAATTTGAGAATTTTCAAAAGATAGATTAATCTACACCATATTCTTTAAGAAGGAAGGTCAAGTCTACCAGTAGGCACACATAACCTGCTAGAACTATTCCCTAGTCTCTAATTTTTCAATATTTGGTATTGCACAAAATAGTATCCCCTTTAGTGATTAAATTCTAGTCTCATATACCACAAGACATGGCTTATCCAGTGTCATAGAGAGTAGTGATTGGTCCCCTAGCTTTAGGGAATCAAATACATGATTTTCCTCCAGGAGCCAAAAAGATTTTTCCTTTAAGTTTAGTGGTGATGGAAAAGTCATGTTAGATGAACATATTAATGCCTTATTTGTTGTGTGTTGTTCTTGGAGTCATGCTGATGAAGGGTAGATTCTCAATAAACCCTCTTCTCAAAAATTACACTAAAACAACCATAACAATGCAAGAAAATCTATGTGCTTCATGAGCACCTCCAAAACTGCTCTTTCCTCCTACAAACAATCACTTGAACCTTCAACAATGGAGCCTTCAATCTTTAACGGCTACCATAATCCTCTCAACCTACAAAAAAGGTCTTCCAAAACCCCCTTGGATAATTCCACGCCAAGCTCTCCCTTTCTCCAAAACTTGTAGCAAAAAATGAATGCCAAAAACATGCAACAAAACCCTCTCCAAAAATAAAAAATCTTATTTTTTCCCTCCGATTGGAAAAGACACGACCACCTCCATGGAATGAGTGGTTTCTAATATGGAAAAATCAATAAATTATTTTTAATTCCATTTGGTAACTCCCAGAAACCCAATGCCCATTTCTAATTTTTCTAAAAATGCAACTACATCTCCACTATCTCCACTTGCTAACTTGCATAAAAAAGTGATTTTTATTTAATTAAATATAATTAATCTCAACTTATTAAAATTATCTCCCTGACATCAAATTATCCTCCTAACATGAAATACAAATTAAAAACTCAAATTTGATTTTTTTTGGTTGATGCAAGATTGCTAGTCAACCGTGGATGCTCTTGCATTAGACACCCAAGGTAGAGAATTTTTGTGATCTTGGTCTCAAAAAATGGATTTGAATGGTGGGACCATCCTTTCATGTTGTAAACAACCTTCAACAAACTCTATTACTGAATTTGGTACCACTAATGAGTTCTTTCTCCTCTTCCAACACCTACTGGAACAAGCTTCCTTCTCTAACAAGTCTGCTTTTCACCGAACCTCTTGAATGTGGAATCAATTACACCATAAACCAACCACCTCCTCCAAGTGTCTATCACACTCCTCTCTGATGTTATGGGATTCAACCCACCAAAGTCTGTCCACCTCCACCAAATTGCACCTGCACTTAACTCTAAAATGCAATACAAACCCTTCTTTGCATACCAATCATCTCTAAAATACTCTATTTGAACCATATCATCTAAATTCACTAACTCATCCATCTCAACATGAAAACCATATTTCTTAAATTCATTAAGAAAATATTTTACCTTCTCATCACCTGTTGCAACTTCAATTTTATTCTCTTCTTTCACGCCTTTAATAAGATATGCAACTGCATCACTTCCTTGTCCTATAACCATTGCATCACACTCTTCTTCCACTACTACAATCCTTTCATCTACATAAAATCCACTTTAATCTTCATGATAAAAATGAAAAATATTATGCATTACCTTTTTTTCCTTGCCACTGTTTGTTGCCATATCTTCTTCATGTTCACTCTCAGCTGCAATTTCAATTTTCAATACTCTTAAGTCCTCCAAAGGACACTCATCTACTTCTGCAACACCATTTTTCTCCTCAATTTCTGCACCTTCTTTTCGCCTCTCAACCTCTGCTGCACTTTTCTCTTCTTTCTCACTCTCTTTCTCTATATCTTCCTCAAAGCATACTTCTGCAATATTTTCTCCTTCCTCTTGACTTGCATGTATCACAACTATGACAATTTTTTTTCCTTTTTTCTTTGAAATTTCATCAAACACAGTTTCCCACACACTTTCAATCTTCAACCTCTCAGGTATAGACTGCCTCACACTCAATGATTTGTCTACACACAAATCACACACACACCACCACAAGTCTTGGTGCAAACTACCTCATGTTCGACACTCTGCTTGCACACTCAGGAACTCTTGCTCTGATACCATTGATGAAGGGTAGATTCTCAATAAACCCTCTTCACAAAATTACACTCAAACAACCATAACAATGCAATAAAATCTATGTGCTTCATGAGCACCTCCAAAACTGCTCTTTCCTCCTATAATCAATCACCTGAAATCCTTCAACCTTCAACAATGGAGCCTTCAATATTTAATGGCTACCATAATCCTCTTAACCTGCAACAAAGGTCTTCTAGAACCCCCCTAGAGAATTCCATGCCAAGCTCTCCCTTTCTCCAAAAATTGCAACAACAAATGAATGCCAAAAACATGCAACAAAACCCTCTCTAAAAATAAAAAATTTGATTGTTTCCCTCCAATTGGAAAATCCTCGACCATCTCCATGGAATGAGTGGTTTCTAATATGGAAAAATCAATAAATTATTTTTAATTCCATTTTGTAACTCCCAAAAATCCAATGCCCAAGTTTTCTTTTTCTGATTTTTCCAAAAATGCAACTACACCTCCACTATCTCCACTTGCTAATTTGCATAACAAAAATGCTTTTTATTTAATTAAATATAATTACTCTCAACTTATTAAAATTATGCCCCTAACATCAAATTAGCCTCCTAACATGAAATACAAATTAAAAATTGAAATTTTATTTTCTTTGGTTGATGCAAGATTGCTAGTCAACCATGGATGCTCCTGCATCACATGCATGAAGATGTCTCCATCCATTTGTTCATGGAGTCTTTTTCATAACCCAATTTTATTTCTTATTTGTCATAATATGGTAAATTGGATTATTGAAGAAATTCAATTTGATATTAAATGGAGATTCTGGAATATTTGAAAATTGAATAAAAGAGTTGATTGATGTTGACTTTATGAACTTTTGGAAAATTATTTTATATGATATCAAGAATTGAAAGTTACTGATCAATTTTCAAGTGCAAGTGTGTGCAGTTGTAGGGTGACAGGTTGAAGGACAAGAACACAGTTGAAGTAGGATTGTTTATCCGGATCGAACGGTAAGCCAGTTGGAATCTAGGTGCACACACCATAAAGGGCATGATGACTTGCATTTGAACTATTTTTGCATATATAGAAGAATGTAATTTCATGATTTAAATTGTTTCAGTGTTTGAAAATGAATGGCTTGTAAACTAAATTGTTTACTCAAACTCTGTGTTTTGAAGAAACAAAAGAAAGTATTTAAAAGTATGATTTAAAAAGGACAAGAGATTTCTTTATGAGAAAACTAAGTGAACGAGGTTCTTTTAGTTACATATATGGAAGCTCGAGATGAGATTTAAAAGTTCATTTCTTAATTCTAATGATAACAAAATAGAACTTATAAGCCATTCCAAAACAAATAACTTATACATGAAAGTGTATATATATAAATATATATACATGTATGTAAATAAAATTTGAATACATATATATATATATAAATGTATATATATACAATATTAGAAAACATGGTAAATAAGAATGAAACCATTTAAATACACACACACACACACACACACACATATATATTACACACACACACACACACATATATATATATATATACATACATATACATATATATATGAATGCATATTCAAATTTAATATCAAATTCAATTCGATAAATAATAATGTTCTAATATCGAATTGTTAAAAATCAAATAAGATTACAGAGGACATGGTCTTCCACGAAATTAATAGTAATATTCAAACAAGTAGTCGCCGGTGATAAGGCAATAATGCCTCCGCTAGAGACATGCAAAAAGAATGTGTTGTTTCCATTTTGAATACACAGGCAGTGGGAAAAAAAACACAAAGAAGTTTGTTTGGGGAAGGAAAAAGCAGAGAAAGAGCTCGTGCGAGAGGGAAAAATAAAAAGGTAAAATCTCACAAAGCGTCGATTTATCAGGTAGATCGATTGCATAGAAGGAAAACTTGATTTTCTTTTATCATTTCTATTATTGTATGAATGATAGCTTTCCATTCTATCGATTCATTATTTTACTGTAATGTGAATTCTTGTTGAAAATCATGGCCTTGAGCCGAGTTGTGTGGTATCAATCATAGTCTTGGGTCGCCCAACCCGTGGCTAGTGTTATATGAGTTTTATTTTGAAGCCTTGCGACTAGCTTCCATAGCTAGGCCGAGCCTTAGAATCTCTTAAGTATGTTTGTTCTTAGTTCACACCTTCGTACTAGCCATGTGATGGTTATTCAGAATCTCTAAATCTGAATCTCTGCATTTTTATGATGTTTTTAAAATATGGAGGATCGACCATCGATCCCTTGAACATGGGTAATCACCCTGTGTTTTGTTTGTTTATATGTATTGCTTTCATCATATCAGCTAGGCCAATATATGGTCGGTTAAACAAAGGCTTAAATTGCAATGTTTGTAATATAATGTCACCTCTTCCAAGAGGAAAGGTGGTGAAATATTTGCTTAAATCCAATAAAACCAAGTAGGGTTTGATCTATAAGATCGAAGGACAAATTTCCTTACTACTAAGACTCTTGCATGTCAAATTTTACGGTGAAACCAACATGTCTTTATGCTCAAATCTGTACATGTTATTGTTACTAGAAGAATGCACCAGACCAATATAAATGGTTGATTAGAGTGATCTGTGAATGTAAGTATAAACTCAAAAGGCATGAGTTCTACTAGGAATCGAAACTTCCATGACTTGTTAATGACTAAATACTTGTCTAAGTTTTACCTCGACAAGCATGACCAACTTAGATTCTTTACATTATTAAGCTGCACAATGATTCTCAGGGATGAAAGCTGTTAAAAAATATTAGACATTTTGTTTTATGTATAAACATGACTATATGATTGTTAGAGAAATCTCTTGGCTTGCTTGAAAAATTGGAAAAGGGAAGCTGTAGATAATATTGTTACTAGAAAAACAACATTGTTATTTTTCAGTTCATAGGGGAACAACCCGAATGTCTGTTTTTAAAATAGTGAACAATTAAATGTAACATTGCCATTTAGCATCTAAACAACTTGGAACAACAATAAGAAATTGTAAACAGTGTATGTTCTGTTGGAAAAATGATATTTTCTGTCATTAAATGTAACTGTTTAATCTGAAACTGTATTGAAATGATGTAAATATTTTAAATAATATTTTATAAACGACACTGTTTGTTTGAATAATGTTATCTTTGTAGCTAAAACAACTTTGCACATTAAACTGTTTCGTTGGAACAACTTTGAATAGTTGTAAACAGTGAATATTCATATGTAAACAACTTGTTTTATAACTGTTTAGTAGGAAAAAGTACTTGTTCTGTAAATAGTGAATGTTCATATGTAAACAACTTGATTTATAACTATTTAGTAGGAAACAATACTTGTTCTATTAAACAATGAATGTTCATACGAAAACAACTTGTTTTATGGCTGTTTAGTAGGAAATAGTATTCATTCTGTTTAAACAATGAATGTTCTTATGTAAACAACAATGTTAGAGTATCACAGTTGTGAGAATGCAATAACAATATTTGTGAAACTATTAGCATAGAATTGTTCATATTATTTATTTTTGACAAGAAATGTCAAGGGAATACTATTTTAAGATTGTAAATCTCAATTTTATAATTATTTCAAAATGTATGCACAAATTTTTAACATAAGTAGGCACATACTTGTGACATACCTTCTTTTGTTTTTAGTACATTTTTAAAAGGGGAAATGCTTAAGATGATAAGTTGAAAATAGTCATAAGAATGATATGACTGATTACTCTATGAATCATAAATCTAATTTTTGTTTAGAGTATAAATTAGTATTATGTTTATTCTTTTAACTTAGATATTTGTGAAAGAATATTTTAAGTACTTGAACAAAATAGTGATACCTTAGTTGACTAGAGCACCTAAGGGTAGATAATTGCTATGAGATGTATAGTAGAAAGTTACCTTCCAAGACGGGTGCCGAAATGGAGTTCAAAGAGTATAGGTTTTCTTTACTAGAACCTATTGTTTGCTGTTGTTGCAACACATTTATCATGCTTGGCCAAGCAATATAGTTCATTATGTACATGTATGAATGAACTTTGTGATTTCACTTTCTATCATTCCTAGCATAGATCTTGCACTTTCTTTTCTAACTTGTACATAGAAATTGCATGTTGATGTTTGGGCATGCACTATATTCCACCTTGTAGATTGTTCTCTTGCTAAAATTTCTGTGCAGGGTTGGGCATTCTTCAAGTTGGAAGAATACTAGGGAAGTGTAAGCTTCGTGGTTGGGTGGTAAAGTGCTTCAACTACGTTCTCATCCACAGTGGAGGTGAGCATCCAAAAAGAACCTTAGTTGTTCACAAGACTATTATAGTCTAAGATGCAACTTGATGTACAATTCATTCTTGTAAGTTTGATGTAATGTGTACAATGTAATGACTTTGTGGCCTTACGAGCCAAGTCAAACCTAATATTGTAATTTGACTTTTGAAGTGAATATAAGAATCTTTGACTCATTTTAAATAGACATGTGTAGCCATGATTGAATTTAGCCACTAGTTATGTCTTTTTTAATTTGGAGTATATTCATGTGCCATTTACAATAATATTAATTAAGTAATAATTTTGAATGGGTTATTACAGTCTTTAACTAATGTGACAACTGATTGGTTCTATCATCTACCAGTTGGGTCTATCACCACATGGGTAGTTATGCAATAAAAATTTGAACAAAGGTGCAAAAGTACCAAAGATGAACATATGTTGTTAGCACAACTAACTCAAATGAAAAAGGAGATAAATGAGCCTATGAGATAATTTTTTGCTTGTTTCAATAATATTGTTAATAGACTTGAAAATGATAAAAGTCCTATTGAAGAAAATAAAAAATGTTTCATCATTAATGCTTAGCCTCTTGATATAAGCGTTCAATTAAGGAGATCTCATGTAGCTACTTTGCAAGCAACCTAAGAAATGACAATAGAGGCTTAAGATGACCTATTAAGTGTAAGGAAGTGGAATGAAGATTTGATGGGAACACAATTATACATCTGGGGGGGTGAATCAATATAATACAATCTTTTAATTTTTCAAACTAACAACCATACTAATATCAATTGCACAATATCATTCACATAAGATCTGACTATTATGCAACAAAAGAACACATAAATTACTTGGAAACCCTTAAGGGATAAAACAACAGTAAAATATTTCTTTTATATAAATCTCTTTTACAATCTTTGTAGGAACCAACCTACTAGGGACACCAATCCCTTCTTATAAAATTTGTGAGCAACAACCCACTCGAGACACCAATCCCCACTTGTAGAATTTGTAGGAACCAACCCATTGGAGACAACAATCACCACAATTGAGCACCAACTCACCAAGAGACACCAATCTCTTTGATATGAGACGCCAAACTTGTCAATATGGAGCACCAACCTCTCCACTATGAGGCACTAACCTCTTCAATATAATCTTGTCTTCTTGAGGATAAATATTATTTATAAATATCCTTTAATGATCTCTTATATTTTCCTCCTCAATTATATTTGCATATACATATCTTTTACATCTACATATATTCTTCTTATATTTCTGCCATAAAATTTTCTTACAAATCTGAAATGAATCCTTCTTACAAAATTTTCTTCAACCTTTATTTAATGATCTTTCTTTTATCTTCTTATTTTTTGATCTACAAGTGTTATTGTGATAATAAAATCTTATTCCTCACACACCTTCCTCTATTTCATCTTCACATTTCACACTTCTCACTTCTACAAGTATAGTTATCTATTATATCTTCATAACCTAGTGAAATGATGCATCTCTTAGAATAGATATGTCTCTTCATATATATATAATTTATTTAATGATCATAGCTCTTCAAAATGTGTCTCTTGACTATTCTTAACCAAATATTCAATTAATATTCATTCAATTCATTCTTCTATATTCCTCTTATTTACTTCATGCTATATATTATAATTTCGTACACTTATTCTTTGACTGATAAAACCTTCTCTCTTTTATTCCTCACTCACTCTTGAATGATAAAACTCACATGGACTTCATTTCATGGAATGACTTCTCTTATACATCTTGTCTCATCATGAGACACAACTCTTCACCGTACCCTTGTGACTCTTGGTTAAAAATAATCTTTATTTATTTAATTAATTTCTTTATCTTCACACACACTTCTCTGTTCTATGCCTCTTCTTATTTAATATTCTCACATCTCACACACTCATATTCACCACACATTTCTCACTTCCTTTTTGTATCTTCATGCCTCTATAAAGAGATGCATCCTTTCATAACGACCCTTCAAATGGTCATGACTACTCTTAAATAAAAATTGCTACCTTTTCACACATATCCACAATAATATATTTTTTTATCCTTTAATTTTTATAAAATATATTTATATCTTTAAATCTCAATGAAGAGTTGCATCTCTTTGAAAAGAGACAACTCTTTTAAAGGATGTGTCTTTGTGTTAAGAACAATTTCTTCCTTTGAACACTTTTTCTTTCTTCTTTTTATTTCTCCTTAATGGTTTCCTTTGAATAATCTTATATTATTTTCTTCCTTTAAATATGCTTATGCTTGTATAATGTATCTTCTTTTCCTCCACAATTCTTTCCATAATTCTTTCTCTTTTTATATCTTCTTGCCTCTATGAAGGGATAAATCTCTTAATAAAGGGACACAAGCTTTATTAACCATTTAAATTATTTAGAAACAAATCACACCTCTTCACTAAATGATATATTCTTAATGAGTGTGTTCCACATCACCTCTGGGATATTTTATATTATTCTCTTATGATCTATTAGCTTTGAAATAACTATAAATAGTGTCATTCATTCGGTTTGACATCAATGACAATCAATTCCAACAAGATTTGCAAAAAGGAAAAGCACAACAAGTAAATCCTGCTGCTACATCTATCCCATGGTGCAAAAGATAGAAATGATTTTCTTTTTTTGAAAAAGAAACTCCCACAAAATCCACTGCCTTTGTATCAAGACATTCCAAGGAAGAATTATGTTTCGTATCAACATAATGGAAAAATTAAGCTTCCTCCTCCTCCACAAATATTATCCATTAAACATCCATCTTCAAGTAATCGTCATATGACTACCATGTGTGATTTTCATTTGACCACAAGATTTCATGATGGTTCTTTATGTCTAGAAATGGCAAGGTACATGCAAATGAATCAAACTATTGAGAAGATTGAAGAATACATTGATCTTGAAGATGAGATAAATCAAAAATTTGGGCAACCACTAGTAAGATTTCTTGAATATGAATATGAAAATGAAGGAGAAATGTTGCATGATATAAATAATAATGCTTGCAATCTTTTTACAAGGAATCAATGACAAAGGAAAGAAGATAAGGCCAAGGAAAATAAAAATATTTATTCCAAAGTTGTGGATACTACACATAAATGCATTCTTGCTAGAAAATAGAACCAATAAGATATCAATTCATATAATAAGGTTGAACAAGGTAGAAAGACCACTGATTCTATCTTAGCTCCTTCTAATGATTATTTCAATTTCATTGAACATTGCAAAAAGAAAAAACTAAAAATTTATTTAATGGAATATCTCAAAGCTAGCCCTCATCAGTTGGAAAAGTTAGTCAGTGTATTAAAGGAAATTCTGAATCTCCCAAATCCACCATTCATTAAGAATCAAATGACCTTGAGAGTAATGATGTCAATTGAACCAGTACCAAATGATAGTCCTCTCATTGCTATAGCTAGTTCAGATAAACCATACCCAATTTATATATCCCTGTATATATCTAGTTTTAATCTTAGGAACTACATAATTGATTTTAGAGCTTCTAAAAATTTCATTCCTTCTAAAGTGGCTTACACTTTAGGGGTTTCATTAAATAAACCCTTTGGAAAGTTTATTTTATGGAGTAAAAAAAAGTCCATGTTGAACATAGGTTTTCATTGATGTCAAAGGATTGTTGCTGGTAGTTATTATCAAAGGGTGTCAAGGCTATCAACTATGAAGCTTGTCAAAGATGAAAGAGATTACAGGAGTACTAGAATTATTATTTGACTTAAATTTTTGGAAGCATATTGTTTATTTGTGTGTAGACTATCTAATTAATCATATCCTATATCAAGTAACATGAATCAAGTTTTGTTGAGACAACTACTTTTAGATAGTTGGTGTGTTTATTATACCATGCCGGGTGTGCAATCAATATGAGTGTGGTGGTTTGAAAGTCTATGCAATAATATCTTCTAGGAAGAGAGATTTGTAAATATGGTTGTCATTTCTTTCATAAATGTAGTGTTGCTCTGTAGTTTGGAAGAAGAGTATGTCTACACTAGTTCTATCAGTTTCCTAAGTTTTTGGAGGATATGTTCAACGTATACAAAGTTTGAAGTGTCAGAAGTTTTTTCAAGCTGTTCAAAGTTCAATGTGTGTGCAACAATAGCTAGTATCATGAAAATTTCAAATCTTGTGTGTGGAATGAAGATAGGACTTGTTTAAGGTTCATATAGTGGCACATGACATCAATTTATTTTGGCGAAAAGAAATTTATGTTTGGAATATTGTACACATTCCATGTAATTTGAATTTAGGTCCATCTTATGTCATCATGGATATTTTCAGATCCTTGGACAACATGGAAGAGTTTTAGTATATTTTCATGTATATATTTCAAATGTTCAAATGCATTATAGGTGTATGGGTTACATGTTTAGTCAACTATATTAGATTTGATTGAGTAAGGTGATTTTAGTACATAATTGTGAAGAAAAGATGGAGTGCTAGTATCAAAATATCATTCTCAATGTGGAAGAGTGTTAGTTGTGATTCTGATACATATAAGATTTATATTTTAGATTTGCCAAGTTTGTCTCTGTATTCTGGTAGGACTGGTGTTTTACCTGTTGTATTGTTCCGGTATGGTTGGTGTCTCTTTTTGATGGGGATTGTTGTCTCTAGTAGGTTGGTTCCTACAAATTCAATAGGGTATTATTGTCTCTGATAGGTTGGTGCCTACTTCATATTGTAATCTCACTTATTATATTTTTGCATTGCGATGATAGATTTGCATAGTAGATCTAAGCAACTATTCTCACTGTAGTTTTTCCCATCTTGGGTTTCCAGATACATCTGGTGTTATCTTGTGTTGTGTTTAATTTCTTGTGTGATTAAGTTATCTTCATGTTAAAAAACTATATAACAGTAGAAATAGTGAAGGTTTAGATAGAATTGTTTTAATCTATTGATTCACCCCCCTCTTAGTAGATTATGTACCCTTTAATTGGTATCGGAGCTAAGTTACTTTGAAGAAGCCTAACAACTTAAGGTAGATCCAAGATGGCACAAGATATTTCTTCTAGAAATAAAGTACCAGTATTTGACGGATCCAATTTTGCATTTTGGAAAGTTAAGATGGAGTCCTATTTGATGGCTTTAGGAATGGACATCTGGATGTCAGTTGTAGAAGGATATGAGCCTCTTGAAAAATCACCCTCCCAGGGATCAGGTTGGAAAGAAGGCTCTTGAACTCAATGCTAAGGAAAAGAATGCTATTTTATGTGGTCTGACTAATTCTTAATTTGAAGGTCTAAAGATGAAAGAAGATGAGAACATTTCTACATTCATGCTCAGAGTTGATGAAGTTGTTAACCATATCCGAGGTCTTGGCAAAATTTTGGAAGAGAATATTGTTGTGAAGAAGGTACTCAGATATCTCCCCAGAAGGTTTGATCCTAAAATCTCTGCTATTGAAGAAGCTAAGAATCTAAATGCTTTAAAATTGATTGAATTTCATGGAACTCTAACTACATTTGAGAAGAGATTTGAAAGTGAAGAGTCTATAAGGAAAGAGGTTGCTTCTAGAGTGTCTATGAAGTAGGTTGATCAAAATTCTAATTTTAGATTAGATCTGAAGGAAGCAAATTTTGTCAAGAAGCTACAAAAAGGTTTTGATAAGTACAAAGACAAGTCACCTTTCAAGTGTTTCAATTGTGGAGAAGTGGGACATTTTATGGCTAAGTTTCCCCATAAGAATACTAATAACGTTGAGATAAATAATGGAAAAACATATTTTCAGAGAAGATTCAATGGTTAGAGAAAAGATAAGAGTTTCTAAACTAATGTGGAAGAAGACTACTCCACTGAAGAAGAAGATGAAGATGTATCCGGAGATGAAAAAGAAAAAGTTGTGTTCATGGCTTTTGAGAATGCTGAAGGAGATGCTAAAATGGGTTCTGGAGACAATACAAAAGAAGTAGACCTTATGGAGAATTGTTGTGGGTTGGAGAAGAAATAAAAAAGCTGAAGGATAGAATTGTAGAAGTGAGAGCTAAATAAATGGTATCAAAAGATTTTAAGAATGCATAAAAGATGATAGTTGATTTGAAGACCCATGTAGATGAAGAAAAAAGAGTTAAAGAATTTTTGATAGAAAAAATGCTATCAAGAGAAAAAGACTATGAGAAGCCTAAAGCAAAAATTGTGGCAGTAAGAAAAGAGATTGAGAAAGTAAACCAACATTTTCAATTGAAGTTCAGTAAGAGTACTGAAACCCTAGATTAATTTTGGAAAGTCAAAAATCCTCGCATGGCATAAATGGAATAGGTTTTGATGATCAAAAGAAGGCAAAAGAATAGTATAAGAAGACTAATAAGGAAAGTTTGGAAGTGACAGGTTTCAAAAGTTCAAAGTCATAAAGGACCATGGCAAGTGATGGAAGCATGAATCATAATGATAGATTATTCAAGTGTAGAACAAGAGAAGAAGATCCAGAAGATAAGGATAAAATAATAGGTCAAATTTTTCTTTCTCTGGTTACTGTTTAATTACAATAACTATGGACATAATGCTATGGATTGTAGAAGAGCTCTAGTAAGAAGAAATAATTTTGTTAGTAATAATGCATTTGCACCTATATACAACTTTAATGCCATTTGTTTCAAATGTAATAATTTTGGACACATTGCAAGGAACTACATAAGTTATTTTGTGAGTTCCCTGTTACCAAAAAATAGAAGAAGTGATGTACCAAAAAAAGGTCTAGAAGAAGGTTCCTAAGGAGAAGTCGTCAGAAAATTCAACGATTTCTCAAACTGCACTACATGCTTAGAAGGAGAAGAACATGTGGATCATAGACAACAGTTGCTCTAGCCATATGATTGAAGATAAAAGTAAGTTCATGAATTTCAAGAAATTTGAAGGTGGTTCCATTACCCTTGGAAATAATTCAATTTCCAAAATCTTTGATAAGGGTACTTTAAGTCTTGATGGTGGTAAAACAAAAACACATGATTTTTTGTATGTTGAAGGTTTAAAGCACAATCTATTAAGTGTTAGTCAGATGTGTGATAAAGGCTATACACTATCTTTTAGTGTTGAAGGTTATGAAATCATAAAATCAAGTACCGGTGAAATGACTATGGAAGGAAGTGGTACAAACAATGATATTTATCATCTCAGTGAGCTTAATGGAAAAAGTTGTCTCATTGAATAGGAGGATGAAAGATGGAGTTGGCACAAAAGGCTAATACACATGAATTTTGATGATATTATAGAGATTGGCCCAAGAGGTCTGGCCTAGGATATGCCAAAGATTAAGAAACCTCAATCAACCAACTGTAAGACATGTCATGAAGGGAAGTAGACAAAAAGAAGGTATCTTGCTAAGGAGTATTCCACATCAAAACTATTAGATTTGGTTCATATAGATCTATGCAAACCAATGAGGACTAAGAGTCCACGAGGAGATATGTATTTTATGATACTAATTGATGATTATACTAAGATGACTTGGATAACATTTTTGGAAGAGAAATCAAAAGATTTTAAATTTTTTAAGGCATTCAAGACATTGGTAGAAAATGAAATCAGAATGACAATCAAAGTTTTGAGATCAAACAGAGGTGGAGAATTCACTACTAAGAAGTGTGCCAGATTTTGTGAGGAGCATGGGATCCAAAGATAGTTCTCTACTCCTAGAACTTCGTAACAAAATGGAGTTGGATAAAGAAAGAACTGGACTGTATAGGAGATGGAAAGAACTATGCTATGTTAAGAAAATCTACCAAATATGTACTAGAGAGAAGCTACATAGACTATTGTGTATATTCTAAAAAAAGTTCAGGTCAGGTGGAAGACTAAGAAGACTCCATATGAGCTATGGAGAGGAATAACGACATCAATAAGATACCTCAAAATTTTAGGGAGCAAGTGCTACATCAAGAGAGCTGAAGAGAATTTGGGTAAGTTTGATTCCAGATCATAAGACAATATTTTTCTTGGTTACTCTTTAAGAAGTAAAGCCTACAAATGTTATAAAAAAAGATTGAAGAGGATAATTGAAAGTGAAAATGTGAAATTTGATGAGACTATTTAGTCTACCAGTATTCTAGAAGTAGAATATGATGAAGAATAAATTCACAATAGTATTGAAGATTTAGAATAAGTTGTTCCAAAAACTCCAACAAAGTATGTTCAAAAAATTCACTCTGTATATTAGATCATAGGTGAAAAAGACAGTGGGGTTTATACCCAAAAGAGACTTGAGAAAAATAGTGAACAAGCACACTTTTCTTTACTGTCAAAGATAGAGCCTAATTCATACAAAGAAGCAAGCACAAAGCAAGGATGGATAGAAGCTGTGGAGGAAGAACTGAATCAGATCATAAAGAATGAAACTTGGGAGCTTGTACCATGACCTAAAGACAAGAATGTGATTGGAACCAAGTGGGTCTTTAGAAACAAGATAAATGAAGAAGTGAAGTGATCTAGAAAAAAGCAAGACTTGTGTGTAAAGGGTATGCTCAAGTTGAAGGTATAGACTTTGAAGATACATTTTCTCCGGTGGCAAGATTGGAGGCAATCATAATATTCTTAGCTTTTTCATCTTTCAAGAATTTCAATGTGTACCAGATGGATGTGAAATAAACATTTTGTAATGGACAACTTGAAGAAGTTTATATTGAAAAATCAAAAGGATTTCAATGTTCTAACAATCTGGATTATGTTTGTAGATTGAATAAGGATTTTTATGGAATCAAACAAGCTCCTAGAGCTTGTTATTCAAGGTTGGATGGATACTTGTAGTAGCAAGAATTCTAGAGAGGAAGTGTAGATAGTAATTTGTACATAAAAATAGAAGGAGAACAAATGTTGATAGTTGTGGTTAATGTAGATAACAATTTTCTTGGGTTGCATACAATCAAACAAAGGAATTTTCATTTCGCAACACAAATACATAAAGGAAATGTTGAGTAAGTTCATAATTGAAGATTGCAAACTAGTTGCAACACTTATGGTTACACGATTCAAGTTAAGTAAAGATGATGAATCTGCCTTGAATCTGCCCTAACAGTTCAGGCTTTATACATGTCCATGATTGGAAGTTTGTTGTATGTGATAGTATCTAGACTAGATATTATGTAGGAAATTGGAATGGTTGCCAGGTTTCAGGTAGCACCTAAAGTGACTCATGTTAAAGTGGTGAAGAGGATATTTAGATATTTGAAGGCTACTAAAGATTTTGGACTATGGTATCTAAAGAGTAAAAATTTCACTTTGACTGCATACACAGATGTGTGGATGACCAGAAGAGCACAAGTGGTGGTGCATTCTTTCTTGGAGACTCTTTGGTGTCCTAGTTAAGTAAGAAGCATGAATCAATTTATTTATCTACAATAGAATCAAAATACATTGTCACAACATCATGCTGCACTCATATGATTTGGATGAAGCAAAATCTAAAGGATATGGAGATTGAGTTTGAGGATCCTATCACCATTCTTTGTGACAACACCAGTGCAATAAATATTTCAAAAAAAATGGTGATGCACTCAAGAACAAAACACATTGTAATCAAGTATCATTTCTTGAGGGACAAGGTTGTAGATAAAGAAGTAAGATTAGAATATGTTGATACAAAGGAGAAAGTTGCAAATATATTCATGAAGCCACTTCCTAAGGAGAAATTTTAGTTTCTTCAACAAAAGTTGGGAGTTGTTGCTCCCTTCTCTTGAATCAAGAGGACGCACAGGGTGATGGGGAGCTTGGTATCCCTGACACAAGAAGGCTTGGTGGTCTTGTGGAATAATTTTAGAGGTTGTGATGCATGGAATCAAGGGATTCTATCTAGGAAATAGGTTTTTAGATGGTGTAGTGTACTGTTAGTCTTGCAAAAATAGTGCCTCCTCATAGGGAGAGTAAGTGGAAGCCATCATAGATGGTGGAGTAAGTGTTGACCCTTTCCCATTGACGTCAAAGGGGAAGAAAGTAGGCTCAAAATGTTGAATTGAGGAAATGCTAAATTAAGGAGAAAGTGAGCTTAGAATGTTGAATTACTTAGAAAGAATAATGATCTTAGAATGCCATATCTTTCATAGCGAAGGAAATGATACATCAAAGAAATCATTCAAACATGTTTGGTGGCCCCAATTTTTTTTTGTTTTCCATTAATGATGAAGGGGGAGATTGTTGAACATAGGTTGTCATTGATGTTAAAGGATTGTTGCTGATAGTTATTATCAAAGTGTGTCAAGGCTATCAGGTATGAAGGTTGTCAAAAATGAAAGAGATTCTAGGATTAAATTAGAATTATCATTTGACTTAAAGTTTTGGAAGCACGTTGTTTATCTGTGTGGAGACTATCTAATCAATCATATCCTATATCAAGAAAGATGAATCAATTTTTGTTGAGATGTGACTTCTTTTAGAAAATTGGTGTGTTTATTATATCATGTCGAGTATGCAGCTAGTATGAGTGTTGTGGTTTGGAAGTATGTGCAAGAATGTCTTTTGGGAAAAGAGATTTCTAAATATGGTTGGAATTTCTTTTAGAAATACAGTGTTGCTTTGCAGTTTGGAAGGAGAGTATGTCTACACTAGTTCTATCAATTTTTTGAGTTTCCAAAGGATATGTTTAGTGTACAAGAAGTTTGAAGTGTCAAAGTTTTTTCAAGCTGTTTGAAGTTCAAGGAATTGTGGTAATGACTAGTAGCATGCAAAATTCAAATCTTGTGTGTGGAGTGGGTATAAGACCTGTTTAAGGTTCCTGTAGTGGTCCACGACATCAAGTTCTTTTGGTGGCATGAAATTTTTGTTTGGACTATTGTATTACACATTTCATGTAATTTGAATTTAGGTCCATCTTATGTCATCTTGGCTATTTGTGGATCCCTATCAACGTGGATGAGTGTTAATGTATTGTCATGCATATATTTCAAATGTTCAGATGCATTATAGTTGTATGGGTTACATGTTTTTTCAGCTGTATTGGTTGTGATTGAGTAAGGTGATTATGAGTACAAAATTTTGAAGAAAAGAGGGAACGCCAGTATTAGAAGATCATTCTCAATGTGGAAGAGTGTTAGCTATGATTTAGATACATATCACAATTATATTTCAGATCCACAAAATTTATCTTTGTGTTTTAGTAGGATTGGTGTTCTACCTATTATATTGTTCCAATAGGGATTGACATCTCTCTCCAATGGGGATTGTTGTCTCTAGTAGGTTGGTGCCTACAAATTCAATAGGGGATTGTTGTCTCTGGTAGGTTGTTGCCTAATTCATATTGTAATCCCACTTATTATATTTTTGTATTGTGAGGCTGGATTTGGACAGTAGATCCAAGTAGCTATTCTCACTGTGGTTTTTCCCATCTTGGGTTTCCACATATATCTAGTGTTATCCTGTGTTGTGTTTAATTTCTTGTGTGATTAAGTACTCTTCATGTTGAAAAACTATATAACAGTAGAAAAAGTGAAGGTTTCTAGATTTTTTTAAATATACTAATTAACCCCCTCTTAGTAGATCGTGTGCCCTTCAATCCAAATGTAGGAAAAATAAAAGATGCACAGGTTGCCTTGACACCATATCCACAAAAGAAATTAAAGCTTAGTATTCTAGTGACAGATATCCCAACTAGTTATGGCATGTTGTTAAACAAAAGTTTTTATAAAAAATTAGGTGGTGTAGTTCAATTGGATTCATCTCATGCTTTGATACCTCTTGGTGACAAGAAATTTTTTCTTAACCCTAAACCTAAGGTGAAATATACTATTTTGAAATTGGATGATCCAAGATCCAAGATTCTATATGTAGAAATTGGTCTCCACACTTATATTCTTACTTCAAAAGAAGAAGATATGCTTGAGTTGCTCACTCCTAATATATCTTCTAAAATTTGGATGATGTTGTTTGATGGAAGTTCATCTTCTTTTGGTTTTGGAGTAGGGATAGTTCTTATATTACTCTACAAGAGAAAAATTTCCTAAAGCTTATAAATTAGCCTTTGAAACCTCTAACAATACAACTAAATATGAAGCCTTGGTTTTGAGTCTATAGTTTGCTAAAGAGAAGGGAATCAAGTAGCTAGAGGTTTCTGGTGATATAGAATTAATGGTCAATCAAGTCAAGAACTGGTTCCAAACCAAAAACAAGATGCTAAAAAAATATCAAAATAAGGTTTAGGATGAAATTGAAGGCTTTGATGCCTTTTAAATACATGTTGTTTGGAGAGAAGAAAATTCTAAAGCATATTGTTTGGCCATCTCTACATCAGTTCTAATTTCACACCCTAAGCTCAAAAAAGATGTATATTTGATTGACTTGATTTATAGGCCAAGTGTGCTAGATTATGGACAACAGTGGTAGTTCTTTGATGATGACAAACATATCACTTCTTTCCTTGAAGGAAGTGGCACTTTTTCCAACCTACTCTTTGAAGGTTCTCAAACTATAGAGGATGGTAATACGATTGATAAATTAGAAATAGGCCCTAAAACTCTACAATTGGAAGGGAATACCATCCAAAAGGGTTAGGCTTCATTGGAGGAATTATTTGATAAATAGGATCATGGTATGAAAGTTAAAATTAGTGAACACATGAATGAATACTACATATATGAAAAAGTTAATATTGGTTCAGAAAGTGATCCAAAATTTATTCTCATTGGGAAATGTTGTTCTAAAAAGGAAAGGTTAAAAATCATTACTTTAATTAAAGAATACAAAGATGTGTTTGTATGGTGCTATGAGGAACTTAAAGAATTCATGGATGGTGAGTTCAAACACCATATCTCTCTAAATCCTGGAGCTACTCCATACATGTAGAAGAAGAGATAGTTTAATCCAAAGTTGGTTGATTCTATTTTTGTAGAAGTGGATAAGATGCTCAAAGCCAAGATTATTTATCCTATCCATCATTCTACATGGGTTTCTAATATCATTCCTGTAAGAAAGAAAAATGATGAAATCAAAATTTGTGTTGATTTTCATAATCTAAATCAGGTTTCCCTTAAAGATAGTTATCCACTTCTAGTTATGGATCAGATTTTGCAAATAGTTTTAGACTCTGAGATGATGTCAATGTTAGATGGATTTTCTAGATATAATCAAGTAATTGTAGCTCTAGAAGATTAACATAAAACAATATTCACCACACCTTGAGGCACTTTCACCTATAACAGAATGCCTTTCGGGCTAATGAACATAGGTGTGACTTTTTAGAGGGCTATGAATCTTTCCTTTGGAGATTTACAAAAAAATATTTTTTTATCTATTAGATGAATTGATAGTATTTTCAAGGAATCATGAAGATCTCATACCATTTAGAATGTGTATTACAAAGGAGTAGGCAACAAGGTATTTATTTAAATCCAGGTATCATTGAAGGCAAGAGAAGGCATTCATATTGATCTAGAATGGGTTAAAGTGATATAAGAGTTGTCCTTACAGTCTAACAAGCCAAGAGTTAGGTCATTCTTTGGAAAAATCAATTTCTTAAGAAAATTCATACCCGACTTCTCAAAAATAACAAGGTCTATTGTGGACATGATGAAAGGTAATGTTATCTTTAAATGGATAGATGAAGCATGAAGGAAAGAAAATTTTCAATTAGATAAAATATGAAATAACAAATTCCTCAATGTTTTCTTATCCAAAATTTTCTAAGGATTTTAACATATATTGGTATACTTCTGAAACAACCTTATCTTCCATTCTGATGCAATTTAATGAAGAAAAAGTCAAAACACTTATCACCTTTATGATATTCTATTGAAGAAGCATAAACTAAAGTATTCTCATATAGAAAAATATGCATATTCCATTGTTAGAGATGTAACGAAATTTAGATTATATATTTTGTGTTAGAGTCACTCGAGGACTCAAGCCTCCAAGATCACGTACAAAAACCAAAAATAACATCCTACACTTGAGGGAAAAGAAAGAACATGAAATTGAAATAATGGATGCAAGATATGGTCAATATGCAATACTTAAGATTGAAGTGATATATTGGACTTACTTAAATAAGTTGAATTGTTGATGATGTATAAATTATGCCTTGCTTATAAAGGAAAAGTGTGAGATAGGACTAGGATAGATCTTGACATGTGTCTTAATATTGTATAATGAGACAACTACCTCAATAAATATTAAATGACTTAGGACACAAACATTGAATTCTAAAAGATAAGATAAGATCTAGTGACAACTGACACTATCTCTAGAAAGATTCCCTCCTAGGACCTAAGTGGAATTAAGATGTAAATATGACCTAGATAGGTAAAACAACTATTTACACCAATACCCCCCCTTAAGTGCAACTTATGGAGTAGATTATTATGCAAAGATGCAAGGATGGGTCCCAACTATGAGTCCATGTTAGGTACCCATGTAGATATACAATGCAATCTTTCACAAATGGAGAAAAGGAGAAAACCCAGTGGGAAAAAAATCCTCCACAAAAGAGATAAAATAAAAAAATTCTCTCAATGATGAATGAGAGGGAAAAAACCCCATGCGAGGAAAAATAACCCCCCATAAGAGAGAATAAGAGAGACCATGCAACCCCCCCTTAATGGCGAGTCTCCTATAATTGTAGAAGCTCAACATTGAATGTTGAAGATGATTCAATATTGTCAAAAAACATTCCTCCCTTTAGGAAGAATAAAACTAGGATGATATGCAGGATGTCTTCCCATTCTTGAAAGGAAGATGTGGGAAGAAGAAATATATGTGATGTATCTGAACTATGCTCAAGTGTCTCCATGTCAGTTCCAAATGTTGACACACTCTAAATAGGTGTTCTAGGTCACACAACTGAAGATGTCAATCCAAAATCTCCCATAGACAGATGTAGAACACACTCCAAAGACAAAGATGCTTCATTTAAAGATAAATAAGCCTCCTCCAAATTTTATCCAAAAGTATCCACAATCATCTCAAACTAAAAAGAATGATCATATAAAGAATGAACAAGAGGGTCAAAGTATTCCCTCACAACAACTGAAGAAGGATCATCTCCATCAAAGAGAAGATGTATGCAATCAACAGTGTCTTCCAAATATGAAATATGGGACTCACAAAAACAAACCAACAATGTCTGTCAAGTATGCATCCTAAGTAGATGTAGCTAGAAGATGATGTAGATCCTACTACACTGAATCATAAGAGGCCAAAAATATGCCAACATGAGCATCATAAAATTCAACAGAAGATGGAGGAGATAAAATACAAGGCTTAAGAACAAGATCCAATGTGAGAACTCTCAAGTTCAAGAAGCCAAATGTCTCCTCTAAATCATGGTCCACACTAGAAGTGTGATCAACAGTTGAAGGGACAATGCCATCATCAAAAATAAAATATGAAAAGGTGTATGATCAAGATGAATGATCAACCATCCCAATAGAAAGAATCTCTCTAATCTCCAAGTTTCTAATGATAACTGAATTAGGAGTGAGTTCCATAGTCATCCCATCTCCACCATGTGTAATCTAATATATGGAAATCAGATTGTTTTCCAAATGAGGTACACAAAAAACATCATTGCTGATGCCCTCCCAAAAAGTAATAGACCCCTTCCCAAGTACACTCATGTATGTATTGTTTCCCACCAAAATAGGAGACATAGTACAAGGCTCAAAAGAAGAGAATATGGATTGTAAAGATGCCATATGATGAGATGCTCTGAAATCTAGGAGCCATCTCTCTGATTCAAGACTAGAAAAATCATAAAGCTAGTTCCCTTTCTTCATAATGTGGTAACCAAACTAGCATGACTTTGTCCTTATTAGACTATTTTGAAGAATAAGAAGAATATGAATTAGATATTCTAGAAGGAAAATCAATATGATTCTTTTTGAGAAGATATTTTAATTCATCAATATCCTTCTTATAACAACAATGCTCATCATGTCCAAGATTCTTTCAATATGAACAAGTAGACTTCTCCTTCTTAGATGATTTATCTGTGGAAGAGGATTTATTCTTTGGTTGATCTGAATGTGGATTGTTCTTATATTTCTTCTATTTCTTATCAGTATGTTTTGATTATTTCACTTTACTAGCCAACAATGCCTAATATTTAGATGTCTTGATGAGAGCCAAAGAAATAAGCTTTTATTTCTCATGTATTAACATCTTAGAAAATGATGCAAATGGTGTAGTATATGCAGATCCCATAGTCAACCTATGAGTATGAAAGCTAGAAACAAAAGCATCATAATCAAGACCAATTTTGTTTAATGTATTGTAGACCAAGTGAATGTCCTTTTTTATCCATTCCACATTCTTTACATTTCTCTCTTAGATAATTAAACTTAGTGATGTAGTCTTGGATGTTGTCAAAGTTATTAGGATCAAAGATCATCAATTCAATATCAATTTGATAGCCTCTTCATCAATAGTACCATACAATTTTCAATTTTCCCCAAGCCTCATGAGAATTCTTACATGATTCAATTTGAAACAAAAAATATTGAGACTAGCTTATGAAGATATCCAAGATCTTTGGTATGTTCAATCATCTAGTTTATTTTTTTCTCATCATTTGTAGGTTCAAGTACCTTATTTTCAACATATAGAGAGTGACCTTTATTCATTAAAACACTTCATGCATGTTGATGCCATGTTGAATAGTTATATGATGTTAGTAAAGGAACCTAAGAATGATCCATGGAAAAAAGAAGAGAACAAGCAACTAGATCAAAATAAATGCACCAAGAGACCCCCCAAATTACTCAATCAAAAATCCCCCCAATACTATGATGTAGCACTTTATACTTAGTGCAGTTACATGTACCACTTTCCAAAGATAGTGAAGTGGTCTTGATCTTAGTGTCTACAGATGCCAAATTTTTCCATAAGCTCAAAGTAATTTTTTAACATAGAATGAGATCAATCTGATAAAAAACCTATACACTTTCAAAAAAATCATCAACAAATATTATCATAGGAGCAAGAATGGAGCCCTAGAAGTTCCCAAAATGAGAACGACTCAACAACACCTGTGAGAATATGCAATTTCTAGAAAATCCAAGCATAAAAATAAAAAACCAATAGCACAACTACATAGAGCACAAAATTATACCCTAAATAAAAAAATTGCTCATAAAAAGGAGTTTGTATGATAGTTATGGCCATTTGAAGTTGGACTACAAATTCAAAACTGTTGATGAAGAGGGGGGTATATTGGAGTGACTTGTTGACAGTCATTTGGCCATGAAATTTAACATAGTCACATATGATAATCATTTAACTATCAAATTTAAGATAGTATGTTTGAAAATCATTTGACCATCAAATTTAACATGTTTGATGATGGTCGTTTGGATGCCAAATTTAAGATAGTTAGCCAAAAATGAAAAAATCACCAAATATTTTTTGACACAAAAAATGGAGTATTATATATGAAAATAAAGGTTTTTGGGCCTTGTGAGTGCAATAGCGGGGTCAGATTTGACCTAAAATGCTCTAAAATAAAGGCTCCTTGATATATCTGGTAATTAATCTCTCTTCAAATCCTTATAGATTTTGCCTCAGATGTCAGATTTGGATGAAATAAAAAAAAAAAAACTTTCTTGGACCCTCTGAACTTAGTCGTGAGTTCATATCTACACCAAAAATCTCCAAAATAAACCTACAATATAAAGTCATAAAGAGGAACCCCCCAATTGCACCCAGTAAAATCTTCAAGCTCAAATCACCCTTAGATCTAAGAAGGGGTTTTGTAATTTTGAAGCTCTGATACTATGTTAGAGTCACTCAAAAGCTCAAGTCTCTAGGATAACTTGTAAAAACCAAAAATAAACTTCTACAAGAGGGAAAAGCAAGAACATGAAATTGTAATAATGGATGCAAGATATGTCCAATATGCAATACTCAAGATTGTAGTCATATATTGGAATTATTCAATTCAACTAAATTGTTGATGATGTAAAAATGATGCCTTTCTTATAAAGGAAAAGTGTCTAGATAGGATTAGATAAGATCTTGACATGTGCCTTAATCATGCATAATGAGACAACTACCTCAACAAATATTAAATAACTTAAGACACAAGCATTAAATTCCAAAAGATAAGATCTAGTGACAACTAACACTATCTAGAAATATTCCATCCTAGGACCTAAGAGGACTTAACATGTAAATAGAACCTAGATAGGTAAAACACCTATTTACACCAACATTTTGAATGCTCATTCCATTGTCTATGTGCTTATATAACCATGAAGACTATTCTCATGCAACAAGATATATGAATGAACAATTGAGTCTCTTGGATTGCTAAGGTGAAGGAGTATGATATTAACATTAAACCTACCAATATAGTGAGGGGAAGAGGCTTATTCATGTTAATAGCACATAACAAACCAAGTGCATAGGAGGAAGAAAACCTTGAGTTACCCCTTATCCTTTTTGTCAAGATAAAAATAAACGGTTCTCAAATATCACATATTTCCTCATCTATGGAGAATTTCCCAAGAATTTGTCTCCAAAAAGAGAAAATTAAGATCAAATTGAAAGCCATAAACTATATCATTTGGGGTGATAAACTTTATAAAAAGAGGATCGATTGTACCTTTCTCAGGTTTGTCAATAAAGAGCAATAAAATAGGCTTTTTTAGTGTTCACATAATGAAGCTTGCAGTGGTCACTTTTCCTCTTCAATTACAACATTCATGATTCTTAGAAATTGCTTCTATTGGCCTGGTATGTTCTGAGATGTAGATGAATGGGTGAAAAAGTGTGAATCCTATCAATAATTCATAGGGAAGGTTAAACTTTTTGCATTACCTTTGAAACCAGTTGTGATCAAGGAACCATTCCAATAGTGGGGTTTGAATTTTAGAAGCCCAATCCATCCACATTCCAATGCTAATCACATCCATATTTTAGTGGCGAAAGATTATTTTATGAAATGGGTAGATACAATTTCAGTAAAAAATCATCGTCATAAGTGGTATGTAATTTTATCAAAGAAAATATTTTGGTATGGTTTGGTGTTCCACACAAAATCATAATTGATAATGCCACAAATTTTACTTCCCATGAAATAATTTTTTTTTCTATAAGTATGGTATCATCTTAGCTCATGTGTCCAACTATTATCCCCGAGGGAATGGTTAGGTAGAAGTAGCAACAAGAATATTGCTGCAATTGTTCACAATATGGTCGATTAAAACTAGAGAAATTGACATAAAATATTATATGATGCATTATGGGTGGACAAGAAAACCAAAAAAAGGGTGATTAGAATGCCTCCATTCCAATTGGTTTTTAGAATTGAGGCCAAGCTTCCTATCCTATTAGAGCTTGCTTCTTTACATCTTCAAAATACTTTAGAAGACTATGAATTCAAAGATGTCTTGGAGAAGAGAATTTTGTATCTAACTAAGATGGAAGAGGAATGAGAGCTGGTTGTGGATAGAATTAGGGAACATCAATCTCAAGGGTAAAAAAGTTATTTGAAAAAAGGGAAAGAATTAGACAATTCCAAGTCAATGATCTTGTATTACTTTGGGATAAGCAAAAGGAATCGAAAGGGATGCATAACATGTTTGATTCCTTGTGGAAAGTACCATTCTAGATTAGATAGGTATGAGAAAAAGGTTCATTCTATTTAGCTTATCTGGATGGTACGAACTTGCCACTTCCTTATAGTGGTCAACATTTGAAAGTCTATCATCAATGAAATGGTGTTCCCCATCATTGTATATAAGTTATTTAGGATTTTTTGGTTATGTTTCTTTGCTAGTTCGATGTGTGTGTCATTTTGGTTTTGCACTCTTCCTTGCTTTTTTCTTTTCCTATCCTCTCATTTGTGACTCTATTTTCCCTTTGGATAATGCACTAATACTTTTGTCAATATTTTGGGTTCATTCTACTTCCTTTGCAGCTCTTGTCCCCAATTAGAGCTAGTTGTTACCCCTATTTTTGACTAGCCCAAATTTTAAAACTTTTGTATCAAATTCATTTGGATAGTTTGAAATACACCTTTTGCAATTTTTTTTGGGTTAGTAGGAATGTGTATAATCAAGGTTTCCATTTGAAAGCTTTATTCTAAGCCATTTGAGTTGTATCTCCCACATTATTTCATCAAATCCATTTTGAAACATTTCCATTTTTGTGTCTTGTGCCAGATCACGGATTGGCGAAAATTGTGAAAACAATTAAATTTCACAAACCATGAAAGTTCATGCAAAACTATATAATGGGTATGATCTTGGTGATGTCACGTCAAATATGACTAGTTTCCATGCTAACCCACTTTCCAATTTTTGAGATATTAAAGATTTTATTTTTATTGGACAAATTATGAAAATTATTAAATTGAAAGTTATATTCAATCTAAAAGGAACTATATTTTTGACTTTTGATTGTGATGCTGATATTAATGATGTGACAAAGTTTTTTTAAAAATACTTACCTAGGAAAAAGTTATCTATAAAACCCCATTTTCTAGTTTAGTGGTTTGTCAACACTTACCAAAGTTGATTTAATAAACAAGTTTTAGATCTTTGATGTTTTGAAGTAAGAGGAGTTGTGAACCCCTTTTCCAAGGACCAATATAACTTGTGAAATTATTTCTAATTGTTGATGCAAAGAAAATTAAATATTGTTGGTTATTTTATACAAGTTCATAATTTTTTTTGAAGTGTCGATGATAAGGGAAAACTCTATCTTACCAGTAGTTTCACACAAGTTAACAAGTAATATTCAATTTTTGATGAAGGTTATGAGTTCCTCTCTAAGCACCAATGAAAAAATAAAATGGAATACTCATTGGTATTTTCACATAACTTGATAACTCCTTCTAAGTTGTTGATACAAGTTATGAAATTGTTATCCAATGTTGATACCAAGAGGGGAATAAAAATTATTAGAAATTATGTTCAACTTAACAACCACTTTTGAAACACTAGGTTCTCAATAGCTCGTAAAGGGGCTATAATTGGAGGAATGAAGTAGTTACCATAACTACCTAAAATACTATTCCTATGAAGGATAGATATATTGGAAAGAGGTTTTGAAACTTTTGAGAAAAATTCAAATGATATATTTATATGAAAAAAGTAGTGGCATAAACAAGTATATATACATATTCAAATGGATTTGGGGAAAATTATTTAAGAACATAAAAGAAAATCCAATCACCAAGTGTAAAATAATCTTCCACGACCTTCACCAATGTCCTTCATGTTTTATTCCAAAATGAAAGTTTTGAAATAGGCTGTAGGCATTCATCAAAGCATAAAGAATTAAAAAATGTCACCAAATACAGTTTCTAGTAAAATCGTAATCATGCATGATGTTTTGAAAAAATGCAAAAGAATGAACTCAATAGGCATAAAATAAAATTCCATGACCCATCAAATGAGATAGACACATAAAATCAGAGCCAGTGATAATAGATGTGTTATAAGTATGTTGCAGGTGTTGTCATTGATGTCAACAATATGGACTTTTCTGGTTGTCATTAATATCAATAGTATGGTGTTTGTTGATGATGTTGTCTCTGTTTTCAGCAAAGTGGTAGTGTGTGATGGTTGCATATGCTGCAATCATGAAGGACGTCATGAGTTTCAATAACAATTGTTTCCTCTTACTCATGAATGAGTGTATGATTCTATGAATGTTGTATTCACTATCTATTGTTATAATTTATATAAAGGAATCTCTTACAATCACTACTCTAGAGAATGCTCTACATTCCTCTGCATTGTAATTTTTAGCATTTTGGTTTGAAGGATAGATGTACTCAAGTGTGCAGCATGAGTGTTCAAGTTTTCAAATCATATATGTTACCATAGAAGTTTCCTGAGTAAGTAGAGTGGTGATTGTACTATTGCAATCATGGAAGGTTCAGTGAAATGCTCTGTATTTTTTCATAGTTGTTGTTGTGGTCTTGTAGTTTGGAGGAAGTGTTTATAATGTTTATCTATTTTCTTTCCTCGAGTTTCAATTGTTGATGTGTATCAAAGTTGAGCTGTCAAAGTTATATCTCAAGATTGTGATGTTTGGGGTTGCAACAGATATTGGTTCTGTGTCTATTTTCTTGTGCCAACATATTGATGCATAAAGTTGTGAAAAAGGGCATGGGAATATTCTTGAACATCATTTGATGCTTGTGATGTCATCCACATGATTCTATCTTGTCTCTTTGGTATCGCTTATGGTTTGGAGTTAATATTTTGAGGGTTGAGTGTTTGCTGGGATGACTTAGTATCCTAAGTTTCCTGCACCAATTTTCTATGGCATGCACTAGCATGGGAATGTGTGCTGATTTGAATTAGGTCTTGCTTATCTCTTGGCCTGGATCACATTGAATTTCCATTTATTGTGGATGTTTTGAAGCTGACTCAATAAGTTCGTTGCACATTTCATGTTCATATGTTTCAAGTGTGGCCGACAAGGAGAAAATTTTTGTTTCTTGTGGAGGGTATAAATGTATGATCAAGTGTGTGATCAATGTGTATAGGTATTCAACATGCAATCAATGTGATTTGCTGACAGTAGTGCATTGAAGGGAAATTAATGTGTGTGAATATGTAGTAAGGTTTTTGATGTAAGCTAAGAGGTAATGAGCCAAAAGAAGAAGAGTTTAATTGAAGTACATAAGGCAGTGTGTTGACCTAAGTGTGTAAGTGAGTGCTAGAGGTAGTGAACCAAAGGCTAAAGTGTGAGTGTGAATGTTGGAGGTAGTGATCCAAAAGAAGAGGTGTAAAAGTACTGAAGGTAGTGAGCTAGAGTTAATAAAAGTGTTGTGGTTGTGATTCATCATCTATTTCATCAAAATGGTGTATTTTGCGGTTGCAACCTCAATCTATAAGTGTTGAGAAGGGAGTTGTAAATTTCCCCAAGTTAAAGACCTTAAACTCTGTTGTAACTATTTATTCATTTGTGAGGCTTGATTTGGAAGTAGCTCCAAGAATATTTTATCATCGTGGATTTTCCCTTGTTGGGTTTTCCATGTAAATCTAGTGTTATGGTTCTGTGCTCTTGCTTTGATTGTGTTATTTGATTAAGGCAGTTATAGTTTTGATTGATAAGTTGAATAATTTGAAATTGAATCAAGATTTGAGGAATATACTAATTCACCCCCTCTTAGTATATCTATGTTTTCTAACAGGATGATGGATGGAAGGTGACACAGTTTGATTCTTTTTCTTATGTCATTCATATATTAACATCCAAGGATAGTGAAGGGGATATTGAGGCCTGCCTTGAAGAAGTGGAGTGATATCATTGAGGATGTTGTTGATGAATTCATCCATGGTCATCACAATGGATTCAACAAAGCGATTCATAACTATTCTCATATACTATGCTTCTTCAGTGAATCTACTAAAAAATTGCTTGGTTGAAAAATGAATTGGGTGAGTGAAAGAAGCTGCTTGGTTCTCGTAACAAGCAATTGCATAAAATTTGGTAGGTCATTATATTACATTACATCATATTATTTATTTACTAGATCGGATCGACAATGTATCAAAGGTTCCTCCACATATTAAAAACTTATTGCAAAAAACAATATTATGCAGCAATCCAACTTCATCTTCTGTCCAGATCTATGCTTGAGTGAGAGGGTATTCAAGGGGTTGGTGCATTGCAAGATGTTTACTCAGAACTTACTAAATTACATGGGACCCTTACATTCTCATCTTTATAATAAGGAAGAACACAACTCAAATTATATCATCATTAATGAGAAAGATGATGACATTCCTACCTTAGAAGTATTTGGTATTATGTCTGGTAGCTCACATCAAGGGTCACAATGGACTAGAACTATGTGGCAAAATGAAAATAATATTGATTATTTGCAAGTTTTAGATGGAATGCACAAGCTAGATTCTATTGATGGGAGCTCTTTTGATGGCCATGAGGATGAAAGAATACATACTGCAAATAACCCAAATGGAGGTGCATCTGATGGTCTATCTACTTGGGCAAGGATCAATGGTATTGAAGCACTATCTAAGGAATTCAGAAGCATGAACCATAGAATTCCATGATAGATATCAAATCCTATTCCAAATGAATTTATAGAGGTCATTAAAAAAGTTGACGCTCCTTTAAATGTGAAGTATCTCCAAACTATAGTAGAATGCTTATGTATGCTTGGGAAAATTGCAGTTGTTGGTGCTATTATAAATCAGAGGCTTAGACCCACTATTCATGAAATTATAACATCTTAAATACAAGCTAAAGCATAAGCACTTGATTCATCAAGGCCTCACATAGATTAGGTTTTAAATACAATAATTCTTGGTTTGAAACATTTTGAAGGAGGTGGATTTTCAAGTTATAGAGCTACTGACAAAAAAAAATAGTAGAATGTTGGAATAAATATAGTTGCAATAACCACCATAGGTCACGTGTCTCCTTCAATGGCTCCTAGGGGTCAAACAATAGGTGGAAGAAGATCTATTGAAATCAATAGTGTAAATAATTGTACAATTTGTAGAAAATCATATCATAGTCAAGGAATTCATGGAATTAAAAGCCACACTTCATAATAGATCAATCTCACCAAAGACAGTGAATGGTGATTTAAACTAGAATTAAAATCCACACTTCATAATAGAGCCACTCTAGGGAAATCTCTCACAAAATGATGGTAATAAATTTCCAAACTCATGAAGATACAAACCTTTGAGACACTCGAGGGTGCTAGATAATCCACAATAGTTTGAATCTTTGAGGGATCACTGAGATACCCTCACTTGAGATAATGTGGCCCATGTATCTCACCTTGCTCTAGAAGGACTCACACTTCACCAAGTTGCAATAAAGTTGATGGTCACACAAAAATTGCAAAACTTGATGCAAGTGGATCTCATGTTCCTCCATTGTCCTCAAATAAATAAGAAAATCATCCAAGAAAATAAGGACAAACTAGTCAAAATAAGTGTGAAACACCCCATTCATCAAACTCATGAATACAAAAGGTGCATTCATCAACCCAAATGGAACCACCATGAATTCATAGTGTCCATAATGAGTATGAAATATTGTTTGATGAATGCCAACCTCATGGATATTAAGTTGATGATATCTTGAATTAAGATCAATCTTAGAGAACACCTTGGCTCCCTTCATTTGATCAAAAAAATCAGCAACCCTCGAAAAGGAATATTGGTTCCTCACCATCACCTTATTCAATTGTCGATAATTGATACACAAATGAAGAGATCCATCCTTATTCACAAAGATGATTGGTGCTCCCCAAGGGAAAACACTAGGATGAATGTGTCCCATATCCAACAACTCCAACTACAAATGTGGCTTGTTGAGATCCTGAGTGGTCATGCAATAAGGTTCCTAAGAGATAGGTTCTACCTCGGGTATGAGATCTATTTAAAAGTCTATATCTCACTTACGTAGCATACTCAAAATGTGACTTAGAAATACATCAAAAAACTCTTTGAGAAGAGGATAATCATCAAGATTCACCTCTCAACACTCACCCTTAGCAAGATCACTCACTAAGATGGAAAAAATTTGGCATCCCTATCACATAATCCATTTGAGTTACTTAGCCAAAATCATGCAAAGAGAAATGGGTCTCTAGACCTCAAGAATCTCTACTCACTCACCAAGATCATCCACACACTTGACTGACTTATGCTGGCAATCAATACATCCTTGATGAGCCTCTAACCAATCCATACCCAAGGCAATCTCATAAGACCCTAAAGGTAGGATACGTAAATCTTCTATAGTGGTGAAGGTACCTAAATCCAACACACAACCATGCACAAGGGAGTCAAATGACACCTTAGAATTTTTGTGGGTAACTCCACCAACCAACTAATACTCTATCATGCTCCCACAAGCCTACATCACTCCACAAGGAATGTGGAAATAAAGGAATCTAAAGCACTATAACCAAATAAAAAATACTTGTACTCCATCTAGCACACCTGATGAATCAACCATGGTGCCTTGATGCTCATCCTAACAGTTATCCACCACCACAAACACTCTATGTTATCTCCCAACATCCCCTAGTATAGGCTCTAAAATTGCCTACCTTTGACTACTCCTTGCTATTGACCTCTGAGGACAATACTCAGTATAATGACCCTATTGGCCACAAGAGAAATATGATCCTCTACCTTGTCCTCCACTTGTTGAAAGTTCCTGAGATTCATGATAACTCCCTCTTCTAGAACTAGGTGGGCTACTCTACACTGGTCAACTCTAACTAGGATGCCTTTGATGCCCACTACGGTGCCTAGAGTAATGAACACCTAAACTTTTCTCCCTCTATGGAGCTTGTGAAGGTCTCTGTCACTAATATAGCTACTACTAAATGTGACTAGAGTGTTTTGATAAAGCCATAGAGGACCTTGTGGGTTGAGGCTAAGAGCCTCATACACTTGATCTTGATGGAGCTGCACCTCCAACCTAAACTCCAATCTATCCTTCAAAACCTCTAGCAAGGTTATCCTCTATCAATCTTGCCTTCTATATGACAACCTCCAAAGACTTGGGCTCAAAAACCAAAACCCCACCTCTGATCTGAGAGTTCAGACCATGCACATAGCATTCCACTAACATGATTTCATCCTCATCTATGCTTGCAGACTACTTAAGCTTAAAGAAACAATTCTCATACTAATCAACCATCATACCCAACTGACGGTGCTTATAGAACTCATACACATATCTTTGTCTATAGCGATATGAGAGATAACGTGAACAAAACCTCTCAATAAAATTCTACCAAGAGATAGTGGCAATATTTAGATGGTGCTTTTTCTCCTCTTGGTGCAACCAAGTGGAAGCAAATCCTCTCAAGTGCATGATGGTACATCAAGCCTTGGTATTTCTACCATAGGGATGCATCACAAATCAATGGTCCAAGGCCAATAACTACTTCTCTACCTCAGTACCCCCAAGAGATCCCTCAAAATTAGGTGTATGGGCTTGAAGAAGATCCCTTATATGCCCTACTATCATACCATCTACATCTACTACATGCCCATCTCCTCCACGAGGTCGATCGTAGAGCGCTCTCTTTTACTAAACTAAGGCTTCTCCTCCTGAGAAGGATGGGAATGAAATAAATGGGAAACCTCCTGATGAGGACCTAGTCTTGCTATTATCTCTTGAAGGAGATCAATAACCTAAGGATGACCAAGGGGATCAATAGCTTAGGGAAAAATCAAGGTTAAGGTCATAAATAATTAAAACTAAAACCCTAAAACCCTAAACCAACAATGAAGCGCAAGCCAAAATAGAAACAAAAAACTTAAAGCAATATTACCAAATTCCTCTATGCCATGGTTGATTCACCTCCATTGTCCTTCTTCATCTTTCTTTATATGCTTGATTACCCTCAGATTTGAGTATGCAAGAATAGCCTAATGACAATGATAGCAAAATGTTGAAGAGTGTACTTGTCTCCTTAGCTAGCAATAGTCTAGGTAGCATGAACTAGGTAGGTTGAAATGACAATGATATACCTCTTTTATAGAAATTCAAATTGGAATGAAGAGTTGAGATTAAAAGCCAATAAGACATGACAATCAATGGCCAAGATTGAAAGATGTATGAAATAGGGTTAGGGATAAATTAGGGCAAAGATAGGGCTAGGTTAAGGATGGATGGTTGAGATTAAATTATAAAATAATTCAATCAAGGGTTTAAATTAAATGAGATTCCAAGAGATAAGATTGACACAAATAATGAGGTTGGCACAAAAAAAGAGGTTGTTGGAGGAAATTAAATAATTATAAAATTATTTAATTAAGGAGGGAAAGTGAATAATTAAATAATGAAAATATTATTTAATTATAGAAGACATGTGACAGGTTGACCTTTTGATTAAATAACGATTTAATTCAAAAGTGGGAAGAAAAGGACAAATTAGTAGCCAATTAAATAAATAAAATTTATATAATTAATAAAAAAGAAGAATAAAAGACTAGAAATGGATTAATTAAATAATTAAGATTATTTAATTTATAGAAAAAATGTGACATTAGGCAACAATAAAATAATTAAAATTATTTAATTATTGAGGATGAAAAAGTAGATTGACGAGGAAAAATAGTGTTTGCATGCGGAGGACAATTTTTTCAGTGTCTACATTTTTCTCCTCTTTGATACAGTGCAGTTTATCAAGTTGTGTCAAATAAATTCACTTCAAAAATATGCCCCAATGTGTTGATAGGAAAGTGGGGTAGATCTATGCCCCCCTCGGAAATTTTTTCCAATTTTTGAAAATTTTGAAAAACTATTCTAATAATCAATTTGGATAGTAGATGAATGCAAGGATTGATGAATAGAAATGTTAGGAAGAGGAAAATGTTAGCATGGAGTTAGTTGAGACAAAGAAAGATTGATATTTTTCTTAATAGATGCTAGGCTTTGCATTTAATCATCTTTGGGCATTTAAAAATGTGGCAAATGGACAAAAAACACCATGATATGACATAGACCAAGGTGTGCAAAGTCATCCACCTACGAAAATAGACAACTATCAGACAAGGAATGTCCTAACTCATACTAAGGGAAAAGTTGCCCTAGTCTTTTTGCCAAGACAATCCACAAAAAAAAAATCAAAGAAAAGATGAGTCATGAGACATCATTGCTCCTCTAAATCCTTCGTGGGACATCCTCGAGGTAGCTAGCAACATGACCCAAAAGAAAAATTGAAAAGATAAGAAAAATTATACCAACAAAGTCAAAAGTCATTTAGATTGTTTTCCATCACATGTTTGTCAATATGTGATTGACTAATTGATTGATGGGTTGATTGTTTGACAATGCTTGGTTTCAGGAGAAGGAATATGTTGTATAAGACATCAAGTCTGGTTTCGACCATGTAACCACCGGTATAAGGTGAATGACAGAGTGTAATAGTGACATTATTTGTTTTCAGGAAGGAAACATCTTGTATAAGAAAAAAGTTTGATTGCTTGAATGATTGGATGTTTGACTATTTAGGCAAGTTTGATATATTTGACTTGATGATTTGTTGTATAGTTTGTATGTTGATTCATGACTTGTTGAAGTTTTGATGACTGCTTGTGTCTGATGAAAATGTCTAATTTATTGTGATTGACTTGAAAAACCCTAAAGGACTGACTTAGGGCCTCGGTGGCTTATCGACTGATGGCCTCACCTACGCAACAATGCGCAAAGACCTCGTAGTTCGACATGACGTGACTTTGTTTTATTTTGAATCATGATTTAAAAAAACCTAAAGGACTAACCTAGTGCCTTGAAGGCTCATCAAATGATGGCCTTGCCTATTGTTGATGCCAAAATTTGACAAGGTAACAGTGCCTTATGGGAAACTCAGTTTATGGGGGACCTATTGCGCTAAACTGAGTGACCTCCGGGTTTTTAGAGAAGCCAACTTCTTCTATAATGGGGTTTTGGAAAGGGAAAATGAAACAAATATAATAAAATAAAGTCTAACCTAAGGCGATGCACCGAGACTTAATGATAGGCATGATAAATCATAGATCTAAGGGCCCGATTGGTATTTGTAGTGTTCTAGAAAGATAGAAACTAAAGATTAAAGTATAGATAATCCATTCATTGACATAAAATAACATTGCATACATTCCTACTACCAAGAAGAGTCATTAGACATGATCTAGATCAACAAAATTGCATTCAATATATATAGAAGCTCTAAAATGAAATATCCAGACAATAGCAGCACAATTTAAAGTTTAATCAAATAGCATGAAAGAACAGAGAGGCCGAACAATTGATACAGTATGAAAGTCTTTTACAATAAAATAAAATAGTAATAAAGGCTTGACATCTTTTCCTAAATTTAATGTTCCTTCAAAATCCGGACCCTTCTCTCAAAATAGAGAGAAGTATATATAGCAAAAAACTCCCATCACCTGCAGAGGCATAACAAAAAAGATTTCACGATCTTTGGCAATGATGCAAAAAAAAGTATATTCCCCAAGCCATTGCAACATAAAAGATTTGAAACCAAGCATCTGATCATCCCAGGCTCAGGTGCATCCTTTGTAAATGATGGTGGTGGTCCCGATAGGGTTAAACAAACAAGTGTCATCATCCTATGAAGTAATTATGACACGCAGTGGCTAGTTGCAACATTTGGCTTGCTTGATTCATCACCCAGATACGAGACCTACCTAAGAGACATGTGGCAGCATAGCGCTGCCCGTGTGAACCTTTATCTTTCACCACTGGATACTTGCACCAAGGTGACACGTGTTGAGTGGGAAAAGCTCTATCCAAAAGTGGAGGAAAGCGATCATTGGTCGGGCGCAAAAGAGACGCGTGGCAACATCTCGTTGCCCACAGTCATTATTCCATCCTTTCGTTGAAAGATTAAGTAGGGTAGAAATGTAGAAAATTTCATTGAAGACGCTGATCATGGGGCCTGCCAAACTTCCTTGGGAATGAGAGCTACATGGTGCTTGAGCGGGGCCCGATGAGGAAGCAAAAAAGAATGATCAAAATGGCTCGCAGCTACGACATGTGGTAGCCTAGCAGAGATTTCCAAAATGCGAAGGAAAGAAAACCTCTAGGGATCACAGAGCAGACATGTGGAGGGAGCCACAAACTTTGACAAAAAGGCCAAGGAGGAAACTTTGCGATGTGCGGGCCAATACTTAGAGCAAAGATATACTCGAAGGGAGCTTGTTGAATATTTATTCACAACTTTTGGCGACTACTAAGGGCATTTTGCTTGAGGAACGAAGAACCAAAAATTTCTCTGGTTTACAGACCAGAGTGCCATTCACTAGGTGACAGAGTCAGAGTTTAGAAAGAGTCTCCTATAGAGGCGACCATTCATCCTCAGATGGCCTTACTATGTTGCACAAATTCTCCTGCACTCCACCTAGGTCAATTGTTTCCTTATGAGGTAGTGCATCAGGTAAGCCGACCCCTGCTTCACAATGGAAAAATAGCTGCAAAAGTGGATGAATGACTCCTTCAATGTCCACTACAGTGGGAGGATGACTGAAATCCTTGAAAGCTTCTAGATCACTCTCCTTCTCTTCTATTCTTTCTGCAATCTATTCAGCTGTAGCAATGGAGCCATCCTCAAGGAACGAGGATGACAAACCCATCTCATTTAACTTGGAGAAACTCTCCTGCATGTTGTCCATTGTCTTATTTAGAGTAGTTGTGGTTGCTTTGGTGCATTGGAAGGCATAGTGGAAATGGATAAACTTGTTTTCCATCTGGGCAACAACATCTTGATCTTCAATTCCTACCTTGGAAAGGTCTTCATCAGAGACTGAATATAGCTTAGTGAGTAGATCTTTTGCTTCCAAAACCTTTTCCAAGATAAATCATGGGAATTGCTCAATTGTATCATGAGCCTCCTAGTTCAGCCTTGATGCTTTGGCAATGAATCAGAGGGTGGGATGTAGTGCTAGGCAAAAGGTTTTAATCTTTTCCCAATGAGAAATGTACAACTGCCTAACCAATGGAATAATATCTAGCTGCGCAGGGGAGGACAAGAGGGAGCTTTTAAGAGAAGCAATCTTTGTGTCCCTTGAGTTAATGGCCTCATTGGACTCTGCCCTTTTCCTTTTCTTGGACGCTAGTTGCTCCGTGGAGCTGCTCATTTCTTTATGCTAGTTTTCCTCAGCTCGGGAGTGGTTTTCCAAATGCATGTCAAGAGAGAACTTTGTCTCCTGAAGCTCTTTTTCTAATTGGGCCTTTTGGTCCTTAAAATCAACATCTTTCCCCTATATCTTTTGCTCATATTGATCTTGATGATGGTCTAAAGCCTCATTCTTTTGTGCTATTCCTTGATTATATTCAATGCAAAGTCACTCCAACTCTTCATTCCTTAGTTGCAAATTCTGCTCTGCCTCCAGATTCTTAGTATGCAGCTCATCAACCATAGCAGGGTCGATAGTCTAAACTTTCACAAGCTCACCCTAAAGTTTGTTTCTTTCATTCTCTGCTTCCAGTTCCCTTTCTGTCAAACGTGCAACATCTGCTTCAAGGGTTCTCTCCATTTTCTCCAAAAAGCTAGCCTTTTCCTTTATTGATTTAAGCTTCTCATCTCTTTTCTTTAGCTGGTGACCAATTTTAAGGAAGTCAGAGGTGACCACCCATTGTGTTTCCTCCATAAGCTCAACCTTATCCTAGAGTTGGGCCACCTTCATGTCAAGCCCTACCACATATATTTCATAGTATTTGGGCACATCTCCCCTTGTCGCTTGGTTACCATTGGGTACATGGTTGCAAACTTCAACTCTTGCCGGGTCTCATCATAGAGAGTTTGCATTTCTAGCTCAACAAAAGTACTATCATCCTTTTCCTTATGCTTTTTCATTCTATTTGTATGTGCTTCCTTTCCATAGTCAATCTGTGCCATGAATTGGGTTGAAAATGAGACCAGCCCGCCTGCAAAAGGAGCATTAGAAGGTAGGGCATATGGATAGGTAATTTTGATAGGCCCATGAATTTGCTTTTTCTGGAGATTGACAGTTTGCGAGGAGATGGGGGGAACATTCCAAAGCTTGGTTTGAGAACTAGTAGAAGGGCTTGCCACTTTCCATGGCTTAATTGGTGAACTAGTGGGAGGACTCATGGGTTGGAATGGCGAAGGAGTTGTCATCATGGATTCAAATTGCTGTGGAGGAAGAGGAGGATTTGTAGAAATAGTAGAAGTAGGGGTGCCTGCAGAGGGAACACCTTCAAAAAGTGAAGCAAGGAGGGCCTGAGCGGTAGCAACTAGAGTAAGGGTTCATGGAGGAGTAAAGGTGGGTGGAGTGATTTGTGAGAACTAGGCAAAACCTCCCGCATGCTTTTGATCAAAATTGGGAAACGAAGGGCCAATACTCATGGTAGGGATTACCACGCAGACAGTAGATGATACCAAGGATTGAGAAGCAAGAGAAGAAGGAGCCAAATTTACCTATTAACTAGTCGATGGTGGCTCCAGAATCGTTAGTGATTCTTCCTCATCTTCAGGATCCTGGCTAGTTGCAAGCACCTGTCTTCCGGTAGGTTCTTGTGAACTCTGTCCGATAATGGTCTCCATACGATTCCACTTTGCGGGAGGGGTTTCCCTAGCCTCGATAGTCACTGCTGGTTGTTGTTGTAGTACTCTGGCTACCTTAGTGGCCCAAGTGAGAGTATGCGAAGCCCTCGATACATTAAACCACACATTTGTGGCTATAGAGATAGGCTATCTAGAGCTTTTCTCTTGTGGTGTAGAGGATGTAAAAGTCATCACTTTTTGTTGTTGTTGTTCTTTAGATTCACCTTTTGGGTCATCACCTTTATCGGTGCTAGAGTCAAGGCTGGGATGCCTCTCATCCCACCATTTTTCAAATTCTATTTTGTCCTTCAAGCTTTCATAAGGGGCATCCAATTGCCTTGTTTCGTGGTGATATTTCCAGAAAGCTTCTATCTTCTCATCAGTCCATTCCTCATCCTTCTGCAACTAGTTGTACATGGTGCAGTCCATCTAGAACTATCCTTAGCCACCACCACAAAAAAGTAAAACTTGTGCCATGGCTCTCTATTATTCTGTGTGGGAACACGTGCTAGTTCAACAAAAAATTCATCCTTTTCTACCTGTGGGTTGCACCTGTTTTCCCAGTAGGGTCAAGGAACATGAGTAACCTTCATGTGTGGCTCCGACATGTCATTGAAAGGGTTATAATACCATTTATAAGATACTAAAATGAACCCTAAATGAGCCAGTTTGTCCTGCAATAGCTGATCTGATTGCTTCTTTAATAGGGTCACTATTTTGAAATTCTTCGGACAAGTGAAGAATCCCTTCATCTTGAAAC
This sequence comes from Sequoia sempervirens, assembly GCA_007258455.2. Classification (NCBI taxonomy): domain Eukaryota; kingdom Viridiplantae; phylum Streptophyta; class Pinopsida; order Cupressales; family Cupressaceae; genus Sequoia; species Sequoia sempervirens. The sequence continues at coordinate 304,183 of VDFB02344161.1, forward strand.
TTGGGCTTCTGCAGAAAGTATAATCAATAACACATACCTGCCAATACATTTCATGTGCAAGCACCCTATTGGTGACGTAGGCTGGGAGTAGGAAAGGTTGATCGATGAAGCCCCTCATTGAGAGAATGGTGAAATCCACTTTGAAGAATAGTCACAAGTGAGAGTGAAACTCTGCATATATCTGGTCTGATCTATGTTGAGCCAGATTGTGTCACCCCCTCCTTGTAAATCTTGCAAGACCAGAGTTACAAAATAATCTAAAAATGCATAGTAATTATATGTCATGGAAAGAAAGGGTGTCCATGTGGATATCAGCTTCCTCTTTTGCTTCTCATAAAAAATTGACAATTCAAAATATCTACCAAAGAAATAAGGGTTTTGATGCAGGACTATGTAAACTAGGAAGGAGAGAAATCTAAAATTTCCCTCCACCAGGTACTTTTATATTTGTTGTATCATTTCCTCCACCATGAATTCAGCGAAATCATACCAAAAGGTATCGTGCTATTTGTGGAATTGAAAATCCGGCCCTAGTTGAAAGGCTTCCACCATCTCGTCGGAGTCCCGACCACACACAAACACTAGCATTGACAAGGCATCTTGCATATCTTCATGAAATGAACCACACGACAACGAGATACTCGGTAGCCTAGCCCCTGGGATTCCCTTCCTACCAATTTCCTCCATTAGGAAATCTGAGCTCTTTTTCATCACCTTCCACATTTTCTCTCCTTTAGCAGGAAAGGACTCAATTTTCTCCCTTCTTTTACTTAGGTTCAAGATACATAGATTATTGCAAATGGCTTGTGTGATGATGTGAACACTTAAGGTTTGACGCTCAATGCAACAGGTGCTAGGGTTATAATGCTAAATGGTGGCATCAACTGTCTCCGGGCAATAATGTACCAGTGGGACCATGTATTGTGGAAGACCATTGTACCAAACCTTCTTTGTTGTTGATGTGTCTCCCTTAGGTGACCTCATCCTTGCACAAGCTGCTTCTCTTAAAAATTTAGGGTTTGTTGCGAGTCATGGGTCATGAATATTATCCCATTTCTCCTTGACCCTTTTCCGGTTTCTGTAATCTTTGGGCCTATCCAACTATATCGTATTCACCCTCTTCGGCTTGCTTGGTATACCAGGTGTGGCATATGATAAATATTTATAGATATACACATCTTCTGATGATTGCATAGCATTAAGCAAATCTTGGCCAATCTCCTCTTGAATTTGCTGTGATGAACTCTCCGACATTTTTCTTCAAATGAAAGCTTCTACAGGTTTTGAACTCTTCATAATTTTTACTCGGCTCTGGATATCCTGAAAAATTCTCTTCACTTGACTTGGAGTTTTTCAAAAGACATTAAGCATTAAAATCTTTTTCATGCAATATTTTTGCTATCTTTTCTCAAGGTGGTGGAGGACAGTAAGCTTTTGCATTTAATTTAGCATGTACCGTTAATTCCTTAGCTAGTGCAAAAATGAATTACTTTCCATTTTGAGGTGGCAAGAATTCATTATTGCATTTGGAAACTGTGTGATATGCTGTGATTTTCTTGAAAATTGAGCCAAAATTGTTCCTTCTAACCTTGCATTAGTATGTGCTGGAAATTAATATCCTGAACAAAATGATTAAGCTGAAGCAAATGACCACCACCTAAAAAGATATGAATCCTGTCTTGGGCTCTGAGAAATTCCTGTGAGGTGACACAATAGCCCACAAACCATGTAGCTTACTGCCGATGAACGCCACCATTTTAAAGCTAATTAATTAGCTCTTATTAACTTAGCACTCATTGATTCGTACTTTTGTAGATGCAACCGGTCAGGAAATGTGAGCAAACACAAGAACGCCTTTCAAGTTGGCACTTGGTTATCATCACATTTTCTCGAGAGGTGGATGAGCATTCCTTTCCTCATTTTTTCTATAAATAGGCAGCTAAGTAGTGAGGAAATCACACTTAACATTTGAGCAAACTTTAGCAATAGGTCATTGGCGCAACATTTAGCTTTAGTAAGCGAGTTTTCCCATAGGCTAGGTGGTAGGAAAGTTTTAGGAGTAGTTAGAAGGTAGCAACATTATGTTAATACCATGGACACTCCCATTAGGCTAGTTTCTTACAAGTCTCAGACAACTTTCCTCAGAGAGATTTCAACTAGGCATTTGAAAAGGATGACCAAAAATAAGCACTCCCTAGTTTTGATAGCCATAAAATGGGTTCTGGGTAGGGAACACATATAGTATGAGGACAAATACCATGTAAACATTGATATATGCTCACACTTTGTTGCGTTCATGTTAGACATTGGTATCCCTAGGCCTCTAATTTTGAAGTTGGTCAAGAATTTATTTTTGAAAAAGTACTTGAATGGTCTAGGCGAGGTTGTTGCTCATGTTGCGTATGGGGTAGGCTTGCCAACAATCAGTGACCTCTGACGCTACATTGAGGAAGAAGCGGTCATTGTATGTCTACCATTTCTCAGTGGATTCTGCCTCCAAACACGCGACGAGCATCAGTAGAGGGTTACCTAGGCCTTGCACTTTCTGCTCCACAACTATAACGTAGTGCTATTCTACAACATTGATTGGTACACTAACTTCAAGAACCTAGTGTTCCCTTCACCAATGGCGGTTGCTCCAAATGATTCTACGTCTACTGCTAAAGTACCTATTGATAAAGATGCAATAGATGCTGCCGTTGATGCATCAATTGTTGCTGCCCATGCTCTTGGATGAAATGCCTCCTGGCTCTTTGTTTTCTGTTGTTAAGAATACACCACTCGTTTACAATTTTTTTTATATAAGGTTGAAAAAGGCCATAGATATAGCATATATGAAAAGAATACATGTATAATCATTTACTTTTTGAATTATGGTTCTCTCAACCATTTTTTTCCATGTAAAAATGAAAGAATATATATATATATATATATATATATATATAATGACATATATCTTTATAAAATCCATGACTTTCTCTTATTTTTGCATATTTGTTGTATGGGTTATTTTTCATTAGCATATTTGCATATTTACTTTGCATATGGTGTATTTCCTAATTATTTCTATAAAGCAATTCCACTACTCTAATCTCTGCAATGATGGGTTACTTTCCGTTGAAACACGAACTAATTTCTAAAAAGACCGGCCAACACAAAGGGAAAGAAAATAAAAGCATATTCACATATGTACAATAATAAAATTGGGCACTTAATGGAACAACTTAAGATGAATCCTATTGATCGGGATTCCCAAGGTTCCCTGTTCCATGCTTTCTAACTCAAAAGCATTATGCTCTTTTCACTGAATGATTTTAAAGGGGCCCTCCCATAGGCTATCAAATTTTCCATGCTGACCTAGCTTAGCAACCCTTTCATTATATTTTAGAACTAAGTCTCCACACTTTAGGCCTTGGTTGGAAGCCCTCTTGTCAAACCATCGCTTGACCACTTGCTGGCGGCTTGTCATGGCTATTAGGGAATTCTCCCTTTTTTCTGTACTTCTAACAATTTGGAAATTCAAACCTCCATGGCACCATTTTGTTCTATCTCGAGGGATTTCAATAGTTGAAGCATGAGAATCTCCATAGATATAAGCAACAATGCCTCTTTCCCATATACTAACTCATAAGGAAGAGTCTTAAGGACTTGCTTAGGAGTTATGCAGTTTTCCCAAAGTGCCGCTCAGAGGTTTTTGTGCCATTCTCTCTGGTGCTCCGACCCAATTCTTTTAAGGAGTCAGACTAGGTTCTTGTTCATTGACTCTGCTAGGCCATTTCCTTGCAGGTAATAATTTGATGATGTCTTAAGGAATATTCCACTTGTTAATGCAAAGTGACATACCTTTGCACCTAGGAAAGCTATGAAATTATTAGAAATGATAGTCTTTGGAGGAACGAACCTTGTCACTAGCTCTTCAAGGAAATCCACTATCTCTGCCTCTATTGTGTTCTTAAGCAGAATGACCTCTGTCCATCTTGTGAAGTAATCTTTGGTGGTCAAAATGCACTTGTGCCCGATGCTGGAAGCAGGATTAATCATCCCGACGAAGTCCAAGCCCCATTGTGCAAGCGGTTCATCCCCACTATGGGTTTAAGAGGAGTATTAGAATTCTTCATGTGAAAGAAGCCCATTTCAACGCAGGTGCACCGAGTGGGAGTCATTGAAAGCATTGAATGGCCGTAGCCTATGCATGATTTTGATGGCGGTGGTCTTAGCAGAGAAGTGTCCACCCACAACACTATTGTGGAAAGTGTCAAGGATTCTCCTCGCTTGATCTGCAATAACACATCGCAAGAGGAGACCATTGAAATTCCTTTTGAAAACGATCCCTTCCACTAGCACATATCCACAATTTTGCAGCCGATAGTATCTCCTCTTTTGGGAGGAAGTACTAGCCGGATACTTCCTACCTATTGGCATAAACCTCACTCCATCTATTAATGGCCAACAACCCTTGGATCTTGGCTCGTTGCTTCGGAACAAAGTCGGTTGCTCTTCCTTAGGGTAACTCTTACGTCGCTACCATGTATTCCACCTGATCCACTCTTCCTAGAATGGTTTGGTAGGTTTGACCTCAATGTCATATTCAAGGATCTTGGTGATCCAATTAGCTCTTTTTTTTATGATTTCTCCCTCCATGATATATTCTCACACACTGAAATGCACGACATAGACAATCACTTTGTTGCAGGAAATTAGATGGCGGAATTTTTTAAGTCCCTTTACTATTGCAAAGGCTTTCCTTTCGATGAAATTATAATTAGTCTCATATTCCTTTAGGGTCTGGGAGTAGAATTCCACTGGATTTTCTCCTTTTCCTTCATTATCCTTTTGAGTTAAGACAATAGCAATGCAGACCTCTTGAGATGTGCATACATTATAGAAGAATCCTTAGATAGAAATTCTTGGATTAACCAATGCGGAGTTGCAGAAATGGAATTCTTAACTTTTTCAAAGGCTTCTCGGGCTTCCTTTGTCCACTTGAATGCTTGATCCTTTTTAAGCATTAGGGTGATCGACTTAATTATTCCTGCAAAGTTAGAAACAAACTTGCTAACAAAATTTACCTTCCTTAGGAAGGATTGAATGCCTTTCTTGTTAACCAGTAGGGGAAGTTATTTGATGGCTTTCACCCACTCGGGGTTGATTGAAACTCCTTCTTTGGACACCACGTGTCCTAATAGTTTTCCTTGCGGCACTCCGAATACACATTTTTTTGGATTCAAGGAAACCTCGAAGTCCTGGCATTTTTGGAAAACCATTTCTAAGCGATCAAAATGATCATCCTTAGACTTAGAGAATAGAGTAATATCATCCAAATAAATTAGGATAATCTTATTGATTAGCTTCCTGAAAGCAATGTCCATTGCCCACTGAAATGTTTCCCCTGCATTGGATAAACCGAAAGGCATTTTAGCATATGCAAATATTCCCCATTTTGTGGTGAATGTGGTCTTGTGCTGATCCTCCTCTTTAACTTGGATTTGATTGTAACCTGAAAAACCATCAAGTAGGGAAAACATTTCCGATCCTACCACTCTTTGTAGGATTTCCTCCATAGAAGGTAGTGGATAATGATCCTTTAGGGATGCTCTATTAAGGTCTCAGAATTCCACACATAAGCAGATTTATCCATTCTTCTTTCGGACGGGGACTAGATTGGATACCCACATGCTATGCTTGATAGAGAAGACAATCCACAATTTGATTAGCTTTGTTAGTTCTTGTGCCATTAGTGCTTCAATTTTGGGGTATACTAGCCTCTGCTTTTGTCGGACTAGTTTTGTACCCTCTGTCAGCTCGATGGTGTGTTGGATGATGTTGGGATTTTATCCCTTTGGGTCATCATAAGACCAGGCCACTACCCCTTCATATTTCTCACATAAATTGATGAGCCTCTGTTTATCATAGTGTGGGACATCTTTCCCGACTCAAAGGTTTTTTCCATCTAAGACTTGAAGGTCCATGTAGTCTCTTTTTTCTGCCACAAACTTCCATCTATCATTTCTTGCATCATCACAATCAAAAAGGTTTTCAAGAGTAACCAATCTTTTCGGAAGCTTGTTGGATTTGAGCTGCATGATTTGTCCTTCATAAGCCTTTGTGATCTTTGGTTGGAGCTGATCAACGAATTCCATCAACTGTTGGATGAACGAAGCAATGTGTTCATCACTTTCAAACACCTGCCAGCTTTGATCATTATCACGAACCGCTAGTTAGACTATTACTCGTAAATAGTGTTTGTTATGTATTAGGTTGGAGATAGAATCAAACTGGGATCCGATTGATGCCATGCGGTTTGCGTCTCAATTTTGGTCTTAGGAAACAATCTGAATGTTGATGGCTTCAAAACCCTCAACTAGGTCCCATATTCAATGCTGATAGGATCTCATGTGGACATTCCTTGCCACAAAAATTTCTTGGACTTGGTTGACCACCAGTTCAAAATATTTGAACACCATTAATTGCTTAATGCCCATTTGATCTACGAGGCTTAAAACTTGAACTAACCCTTCATATTCGGCTTTGTTGTTCAAATAAGTGAAATGGAAGGAGAAAGGCCTTAGTATCTTTTCATTTTGTGGGCATATCAAACATATCCCCACTCTAACGCCTACTTTGCATCTTGCCCCATCAAAGTGCAACATCCATAGCTCAGGTGCTTGACCACCTTCGATCTCTTTGGCAACTTTCGGGAGCATTTGGTCTTCATCATAGATTACATAGGTGCCCAATCCTATAGTATGGTAATTTATGAAAGGGTCGTTGTCCATGTGTTCACTTAACAGAGCATCCTCCTAATCATTCCGATCTCCGGTCACCTTTTCCTCCTCTAGTAATTCAACGCCATACATTTCTTTCTTGGTGATAGAGGTATGTTTTTGTTTCGTGCTTGGTTCTAAGAATCAGATGTGACCAATATAGGGACAGGTATCCACCCACTTTTGAGGTAAATTCTCAGGACAAACAAAGGCCGAACATGGGAGGAACATATATGATCACAGTATCTTGCGACACAGTGATACTAGGGCAAGAAAATAGAGTTAAAGGAAGTGCCTTGATCACACCTACGGTTTCAACTTTGTTCCCATCAAGCTGCATTACTCCCCTTTTCATAGGTTCATAGTTGATTCCTAAAGCTTCAACTATTTGTTTAGGAATAACCATGGTGCTAGCATGAGAATCAATCATAGCATTGTGTAATAACTTCTTCCCTATAATGAGAGTTAAGAAGGGTTGAGGCTTCAACTTATCTCTGACTTCGATAGGGGATTCTTTTGTGTTGTTCATAAGGACTTTAGCAGGAGATAGTTGATTAATAGAATTTGCATTGGCTAATTGTTCCATCGGTGTTGCGCTAATCTCTACTTGAAGCGCCTTCTGTAATAGTGTCTTCTGCTCTGAGATAGCTAGAATGTCCCATAGAGACACATTAGTAGATGATTTATTCAATTTTTCCACCACATAGAAAGGTGGAAAACTTGGAGGTTTCTACTCCTTTTCTCTCATTATGACAATTTCCTTCCATGGTGGATATTGCGTCAGTGTAGAGGAAGCGCCATATATCTGATCAGAAGCACCTTTAGGTTGTGGGATGGCTAGTTGCAGAGCAATTGATTCGCCGGTAAATATCCTCTTTGAGCAAGTGTTATAGTCAGATTGCACTTGTGGTGTTTTGGCTATGAAAGTATCATTAGCAAATATTATTTCTTCTTCTTCCATCCATGAGAAGAGCGCGTGATAAAGAGCGATGTTGGATTCCTATTCTAGAGACAACCCTTGCATTTACGCGGTAAGAACCACACTCTCCATTTGTGGCGAGGCATATACATAACCTCTGTGGTCTGGCGTCGTGCCTTGGCTACGCTTCTCCGCCACTTTTTGTTGTTAGTTGCCACGTAGGAAGTTTTGAGGCATATGCACATCATTGCAAGGAAAGCACCACAAATTGATGCCATCAATGAGGTTATTTTGTCTCGTGGTCAATTCCCTAGTCGAGCTTGGTGAAGCGCTTGTCAGTGGAGTAGGCACCGACACTATTTGGTTGACTGTTGGAGTTGATGGATTAGTGTAGGAACCGCCTTGGTATTGATTCTGCTGATATGAAGATCGTCTGCCTTGATAATTATGATAGGCAGGCTTTGAAAGAATTGATTGCTTCTACTTGAGGGTGGTTATATAATTTTCCATAGTACACAACATTTCTTTAAGATCGTTCATTTCATCCTTGGGAGAACCAAATGTAGAGGCAACATTTTGCAGTGCTGCCGCATATGTGTACATTGACTAGGGAGGTGCGGGCGCACTTGTCGATGTGACTTCTTGTGCGGGCATCAATATTTTAGGAAATATCAGCATGATAGGCCAAGGAGGAAACTTCCCGCAATCTATCAAATGATTCTCATCTTTGACGATGACATCGTAAGCATCTAGTAGAGTAGCTCCTCCCAAAGACTTGATCATCATAGAAATGTCGAGGTTGATGGACTTTAGATAAAATATGAATGCCAACTCAGGAGTTGGGTGTATAGCAATGGGGATCCTCTTCCAATTTGTGTGAAATTGGGCATTGAAGTCTATCAAAGCCTCCTGGGGAGCCCATTTTATGACAGATAATTGATGGTACAACGAGGAGCGATTTTTGTCATTTGAAAATCTCTCATAAAACGGATCTTTGAGCTCATCGTAGGTGCGTATAGTGCTAAGTGGCAGTGTTCGATACCAATCTAGCACCTTGCCTTTGAAGGATGTGGTGAGGAGCCTTAGAGCTACATTTTGTGCAGTGATCTTGTGCACCAGACACACGTCCCCCACATCTTGCAGATGCTCTGCAAGTGTTCTTGAGCCATCCCCGATAAACTTGGTTATAGCTTTCATAGCTGAGACCAGTATAGCACTCCAGAAAAAGGTGCTACTAGAGTTGCTAGGGTACTTCTGACATCCCATGCCATGTAATTTCTGTTGGAAATTGGAAACATGGTTAGAGGAACAGGTGGCAGGAGCGAAATGATTACCAACTGACTTGCAACCTGCACTGTTCCTAGTGGAGGTACTAATAAATTGGGGTTGTTTGTGGTTTGGGATCTAGTTACAGGCCAATGGCTCATACACCCTTCTAAAGTGAAAATTCATTTAAGCTCTATCCCACCGGGCGTTCCGAAAAAAGAACAAACCGTTGATGCCAAAATTTGACAAGGTAATAGTGTCTTATGGGAAACTCAGTTTATGGGGGACCTTTTGCACTAAACTGAGTGACCTCTGGGTTTTTAGAGAAGCCAAATTCTTCTATAATGGGGTTTTGGAAAGGGAAAAGGAAAAAAATATAATAAAATAAATTCTAACCTAAGGTGATGCACTGAGACTTAATGATAGGAACGATAAATCATAGATCTAAGGGCTCAATTGGTATTTGCAATGTTCCAAAAAGGTAGAAACTGAAGATTAAAGTATAGATAATACATTTGTTGACATAAAATAATATTGCATACATTCCTACTACCAAGAAGAGTCATTAGACATGATCTAGATCAACAAAATTGCATTCAATATATATAGAAGTTCTCAAATGAAATATCTAGACAATAGCAACACAGTTTAAAGTTTAATCAAATAGCATGAAAGAAGAGAGAGGATGAACAATTGGCACAGTTTGAAAGTATTTTACAATAAAATAAAACAGTAATAAAGGCCTAGCATTTTTTCCTAAAATCAATGTTCCTTCAAAATTTGGACCCTTCTCTCAAAATAGAGAGAAGTATATATAGTAGAAAACTCCCACTGCCTGTAGAGGCGTAACAGAAAATATTTCGCGATCTCTGGAAATGATGCAAAAATAAGTATATTCCCCAAGCCGTTGCAACAAAAATGATTCAAAACCAAGCATCTGGTCATCCCAGGCTCAGATGCATCCTCTGCAAATGATGGTGGTGGTCCTGACAAGGTGAAACAGACAAGTGTCATCATCTCGTGAAGTAATTATGACACACGGTGGTTAGTCGCAACATTTGGCTTGCTTGATTCATCGCACGGATACGAGACTTGCCTAAGAGACAGGTGGTAGCATAACACTGCTCATGTGAACCTTTATCTTTCACCACTGGAGACTTGCGCCAAGGTGAAACATGTCGAGTGGGCAGAGCTCTATCCAAAAGTGGAGGAAAGCGATCATTGGTCGGGTGCAAAAGAGACGCGTGGCAGCATCTTGTTGCCCACGATTGTTATTCCATCCTTTCACTGAAAGATTGTACAGGGTAGACACGTAGAAAAATTCATTGCAAACGTCGATCATGGGGCTCACCAAACTTCCTTGGGAATGAGAGCTACGTGGCACTTGAGTGGGGCCCGTTGAGGAAGCAAAAAAGAATGATCAAAATGGGCCGCAACTACAACACGTGGCAACCTAGCGGGGATTTTTGAAATGTGAAGGAAAGGAAACCTCCAGGGAGCACAAAGGAGACACATGGAGGGAGCCACAAACTTTGACAAAAAGGCCAAGGAGGCAACTTTGCGATGCACAGGCCAATACTTAGAGAAAAGATATACCTGAAGGGAGCTTGTTGAATATTTATTCACACCTACATTATACACGTAGAGGCAACATAGTTTGACTAGACTTGGATTGACATGGCTAATTCTGACTTTTTTTTTGGAATTTTTGAAGGTTATTTGGATGTTTTTGGATTTTGACATGTTTTTGTTTTTTGGATTTTTGAAATGTTTTGATTTTTTTGGATTTTCAACATGTTTTGATTTTTTGAATTTTTTTGGTTGTTTTGATTTTTTATATTTTTACGCTTTGATTTTTTTGGATTTTTGACATGTTTTGATTTCTTTGGATTTTTGACATGTTTTTATTTTTTTGGATTTTTGACATTTATGAGCTTTGATATCAAGTCTAGGATCCATTGATGACATAAGTTAAAGATTTTGCCCCTAGTCCAGTATAAGACCAATTTATTAGGGGTGGAATGGGACGAGCCTTATTGTGAGCGAATATGGAAGGAAAAAGGTGGGAAATGTCAATCGTTACATGATATCAGAAGGAAAAAAAGTGTTATTATGGATGAAATGAAAATGGTGACGTATGGATTTATTGTTGGCAGAAGTGTGAAAAGCCAGATAGAATGATGGTAGACGACGAGGCGAAGATCAACTACACCTGGTGCTTGTTTGCTAGGTTTTCACCATGATACTTATCCAAAGCGCCACCGAAGTGGCTTTCAATATTGGACGAATTATTTCTCTTTACTATTTTCTTAATTTTTTTGATATTTTTTTGGTGTCACCAAGACGCCTGTTTGCTAGGTTTTTATTAAGGTGATGATTTTTTTAAATTTTTTGAATTTTTCAGGTTTTGACATGGCTCTCTAAAACTAGGTGTAGAATTTGTGCAAGTGTAAGATGTTGATAGGATCTGACAATAGTTCACCTTTAGGAGTTGAAAGTTGATACACTCCTGATCCGTGGACTATCGTGACAATGTAGGGACCCAACCAATTTGGTTCAAACTTGGATGACCATATCAGATGAAGGGATTTGACCTGAATGGAATGTGTGAATGATGGATGCATAGGGTGACTAATATGGAAAAGGAGGGGAGCTAGGATATAATTCCTATTGTGCACACTACATGGGCCATCAAACTTCATCTGAAAAGGAGTTTATGTAACCAATGAGCTATAGTACATGAAGAGGTCGTCATCAAAGGCCCATCGAGAAACATCACCAATGGTGATGGAGTGATATGATGGATGTGAGGATATGGACATATTTAGTGGACTAAGTGAAAGTGATGAGGATGGAGACTTTGGATCAACAAGCTCTTCTTTTGACATGCTACTTTGATATATGTCCCCAGTTATTTTTGATGAAGAGGCATAATTAGAGATCAAATTTTTCTTATTTTCATTCTTGAATTGTATTTTTATTTTTGATTTCTCCAATAGATTTTGAATTTGAGTAGAGGAATTTCCTTGATCTTTCTTTGTATTATTTCTTTTGATTCTAGATCTCCTTTTAGAGATGGTTCTTTCGCCTTTGATTCTTGAGGCACTGCTTATTGATCCATGTCTGTGAGGTGGGTTGAAATGAGTGAAATGGATGAGTTGAATGAGATGGATGAAGTGATAAGATTTTATGGTTCATGAAAGAGATTGGAAATGGACTCAATGGGTTCTTCAAGACTATCCTTGTTAGTACTATTAATGTCAAAGGAAGCTTGCACGACATTAACGAATTGGTAAGATGGCTTAGTAGAGGAATTAGTAGGGGATGCATACCCTAACCCAAGACAGTTAGAATGGACAGATAACGGTTTAGAAGATGGAGAAGGATGATCTTGGATATCCTCAGTAAGGTCATGATCAAAAAGTGGGTTATCATGGATATCATGGTCAAACATGGGATTATTATGAATATGGAAAGGTTGGGCTAAAGCAGATAGGGTAAAGACAAATATATCATAAGGATCCCATAAATTTTCAATCAAGGAAAAACCATCCATTTGCATAACTTCTGAAGCTAACTTGACACCATTGTTGGAAATCTGAACATCCTTAGTAGTATTAACATTTTTGCCTGCGGGTGAATTTTCCATATGGTACTCTCCACATCCCATGTCATGGACCTGGACCTTAGTGTTTGATGGTGTAGTAAATGAAGTAGATGAATTGACCAAGGAAGATGGATTGATGTAGTGTGACGAGGTGGAGGACAAAGCCTCCTAGTTGATAGGCACTTGGAATTTAGTAGTCCCTCTTAGATCACTACACTATTGAAAGGGGTTAGGATCACCGATGATTGCAATCTTAGAGCCATTGTGAAGAAACTTTAGAAATTGATGGTATGTGAATGGAATGGATTTCATGGTATGGATCCATGGTCAGTCGAGGAGGAGATTGTAGGGGAGATCTAGGTCCAAGACTTGGAATGTGATATCCAATACAGTGGGTCCAACTCTGATTGGTATTGTTATGAAACCCTTGGAGGAATGCTCTTCATCATCATAGCCTTTTATAATAATGACCTTTGTTGTGCCTAGACATGCTTAAGAGAAGCCCAATGCTTTAACCAATTTAAGAGTGCAAATGTTTAATCCTGCTCCACTATCTACCAAGACTCATCTGATTTTATGTTTATGAACAAAGACTTCTAGGTGCAAAGGGTCGTTGTGACTGGTCTTTTGGGATGAGTAATCTTGGTATGAAAAAGTGACATAGTGCATTTTTTCTAAGTATCCCACCATTTCTTGGAAGCGATTGACATCAAGGTCAACAGGAATGGAAGTGTCTTGTAAAGATTTGTCAAGAACAACTCTGTGCTCAGGGTCCATATATGTGTAGAGACTGAAAAATGTCCTAATTGATATCATACATTTGAAATAGATTTACTAACATCATTTCCTCTTTAATCCATCCTCTTTTCACTTAATTGATTTAATCAGCCTAGCTAATTAATTAATTGCATCATTTTCATCTATTGGCCTAATTGATTAAATCGGGTTAATTCATCTCTTTTCGCACTAACACTTCATCTAATTAAATTAAATAAATCAAAATATTTAATTTAATCTCCTAAGTCATCTTATTTAATTAAATAACCCTAAGTTATTTAATTAAATATCATTCCCCCCCTCCCCTATTTATTAAATCATCTAATTTAATAAATATCTCTTAATTCTTCTAATTCCCTAATTGTATAAATTAAACTTTGTTTAATTAGCAATTAAACTAATTTTATTCTAATCCAAGGGAATATTCCCATGGAATATTCCTTATCCTCCTTTTTTGCACAATTAATTTTTTTTTTTAAATTTATAAATTACCTTTTTCCTCACCCTAAAGGAATATTCTCTCCCCTCCAATCAACTCACCTAGCTTCTTCAACAAGCTAAACCCTTTAACCTCTTTGGAAAGTTACCTTTGACCTATGTGAGTAGGTCAAAAGTGTGTTTGTTTGAGGCAAGTGTGAACCTTTGATTAACTTTCATCATGCATTCTCACCTATTGATGAGAATCCATGATCCATGCCTCTCATCCCCTTCATCTTGAACCATTGATTAAGCTTTTTAATCTCAACCATCCATTCCTCATTTGCTCTCCTATAAATAGATCACTATTTGGAGACAAATGGATCCATCTTTTATTGCAAACTTATGCTATAAAATTTACTCACATACTTATCTTTTACTCACTATTTAGTTTGTTTTAGTTCATTTTCATTGCATAATAGCTTAGAGCATCCATTAATGGCTTCCATGTATCCATCTTAGTTTGTAAATAAATTAGGGTTTTCATCTTTTAGCATAATTTTAGCTTAGTTTAGCTTAGAATAACTTAGCAATTGCATAATTAGATCATTTGTAGCATAAAATCATGGCAACTTAGCTTGCATCATGTTTATTTTTACATAATTTAGGTTTTTACACATGTTTCATCAATTTTCTTCCATAGAATCAATTGAAACAAGCTCACTAATCATGGGATTGGGAAAGGGTCATCATTCCACATCAACACGACACCAATTCCACAACAAGATAAATTTTGAATGGATTAAAATAGATGTTTTGATAGATTTTATAATTTAGTATGTTAGGTTTTGATGAAATGTTTAGTTTTAATCTTGTTTGATCGATCTTGTTGAGATTCGAGTATTGGTGGCTCCATTATACTTTGATTCTTCATGGATCAAGTGTAATTCGGCCCATACCAGTATTTTTGCATCACATTTTGGCACTAGAAGGAGGGAAAACTAATCATTTAACTATTTTTTAGCTCGAAATCCATGTTCATGTTGTTTTGCAAGTTGCAGTGACACTCAAACCACAAACAATGATGCTATTTGAATAGCATCGCCATATAGTGACGCTCAGGAAATTTGATACAATGATGTGTATTTAATCTGCTGACATCGATTTAAATATAGTGACACGTATTTAATTTGAAGATATCATGAAATGAAAAATGATGATTCTCAAACTCACCAGAGCGACTCTTTCAAATTTCAAACAATGACACATTCGTTAATAGCGATACCCATCAAAATAGCTACGCAATCATGCTCACTAGTCTTGCTATAGAGTGATGCCTTTTTTCCCCAGAGCAACTCCCAAATTTTAAACTACGACGCTATCGTGTGCAATGATGCTCAACCAGGGTAAGAAAATTTACATTTATTTTTTTGACATGTGGCTTAATTTCTTTGGATTATCTGATCATTGATGGATGTCTGACTGTGTTTTCATTGTTAGACTAACAAGGTTTTGCAAGGTTTAAAGGCATGGGGCGAAATTGAATAACTTCTCTTCTATCTTAACATTCTATAACTGTAACAAGCGTTTAACACTTTGGGGCAATTATAACCCAATTTAATGCTTTTTTACTTTCAGTTTTAGGCAACACACTAGTTTTCAATTGAGTTTAAAATGAAGAATCAAAGTTGGATAAAATTGAACACTCACATCACATCTTTCAATTGGGATTAAAATTGAACAAGAAAAACTAATCTTTCAATTGGTGCATAAAATTAACTCATTATTGCTTTGAAGGATAAAATTGACAACTGTTTGCTTTATTTTGTGATTTTTCAATTTTGTTGGTGAATGCGTATGCAATTCTCTCATGCTGTTTGGCGATCTTGAGAAATAGAAACATTCTCTAATACTTTGCAAAATCACCTCAATCTTTCAATTTGGGTTTGAAATTGAACAACCATGCTAGTATGAGAAAAGACATAGCATTTGTTCTCTCTTTGTGCATGCAAGAAAAGATGATCGAACTATGGATGTACTTACTCGCTATTGTTCACCTTTAGAGGGCCTGCCTTGGTGGGAAAAAGTACTCACCCCAAGGGAATGACCCAAGTGGTAACAAGCATAAGCCAAGCTCTTCCAAATCGCTATATAAATTTGTGGTTTTGAAGAAAATTGTAATCAATGGGAAGCGGTAAATGATAGTTCTCCCCCAGTATCTTTATGATGTGTAAAACTCTTGTTCTAAGGGTTGGGAGACCTCGCACAAGGAGTTTATCATTTCACCCCCTAAATTGGATGCCCTTATTATGAACCTTTGTGTAGAAGCCAAAAATCCCTAATATTTGTTGATGTCAGGAGGTCAGACCTCCGAAGCCGTCCCACATACTTGTGGTTCTTAGTAGAGATGGAGAGTTTTTCATGGGGGATTCATGAGAACTCAAAGCTTGGATGACCCGTAGAAGTGAGTGCCATGGAGGGCAACCAGTGTGGTCAAGCTTCTAATCATCTGCTTTGAATAAGCGCAACTGGAGAAATCCAAGTGGGAATTCAACAAATATAGCCATTTCTATCCTAGGGTTGTAGTGATTATGAGTTAGTTTAACACTTTGCTTGATTTCAAAATGATCCAAAAGCAAACATTCGCTATCCAAATTTCAAACACTTTGGCTCAAATATGGACTTCTTGAGTTAGCCTTGATATTACTGCTTGTCCTAATAATTTATCCTTAACAATTTCTAAATATCTTGATATTAATCTCAAACCCATATTTACCAAAGACAACATAAGCAATTATGGCGTTAACCTCATGATTTTCATGAAATGGACATTGTGAAAGTTATGACGTTTTTGACATAAACATCTAGTTTGGAAACATAATCAAAGACAAGTGTTTGTGGTAAAATCAATTCACCTAAACAAAGATAAATTGACAAATGAACCCCACATGACTATTTGGAGACCGATTGCTCCCGTTGAACAACCTAATCTTAAAAGTGCTATAATTCAGCCAAACTTTGAACTCATAAATGGTGAACAAATAGATCTCATTAGCAGTTTAAGAACCTTCACTTTTGAAACCAAGGAAACAAACACACAGTGGAGAAACACAACAACCATTCTAGACAAAGAGGAGGAACACGTTGATATGGAGGCCAAAAGGTCCCTATTACCACTACCCACATGGAAATAAATATCTTCCTTTCTTCCATAAACTTAAACTGTTTCCACATGATCTCACAAAAAATCAGGATTCCTAAGCCAAAGTCTACAGGTCCTCATTTTAGACTTAGGAATTCAACTCCAAAAGCTCTTAAGAAACACCTTTGAGCAGTTCACAAAAACAAAAAAAAATTGGTAGCAAACTTTTATAGACACGCTTCAAGGTATAGTCTAGAATTGTATGCATTCTTTTGGGGTCAAAATCTTGGTCTTTTTCATGATACTCAACTCCTCTAAATGATTAATCAAATAGTCAAAATATGTAGGGGAAAGTATCCAACTCTCCATTTCAGACGTAGGAATCATCAAACAAAGTATAGTCAAAAGTGGGCTTCCATATTTTACCGCAACTGTTACACTTTGTTGAGAAAATTTTATGCATGAGCTAGGAGAGCCTGAACAGGTTTGGACATTCCCATCTGTCCTCTTATTTTCTAGGATTTGAACATTTTAGGGGTCTAGCATCATTCTCACTACCTTGGTCTTGTGAAAACAAAAGGTTCACTTTAGGTCAACATTGGGTCCAAAATTTCATTCACCCCTTCATTAAATTTCATCCTTGACCTCATCTATCTTTGCAAAATTTCAAAATACACCAACACTTTGGGACTTAAATATCAAACCAACTTGCTACCTTAGCTACTTTGTATGTGAAATGTATCCTTTTACATGCACTTAGTTGATATAGTTATCATCTTTGAACTAGTTTATCTTGAAGGTCACAATTCTACCCTAAATATTTCTAAGTTCATTAGCATCCTTTATCCCAACATCAAAACATCAAACTTAAGTCAAAAGTGTTGTCCCAAAACGTTTGCAAAGATCACTTCCCACATCACCCATGTTTTCATCCCACATTATCATCACTGCTCCCAAAAGAATTAGAGCATCCCTGTTACCTAGGTTTGAGGACCAACTAGAGAGTTCAAACATTACAAAACTCAACACAACTCTCCCATAGTTGACACCAAATTTATGGTAAAGATGATATCACAACACAAGAGAATCATGGAAAAAGAAAAAGTTACATTTACCTCAAGTGATCCAAATCCTTTAGAATTTGATCCTAGAAGTTATGTTACACCGTCACAACAACCATCATCTCCTTTAGGACCATACGAAATCAAAGACATCACGAATAACCCATTTGAGCTCACTAGAGAAGAACTTTTAGAACATCAACATTTTGAAAGTGTAGCTCCTATCTCCCCGACATTTGTAGCACAAAGTTTAACACAGGATTTCACAACTCCATCATAAGGGCTAAGTCAAACGTACATACCTAGTCTTGCAACCAGCCTTGCTAAAGATTTTGGTCACACCTTACCATTTGAAAATAGTACACTTGTGGGTACTCTTGAAAATAATCCTCCACCTCCCACCACCATTTGGAAACCTACCTTTGGTGCTCCTCTCGTTCTCAAAGATCCAAAACAACTACACACTCTACCTGAACTTCACTATTCCACCACCACTTCGACATTTTAGGGAAACCCTTCTTCGTCCACACCTATGAGTACCACAAGTATTCCTACCATCACGCAGAGTGGTACAAAACAAAAATATCAAAACAACACACTAGGGCATGCCAATACCATATCATAGAATCAACCCTCAATGCAAATAGGGACATCTTTATCCAACCGTCTGATGGGTTCATCTATTCCATCTACCATTACGACATTATCCACTATCAATCCACTTCAAAACAATCCCTTGGTTATAAGTTCTATCAATCCTGGGAGTACCTTGATCACAAATCCTTTGTTTACATATTTTTCATAAGGAAATACTCAAAACATAGGACAAGGTAATATTTTCAATCAGTGGACTCAAAGTCCTAGTGTGTCATTTCCATTGCAAAATTTAACATCATCTTTTCCAAAAACTGCCTTTTCTATGCCAAATCAATCAAGACCTCAAACATACATTCCTCCACCTCATTCTACCATATTGCAAGGAATTTTAAACCAAGGGAATCCTCCACCTATCATCAACAATTTGCTATCCACTCAAAACATAAATGTCCCTATTCCTTCATAGACGTCTGAACAACCACTTGGTCCCACATTGCAAGCACATGCCTTAGCTTTACAACAAGCCATACAACAACAACAATAGCAAACAAATTTAGCACAACAACAATAACAAGCACAACGAGCAGCCTTAGTAGCTCAACAAGCAACCTTAGCACAAAAACAACATCAAGCTCAACAAGCAGCCTTAGGAAAATAACAACAACAAGCGACCATTGCCCAACAAGCTCAACAAGCAGCCTTAGTAGCACAACAAATTGTGCAACAACAACAAGCACAACAAGTAGCGTTATTAGCACAACAACAACAATAGGCCCAACAACAAGCCCTAGTGGCACAACAACAAGAACAAGCTCAACAACAAGCCTTACTAGCCCAACAATACACCCAACAAAAACAACAAGGTTCCTATTTTCCTCATATGAACATCGTCAATCCAAATGCAACAGGAACATATTCATCACTTTCACAAAATATCACACTTTCATACACTCCATATAATTCATCTCTCATCCCACCATATGTTCCTCCACCCAATCCGAAAGATGATCTAGCATCACAATTGAAAGAACTCTCACAAGAAATGTAGGACCTTCACATGGGAAATATAAAGAAGCCTCATACAAAGAACTTATGTCCTTACCCATTTGATTGAAACATAACAATGATACCATTCCCTCCTGGTTTTGAAATCCCCAAGTTTGACAAATACAGAGGGAGAGGAAGTCCTGTTGACCATATCAAAGAATTTAACATCATGTGCATGGAAATGGCTTACAATGATTCATATCTAATGCACCTCTTCCCTTGAAGTTTAATAGGTATTGCTATGGATTGGTTCTCTCATTTTCCTCCTGGTATCAAAAAATTTCAAGAAATCACTGACAAATTCATCGATCACTTCTCCTTCAATCTTGACATGGAAGTTAGTCTAGAAGAGTTGTACACTCTCAAACAAAATCCAGGAGAAAACTTAGCTAATTTCTTTCAACGATGGAGACAAAGAGCTAGCAAACGAAAGTGGCCTCTTCTAGATGAACAAAAAGTGGGAATCATTATATCCAACCTTGATCCAAATCTATCATTACACTTGAAAATGCAATGAATCACCTCCTATGACGAGCTTGTTCTGAGAGCCCTTAACATTGAAAGATCCCTAATCTCGCAAGGAAATACTTAGACTTACAAAGATAATCTTCCTTCAACCAGTTCGAATGAGAAACCTTGTGTATGGGCTAAGAACAAAAAATGTAACAAAATATGGTGTGGTAGATGCTAAGGTCATACTAAGTCCTCCCAGACCCAATAACAATCAAGTTGCTAACATCCAACCAACTGTGCAACAAATGGCCCCCCCTCAGAACAATCATATCAATAACACCAACATACAACCAAGGAAAACTAGTAACAGGAACAACTATCCTAAACACAAGTACACACAGTTATCGGAACCTATCGAGACAATCATGAAGAAACTGGTAGAGTCAAATTTGATAACACTTCCTAATTTTGAAAACTACCAAGAACCACAAAAAAATCCATCCTGGTACAACAAGCGTGATCTCTGTGACTTTCATAAAATCAAAGGACATAAAACAACAAACTGCGTGAAACTCAAGAATATCATCCAAGATCTCATAGAGAACAATACCATATTTGTTGAGGTACCAGCTGGAAACCAGGATCTCAAGATATACAAGACCCCTATGCTTGATCATAAAAAATAAAATACCAATGGAAAAGCTAAGGATTACACCAATTTTCATCATACTTATCCCAATGTAGTTTCCTCCTATGATAGCGTTATCACTATTGTCACCATCAAAGGAGCTAGTATGAAATGTGGAGTCACCACACAATGTGGCAAAATAACTGTTCAAGGAGATGTCCCAACCCAATCTAGGACATAGCCTACTTTTCCCACATCTAATCCTAGTAAGTAAAATCTTGTAGATCAGCTTAAACATACCCTCACTCAGATATCAATCTTATAACTCCTGAAATTATCTCCTACACATAGGGAAATACTAGAAAAAGCCTTGTCTGAGTCATCCATTCTTGAGAACATTGATACCGATGAATTTCAAGCTATGGTAGGGCATATCACCAACCATCTTCTCACCTTCTCCAAGCAAGATTTACCATCACAACTATCTCATAACCATGCTTTACACCTTGAGGTTTTGATTCATAGAAACAAGGTCAAAATAATCTTGGTAGATGGAGGTGCTGGTCTGAACATTTGTACCATGTAGTTGATCAAGCATCTAGGCTATTCATAAGACACTATTGAGAAGACAAAGAGTACCACCATTAGAGCATATGACGACCAAGAACGAGTATCACAAGGAGTCATTACACTTCCAATCCAAGTGGGACCTCTTATTGTAGAAACTACATGCCAAGTACTTGATCTTGATCTTTCATATAACATACTACTTGGTTGACCTTGGATCCATTCTTTGAAAGTTGTAGCCTCAACCTATCATCAATGTGTGAAGTTTCCTTTTGAGGGCAGAGAAATCACTATCCATGGAGATCCTAAGCCTTTCTACTACTGCAAGATTCTTGAGGGAAAGTTTAATAAGATCCCACACATACCCAAAAATGATGGACCTACACCATCAAGCTCATTTGTTGACCCATCATCTCTACTCTCTACCTCAACATCAAATGTACCTATTATGAAAAAAATACCCGATGTCAAAGTAGTATTCCAAGATGATGGTTGTGGAAGATAAAAACTATTGAAAGACACCTTTGTCTTAGGATAATTACCTATTTATCCTCAAACTCATGGGAAACCAACCTCTAGCACCACAAAACCAGAAACAATCAAGATGGTAGCTACTACCTTCACCAAGTGGGGAGACTTGAATCAAGAAGACATCAATGAGAAAGATATCTCTAAACTCCTCTATCAAGATGAACGACCTATTCTTGTTCTTCCTATGGAAGATGACAACAAAGGTCTACAACTAATTCATAATTGGGGATATAACAAGAATGAGAAGCTAGGACATAATGCCAATGGTTTACTAGAACCCATTGTTCTTGAGAAACAACTAAAAAATCTTGGCTTAGGTTGTACTACTAACAAAGTCACACTTATTGGAAAAGGTATTGCTGCTAAATGAGTTGAGGCTTCCTCTTGGTCACCTACATCATGTGATACAACCTTAGATGAATTTCCCCTTGATGTTGCTGATCTATTTGAGAACAACACCCTTTTCATGATATCCATAGCATCCTTTTTCTCAAATAACCAACCAATTGAAATACACCTAGTATACCTACAAATCATTGACATGGACCAACAAGGACCACCAATTCTAGATTTATTCAAAAATGATGAAGCAACATCAAAATTTATGGGACTCCAAAACAACTTATTATGGGAAAATCACAAAGAAGGGTTTGACATAGAGCTCGATACAAGGGCATACTATGGGGAGATGATTGAATCCTTCAGTCGCAAAATAAATGAAATGCAATTAACATGCAGATCCTTGAGTGGAAACCACCTAGTGGCACTCTTTGGTCAAAAAATAGTAAAAAAAAAGGATGCATCCAACAGTGAAAACCTCTCTAAGGTTCTCAAGGATGAAGGATTCAATATACCCTTTAGTGCAATGCATCCAAAAAAGTTAGCAGTACTAGCAGAAAAAGCTATGCCAGTCAATGTGGGAATAGAAGAAGCACCTAAGATCACCTTTTATGTTGAATCCTTTTTGGAAGAAGAAAAAAAGAACCTTGTAGCATTCCTTAAAGAGAGAAGAGTAAAATTTGCATGGTCATACATAGATATGCCAAGCCTTGATCCAGAAGTGGTTGTACATCACTTAGCAATTTATCTCGACGCCAAAATAGTCAAGCAAAAATTAAGGAAGATGCACCCTCAGAAAACACTCTTGGTTAGATTGGAACTAAAAAAGCTTCTTGACGTTGGATTCATCCGACTGATAGATTATCTTGAGTGGGTTTCAAACCTAGTACCAGTCTCAAAACCCAATAAGGGCATGAGAATATGCACTAATTTTAGAGATTTGAACAAGGCATGTCCGAAGGATGATTTCCATCTTCCCAACATCGATATCATTATGGATTTAACAGCTGGGCATGAAATGTTGTCACTCATGGATGGATTTTCAGGCTACAATCAAATCATAATCGCTAAAGAGGATCAACATAAAACTTCCTTTACTTGTCCATGGGGAACCTACTGTTGGAATGTGATGCCATTTGGGTTGAAGAATGTAGGAGCTACCTATCAAAGTGCAATGACCCTCATCTTTCATGATGTGATCCACAAAATATTTTAAGATTATGTGGATGATATTTTGGAAAAATCAAAAAAGAGAAGTGACCACATACAAGTCCTAGGACCTATCTTTGATAGACTTGAAGAATACAAGGTACGACTGAATCCAAAAAGTGTGTGTTCGGGGTCACATCAAGAAAACTTCTTGGCTTCATCATTTCACAAAGAGGGATACAAATTGATCTAGCAAAGGTAAAAGCAATCCAAGACATGGAACCACCATAGACATTGAAACAAATGAGAGGATTACAAGGAAGGTTGCAGTCCATCAGAAGGTTCATAACCCAACTATCAGATAAGATTCACTCCTTTTTGCATCTTCTTCATGAAGGGATAACCTACAAATGGGATGACAAATGTGATAAATATTTCTAGTAGATCAAGGATTATCTACTAACACCTCCAGTGCTCATGCCACTGATATCAAACAAGCCACTGATCATGTACATCTTAGCAACACTAGCAGCACTAGGAGATCTTTTAGCACAACATGATGAGAATGGAAAAGAAAGAGCCATATACTACATTAGTAAAACCTAGGTAGGCTATGAGATGAACTATTCATCCATTGAGAAAGCATGCCTAGCGGTAATTTTCACTTCATAAAATTTTAGGTATTCCATGTTGTCACACCAAATCAAGCTCATCACAAAGATTGATCCATTAAAATATTTGTTATCCAAAGAAACCCTCACATGACAAATGGCTAAATGGGTAATGATCTTGATAGAGTTTTACATAGAGTATGTGGAGCACAAGGCAATCAAAAGACAAGTGATCACAAACCAACTAGCAAAAGCACCCATCTATGATGAGAACCATTTAATATCTAAGTTTCATGATGAATAATTGTTCCTTATTAATCTAACAACTCAGTGGAAGATGTACTTTGATGGATCATTCACCCAACATGGATCAGGAGCAGGAATTATTTTCATCACCCCCCAAGGTGATTGCATTCCAAAGTCTTACAGGCTATCATTCCCATGTACCAATAACATTGTTGAGTATGAAGCCTTGATCACAGGTCTCAGGATAATACTCCAATGGCAGATACAAGAGATGAAATTCTATGGAGAATCACAACTGGTTATCAACCAAGTCAATGATGACTGTCAAACTTAAGATGACAAGCTTACTCCTTACAAGAATATGGTGGAGAATCTCAAAGATATTTTTATAGACATAAATTTTGAACAGATTCCTCGCATGAACAATAAAGCATCAGATGCCATGGCAACAATTGAATCACTACTAGACATTCCAAACAACATTCTCCAATGTGAATTCTTGGTAGAACAACTTCTCATACCAACTTTCAAAATCTCAAAATCTGAATTCGCGTGTATCATTGTTGGTCCTAGATCCCCATGGTACCATGCCATCTTTACTTACCTTAACAGAGGAATCCTTCCATCAGACATCACCCCAAACCTTAAAAAGACATTTTTCAAAAAAGCATCTCGATTTGTGATCCTAGGTGATACCCTTTATCATCAAAGCATCGAAGGGACATTACTACAATGTCTTAACCAAGAGGAAGCCTTAACTACCTTAACAGAAGTACACGATGGCATATGTGGTTCCCATTCTAGTGGTATGACATTAGTTAAGAAATTGTTGAGGATAGGGTACTATTGGCCAACTATGGAAAAACAAGCTCATTAGTATGTACAGAAATGCATCCAGTGTCAACAACATGGGGATATGATTCATGCTCCAACTCAAGAGTTGCAACCAATGATCACACCATGGCCCTTTTCACATTGGGGACTTAAACTCATAGGAAAAATCACTCCAACCTCATCCAACGGCCATAAGTTTATCATAACCACCACTAAGTACTTTATGGGTTGAAGCCATCCCTATGACCTACATAATGAGGAAGCAGATAGCCAAGTTTATCCTGAATTACCTAATTTTCTGTTATAGTGTACCACAAACCCTCATCTATGACAATGGAACCCCATTCAAGAGTTAGGATGTGAAAGAGATATGCTAAAGGTTCAATATCCAAAATTGATTCTCTACCTCATACTATCCCCAAGGCAATGGCCAAGTAGAAGCAATGAACAAAACTATCTTGAAAATCCTAAGGAAAATAGTTAATGAAGCTGGTTGTGACTGGCATCTATAACTAAATCCTGCTCTTTGGGCTTATTGAACCAGTATCCGCACACCTACAAGAGCAACCCCTTTCTCTCTGGTCTATGGATCGAAGCCATCTTGCCTATTGAGGTTGAACTCCCATCATTGTGAGTATCACTGAAGAATCTAATAACCGAGGAAGAATACAAAGTGTCTCAACTAAATGAGATAGAATTCCTAGATGAATGTCCTCTTGACGCCCTTAATCACTTGCAAGTGTATCAAAATTGACTGAAACAAAGCTATAACAAGTGAATCAAATGTCAGTCGTTCTAGGTAGGTGAACTTGTCTTAAAGAAAAATCAAAAGAACCTTCCAGATCAAGACAACAAAGGAAAGTTTGAGCCTAACTGGTTAGGTCCCTTTTTCATCACAACAAGCTATAGATCAGGAGCATACCAACTTTCAACCCCTGAAGGTGAACCCTTGCAGGAGCCAATCAATAACTTGCATCTCAAAAATTTTTATGCCTAAACATGAAGGGTGTAAATCAGAAAAGACAAAAAAATCAAAAAATTATCAAAATATGAAAAAAAAAGAGAGAAACAAGGATTGAAAAAATTAAAGAAAAAAATTGTCCTCTAATGAAAACCACTTTGGTGGCGCTTTGGGCAAGTACCTTGGTGAAAACCTAGAAAACAGGAGCCTTGCATAAATAAAGCATCTCCATCTATTCTTTGGATCTTTTGGCTTATCATTCTTAACATCACCATTCATCCCTCATCCATGTCCTTATCATGGCTTGTCACTATAAGGTATCATGAATTCCTTAGCACTACTTGGCATATTCTCAAGGTTAGTTTGTCCTGCCTTTATTGAAGTAGGCTAACATATCACACTAGGGGAATTTCGTTATGTGTCACAATTGGGTTCTTGTATATCTTGAGGTCATGGGCATCTTATCATAAAACACCAAAAACATTCATAAAATCATTATCCAAAAAATCTAAAAACATTTTCAAAATCCTGTACAATGAAAATCCAAAAAAAAAAAAAAAATTGTAAAGGAAAAATAAAAAAACATCCAGAAAACATCAAAATCCCTAAAAAGGCTGAACATTGAAAATCCAAAAAATAATGTCTGTTTGTCATACGTTGTCTCCGAGCTTGAACATAGGCAAGGTCATCATTGATGTGCCCCTGATACACCCTAGGTCAGTCCTTTAGTAGTCTGTTGTAATTAACTGTCGTCTCTCGTCTATTCATATCTTTGTCTTGTAAATGGGTTGAGTCAGTCGAATTACGTGGTCTCTACATGTATAATGTAGGCAAGGCTAATCTTTGATCAGCCCCCGAGGCCCCTAGGATAGGTCTTTAGGTTAGGTTCTTAGTCGAAACTTAGAAACTCTTGAAAATCCAAAAACATCCAAATAATTCCCAAAAATCCAAAAACATCCAAATATCTCAAAATCCCAAAAACATCCAAACAATTTTTGAAAATCCAAAAACATCCACATATCTCAAAAAACTCAAAAGCATTTGAAAATGGAAAACACAGAAACAATGGAAAACATTCAAAAGACCTAAAACGCCTCAAAACATTCTGAAAACCTTAAACAACCTCAGAAAATTAGAAAATCCTAAATATGCACATAAAATTTTCAAAAAAAAACCAAAAACAGCCTCAAATCATTTTTAAAATACCAAAAACATTCAAATATTTTGAGAAAATCCAAAACCAATCCATCCCATTTCACTTTCAACCGCAATAAACTTTCACCCATAATAAATGGTCATCACCTTCACCCTTTGGCAAAACAAGTAGAAAGCAAGCATAACAAGTTGTAAAGTGTGAACCTAAAAGTCAAAATCTAAAGTCAAAATCATAGGTAAATGCGTCAGTGAAGTTTATAGCAATAAACTATCTTAGCATCATAGTCCCAACATCAAACAACCCTCTAATCAACATGTCCTAGGATGTATCCTTCCTATGATGGACATCAGCATCAGGTTTCACCTCAGCTAAACTTAAACTAGGCAGGAGCTATAGATAACACCGATTGTTTATCTTTGATCTTTTCTTATGATTTATCTTAATGAACCATTTCGAGGACCTATCGATGATTTCTATCTAAAAGGATTTTGAGAGAAAGGAATGGGGAATCGATCATTATCTTTCATTTGTTGTGCTTGTGGATACTCTTGTAAAATAATCTTGGCGTGCATAGTTGCTTAGTTGTGTGTAGGAAGGTCATTTGGATTATGTTGTTGACTATTGCGTATGCTTTGGTCCAATATGTTCTAAATTTATAACTTGCATTCCAACGACGTTTACGCATGTCAAGGTGTGAAAAAGAACTATCCTATCTGCTTGTCAAGTCAAAGTCCATTACACTAGATACAACATCATCCTGGTTATCAATACATTGATGCATCATATCTATGTGCTATATCAAACAATAAGGAATAATGGGAAATCCCAATGCTGAAGTGTGAGCACCCATCCTGCATTTTGCATTGTCTCGTCAACATCTCTAATAAAGTCTTGATGGAGCATGGAATTATTTGATCTTTCAAAGCAATCATCAAAACCAACAGTTATTTATTCTTTATTCTTCTATCCTCTCTCTGCGCTAACCTGGTATCATGACACCAAAAAAAAACATCATCAATGCATCCACCCTACATCCACAAACCATTAGCATACTTGCATCTCATAATCATATCATAATCATAGCATCCATCAACATACTCATTTACATATCACATCATACATTCTACATCATCATTTGAGTTGTGAGGAATAATATAGATTTGTTATTCTAAGCATCTTAAATCATTGCATATCATAAAAATTTGCATCCATCTGCATACATCACCATCAAAATATGCATAGAAAATATACAAAAAAAATGCATCCATAACATCTGCATATCATAATCATTCATCCATATCATATCGTGAAAAGATAATGAAAAAGAATATAACATTGCATCCATCCATATCATGCTCATTATATATCACATAGGAATAAAATAAAATGCATCCATACATGATTATATATAAGCATCCATACATGAAATAAAGTCAACACATCATATCATGAATCATTTGTATCTGTATCATATATATATCAAAAAATGTGTCATGGTACAAAATCTGGATCAATGTATGTATAATGATGATAAGTATAATATCCAAAAGGCTATCAAAAAGGATCCCATGAATGTATATTAGTATTAAGAATGGGGAAAAATAAATAAGTGTCTACATATCAAAAAGCTAGCCCTGGTGGCTGCTACCCTCTCCAGCCTGCCACTCAGGCTGATCCTCTACACAGAGATGCGCATCACTATGCAAAAAATTTGGCTGACAAAGAGCTGCTGGAACATCCTTGTGATAGTGCTGCCTATAATATGTAGCCTCTGTAACAACCTCTCTATACAACTGTGCTGAAATGGTTCGACCATGGGTGGCTACCACCATAACCTCGATTTGCTACTGCCTAGCTGCCTCCCAATCTCTCTCCTGGTGACAACCTGAACTCTCTAAAGTGTTGCATCTCTCTTGGTTGTCACCAAGACCACCTACTACTGAGCCTAGTCTTGCTTAGCAATGACAACCAAAACCTACTGGTAGGCCTAATCCTGCTCACCTATCAAAGCCTGCACCTACTACTACAGTTGTTGTATCTGAGCATCCTATGCATTTGGTGGTGGTGGTGGTAGTAATAGTTGCTGTTGCACTACTGGAGGCTACTGAGGAGGCTATTTCCCCACTGGAGGAGCCCCCATAACCTGTCCATCATGGCCATCCTGGTCGCCTTATTCCCTGCCCCCGACACCACTGCCTCGTAGCCTCTCTTTGGGAGGAGCACCTGTTGTATTTGTAAGTCACCGCAGTGGGACGAACCATGCATCGTAAGCTGGAGTGGTCTGCACTATGGGTTGACCCTTATCATATGTCTAAGGCTGGGAAACCAACTATCTGAAACTATCAACAACCTTTGGAGTCAGAATTGTTGGTCCACATGTCAGAACCTCTCTAGTTGATTTGGAAAAAAATGGCTCTGTAAGCATCATTGAGACTGTCCTGTACATCGCTAAATTGTTTGGCTACCCTATCAGAAAGGTACCACTAATTATGGTGTGCTCTCAACCCTACATATAATGGGTCTATCTAGAAAAGTAGAGTTGTTGTACATCATCAAACCGTAGCGACATCTGAAGCCATGGGCGTCAGTGGAACAAAGTCATATCATCAATCACCCATCTCTAGTATAGGAGCCCAATATGTCTATTGTGCTTGAGTGTGATGACACCTTGATATCTCCATACGATGGGATCATCTGGCTCCATGTTTCCCATCTGTACAATGGGATGAATCATGATAATGTGCTCCCATGCCCAAATGTGAAGAAGAGTAACACCTGCATCGAGGGCTCTCCCATCATAGTAAACACAATCACGCAAATCATGGTATAGGGGGGCCAGCGTCATGGCCCCCCAAGCAAAAAGAGTCCTCCTATACAACATCCGCTACCATGCCAAACCCCATCCTGGATTGAAAAATCTACCCCGTCTATCTAGAGCCATCAAACTTGAAATGCTGGCCACAACGATCAATATGAAGGTTAGCACGTGATGTTTGTATGTCTCTAAATCTATCTGCGATGTGACCAATGCGATCTGGTCCATCTCCATCACCTCTAGACATGCATCAAATCCAACATTAGGGTCGTAGATCACGTGATCACCATGGATAGTAAAACACAATATCTGCCACATGTCCTCCAATGTAATTGTCACCTCCCCCATTAGAAGTTGAAAGAATGAGGTCTCGATGTGCCATCTCTCGCACAAAGCTATCATCATAGCAAAATGCATCCTAACAATAGGTGCGTATGCAATATACCACAATCCGATCTCTCCCAGGTGCTCCTGGTGCAACTCTAACAAATCACCCAATCTCTCAAGTACTTTCAGCATGTGCTCCCTCAACATCAATGGTGGGAAGACCTCCAACAACCATGAAGTGCACGGTGTCAGGAAATCATCAAAAATTGAAGTTATTTTGAATTTCTAGCTCAAAAATCACAATAGTGTCATTATATTCAAAATTCAAATAGCGACGTCTGATGCATTTCAAATTTCAAATTATAAAAAATGTCGCCATACAAGACATGGCATTTCTATTTATACTTTGGCATGACCTAACCCTAACTTTTGAATCAGCAAGTGCATCGCTGGGTAAGACCGCGTCACCATTTAAAATTTAAAACCCTAATTTCAAATCAAAAGAAGCATCGTCATATACATGTGTGTCGCTATATATCATTTGGGCATCATTGATTAAAGTTTGGGCATTGCTATATAGTGACGCCACCAAAATCTAAATTCTAACACCTAATTAATGCATCAAAATTTCAAATTTTAAAGATCAGGTTTTGAATCACATATCGGTGGTCCTACGCCTGGAAGCCACTGGAACTCACGAAATTGATTAGAGATGTTCCGGGAAAGCTCATGATGTGCCATTTCATCAAAGGGTTAGAGCTCAAATTGCAAGAATTTCTTAAGTGTGAATGCACACATGAATTGAAAATGACCCCTCTTGTCCTATTTAAGCTAGAAAATTAGGGTTTTTTGCCCTAATTTAACCTTAATGATGGGGTTTATTATCATTTTCACCAAATTTTCCAATCTGGACTTAATTTTGCATCATTTTTTACATTTTTGGCATTATTCTTGCATCTGGGAACTTGTAGCTTTTGAACCTTTATCAAGAAATCAACATAAAAATTGAATTTTTTGCCCGATTTCTCGAGGGGGCATGGAGTTAGTTTTATCCTTCTGTTGGGGCATCTAAAAAATTAGAGAATTAGAAATTTTTTATTTTTTGATTTGAGCAACATTTTTCATGCAAAAAGTGTTGTTCTTTGAACTGAAGCAGCAAGTACCTCACTTCAAAGAGGGGAAAAATGTAGACACTGAAAAATGTCCTAATCAATATCATACATTTGAAACAAATTTACTAACATCATTTCCTCTTTAATCCATCTTCTTTTCACTTAATTGATTTAATTAGCCTAGCTAATTAATTAATTGCATCATTTTCATCTATTGGCCTAATTAATTAAATCGGGTTAATTCATCTCTTTTCACACTAACACTTCATCTTATTAAATTAAATAAATCAAAAGATTTAATTTAGTCTCCTAAGTCATCTTATTTAATTACCTAACCCTAAGTTATTTAATTAAATATCATTCCCCCCTCCCCTATTTATTAAATCATCTAATTTAATAAATCTCTTAATTCTTCTAATTCCCTAATTGCATAAATTAAACTTTGTTTAATTAGCAATTAAACTAATTTTCTTCTAATCCAAGGGAATATTCCTTATCCTCCTTTTTTGCACAATTAAAATTTTGTTTTAATTTGTAAATTTTTTCCTCACCCAAAAGGAATATTCTCTCCCCTCCAATCAACTCACCTGGCTTCTTCAACAAGCTAAACCCTTTAACCTCTTTGGCATGTTACCTTTGACCTATGTGAGTAGGTCAAAAGTGTGTTTGTTTGAGGCAAGTGTGAACCTTTGATTAACTTTCATCATGCATTCTCATCCATTGATGAGAATCCATGATCCATGCCTCTCATCCTCTTCATCTTGAATCGTTGATTAAGCTTTTAGTCTCAACCATCCATTTCTCATTTTCTCTCCTATAAATAGATCACTATTTGGAGACAAACGGATCCATCTTTTATTGAAAACTTATGATGTTAAATTTACTCACATACTTACTTATCTTTTACTCACTATTTAGCTTGTTTTAGTTCATTTTCATTGCATAATAGCTTAGATCATCCATTAATGGCTTCCATGCATCCATCTTAGTTTGTAAATAAATTAGGGTTTTCATCTTTTAGCATAATTTTAGCTTAGATTAGCTTAGAATAGCTTAGCAATTGCATAATTAGATCATTTGTAGTATAAAATCATGGTAACTTAGCTTGCATCATGTTCATTTTTACATAATTTAGGTTTTTACACATCAAACACCATGGTTTCATCGATTCTCTTCCATAGAATCGACTGAAACAAGCTCACTAATCATGGGATTGGGAAAGGGTCATCGTTCCACATCAACACGACACCAATTCCACAACAAGATAAATTTTGAATGTATTAGAATAGATATTTTGATAGCTTTCATAATTTAGTATGTTAGGTTTTGATGAAATGTTTAGTTTTAATCTTGTTCCATTGATCTTGTTGAGATTCGAGTATTGGTGGCTATGTTATGCTTTGATTCTTCATGGATCAAGCGTAATTTGGCCCATACCAGTAGTTTCGCATCACAATACGAAGTAACTCAAGGATGGATATTTGAGTAGGTGTTTTCCCCAAATGGTCTAATAGGTTATATTAAGACTTTTGTGGTTGCTTAGGGGGAGCAAATTGTATGGTCACCTTGGTTCTTTATGTGTTTACGACACATTTTGGTGGTTGCTTAATAGTGATGGTATTGACATAGTCATCTGTGGCTCAAATTTGATTTATGGTATTGTAGTAAAAAAAAACATTGGTATAGTTGGCATGGTTATTGGTCTTCAAACCAAAATTGGAGGGATTTTCTATCCCATGGTCTTGCGAAGGATTCATAAAGATGTTATGAACTTTATTAGAGGTATTTTGTTGACTATCGACTTCTATGACACCTTTTTCAATTAGGTCTTGTATTATGTTAAGTTGTCTACATGAGGAGGTTGTGTCCCTTAGTACAGTGATAATTGTAAAAGGAATTATCATCCCACTACAAAGGTTTGAATTGCACTGGATCATAAGGTTTTTCCTCAAGAAGTTGTATGAATTTGAACTATAAAAGTTGTTTAAGGACTGATTCAATTGGTTCCCCTAAGGGAGTGTAATTGTGTCTTTTCAAGAAATTCATTCGAGGTCTTTGTTCTTGAGTGTTTTGAAGGGCATTTTCCATTTGCTTAGGGACACGTGCTAGGATGTTTGATATCTTAGGTCCTTTGAGTGTTAGTGTAGGATCTACATGTATTTCCTTTGCATCAACAACTCTATCATTTGTGACATTTTTATTGTGTTCCCAATAATTACTTTTGTCTTGATTATATTGGAAAAGTAGGTTTTGAAGTGACGCAAAACCCTTTACATCACATTAGAACAAAATGTTGGTAGACTAGATAAAGACACTAAAGCATAAGCAACAACCAATAGAGAACCAAAAGCCAAAAAACAATGACCTAGCAGCAAAAAAATAGAAATAGAAAAGACAACAAAAACACAACAATTATTTCATGTTTTTCAAGGTGTTGGCCACCTTGATCTCCTGGTTGTAATGCAGATTGACCATGTCCAAGAGTTCTTTCTTTTTATCTTCAAAGGACTTCCTAAGATTCCCCCTTGCATGAGTGCATGATCCTCCATCCTTGTCTTTCTTATTCTTCTTCCCTTACCCTTAGAGGTCTAGTCATTATGAAACATCTCCACAAAATACATTTCATCTTCCCTTATTTGGCTAATCTTATCAAATAACACCTTCAGGGAATCCACACTATTCTTATTTGAAAAATGACTAACCTATAACAATTTCCTGATGTCCTCATTTTTTTCCTTTATCCTCCCTTCCATCTTAGCGAGGTGACTCTCACACTGGGTCTTGAAATTACCAAAGGAACACTATAAATCAACCAACCATTCAATAAGATGATCAGAAGAGGATACCTTCGACTAGTTCGCCATATTTTCCTTCAAGCCTTTGATATTTGATATTAACCTTGTTAAACTCCTACAATACCCATTTAGCAAGCTTAAAGGTGCATGTAGCACATGACTGCACCATATCCAACAATTCAAACATGGAGGTATTATCACAATTTAGATAAGAGAAGTCCTAAGAAAGAGTATTGATCTTCAACGCTTCTGGCTTCCTAAGGTTAGGATTGACACCAACCTCCTCAATAATAGTTTTCTCAACTGAGGCCTCCTCATTTCTAGGGACCCCATCATCCTCCCCATGGGGAGAGGGCGGATGAGTAGGGGAACCTTCAATAATGACATCTATATCCTTTACTTGCTTTGGGGTAGCCTTTTTTCCCTTACTGCCACCTTTTGAGCTCTACTTCTTTAAGTTTGCAATCTTTCTAGAAGCCCTGTGCTAATTATCCTTAGCCACATTTACCCTAACCTCTAAAGACTGAACCTTCTCCTTATTGCTAGATGCACCAAATCCCTCCCCATGGATATCGACATTCTTGATGGACTGATGACTATGAGAATCACCAAAACTAATAATAGTGTCTTCCCCATCAAGAGGGGGCCCATGGGAATCCAAATTCAGAAAAAATAATTTCTTGGTGGGGCCCTTCTTCCTGAAAACCTCCTTCTTTCAATTTTTAGAGTAAGAAACCATAGGGGAAGAGGACCCCCCACCATGTTATCCTCCACAATCTAGTCAACATCACCATCAACACTCATTTCTGAGCCAGTCGAAGAAGAGTTCTCACTAGAAATCTTCTCCTTTCCTTTTATAGAGTTTGCAGGAGTATGAGCATGCACATGCTCCATAATGAGCATAATAAGGCCCTTATGGAGAACATGGGCTCTTCAATTCTTCAAGTGAGCATACACATAAAATTCCAAAGATGATAATAAAAAAAGGAAAATAAACATGCAACCCATGTCTAAAATGATTAAGCAAGGTAAAATGGTGCCCTAAAATTGTAGTGAAATGGCCTTCCAAAGTCACATACGACATTATCACCTCAACTATATCAGCCCAAATATGCTTCAATGATTTTCTTTCATATCCCTAACTAGGAATCTTTATTAGCTTCACCCGTTCATTAGCCTTGAAGAATTGATCCATAGCCTCATCGTTGCTCTTCCTCTCCTTGAAAAACTTGCGGCCATCCATTAGAAGCCCAATAATGAAGGCTATAAATTCTTCATTAATAAAAAACTCAAAACATTTCACCTTCAAACAACGATTGTGCCAACTGCAAACAAAATCAGTTGAAGCTTTAGGGTCATGGCCATGGATCCTTTTCAGAAAAGGTATAAACTTCCCATGCCTTAGGATTCTTCAAACTTTCTGCTTCTTCTTCCAATTCCCACAAGAAAGTAGCTCAACTCTACTCCCATCGCTTCCCATTTCACTAGCTACCATTAGCAAAAGCTAGATCCCAATCACTCTAGTAGAATTAAACATTGGATTAGGCAAAAAAATACCCACAAAGCATGTGATAAAAAGATGGGAAACAATAGCTCAATCACTCCAGATCATAATCACTAAATTAGCTATCATTTCACATTAATTGTTTAGCCTCCTCAAGAAGGAGAGAGTACTCCTCCCATGCCTTAAAATTAAGGCTAACATCCTTATTTGTAAGCAAATCAACCAAGGAATTACCTTCCTTATAGATATGCATGACATGAATTTCATCGAATGATCTTAGCATCATTATAGAATCCATAATGAGATGATCGATAGTCCGGCTTGGCTTTTGATTGCCAAGTAAGCAATTAATAATATTGAGAGAGTCTCCCTCAACCCAAACCGTTGAATAACCCTTATCCAAAGCATATTTTATGTTGATGAATGCCCAATAATTACTTTTTTCATTTGAAGTTCCTTGGGCATTTTAATTTTTGGTGTATGTCTTAAGTTCCCCTTTTACGATAAGGGCTTTCTCAAGAATAATGCCTTTTTCCACTAGGTTAGCGAATGTGGTGCAATAATGGGCTTGCAGTTGATATTTTAGGTCCATGATCAAGTTTTATATGAACATGACAATATTTTGTTTCTTAGGAACATTGACAAGACATCGACTAGCCAAGTTCCTCCATTGCTAGAAGAATTTTATGAATGACTCACCTTCTTCTTGTTTTGTGTGACATAATGTGGATATGGTGATATAATTTTCAATGTTATAAGAAAAGCGAGTGATAAATTTGTTGGTTAGGTCATCCCATTTCCTTATGCCTATAGGTTGATGGGTGAACCATTGAAGTGCTTGTCCTGTGAGACTCCTAGGAAATAGTCTAATAAGATATGTCTGTTCGGATGCAATGTCTATCAAAGCTGTGTGGAATTATCTTACATGTTCAATGGGATTCCATTTTTCTCTATACTTGGGAAAATTTGGCATGACATAGTTGTGAGGAAACAGAGGCATGTATAATATTTTGTCAAAGGGGTATGGACATAACTCTTGGGTTGAGTAAGTCTTTTTGGTTGATATTTTCATATTTTCCACTTGTTTTTGTAAGGCGAGCATGGTTGGCTAAGACATCATATTGAGTGAGTGACGCGTCTACTACATTTGGAAGTGTATTATGATAAGGACCTTTGTTTTTTTTTGAAATCCAATGTTATGGGTGGATGAGTTAGTATTGACTCTAGGTGTGTATGGTATGTTTTTATTTGGAATGTTATGAGTGTATGATGGGATTTGATTTTGGATATGTGGAGTTTGTGTTTGGATATTTTGGATTTGAGTTTGGATGTAGGGTTTGAGTTTTGATTTGAGGTATGTGTGAGGTATTTGTATTGAATTTCATTTGAAATGGGTTGGGAGTATTTTGACCTTGTGTGTTTTGGTTGCTATATTGGTGGAAAAGCCCTTGTGTGTTAGTTTGTTGGGGAATGTTTGCATTAGGACCTTGTGATGTGTTGGTGTTTGAAGTGTTTATTGGTTTCTTAGATCCATAGATATGAATCTTTCACATTTTTTTTCTACCAAAAGGATTTGATGATGGTACACCCATAGCCTTGGATGAGGACCCAAATGGGTTAAATGTAGTGCCAAAGGGTTGTGTCGTTGCTCATGTCATTGGTTGTGTCATGGGTTGTGTTCCAAATAGTGTCATGTGGATTATTGTAAAATCTTGTGTTGACCCTCCTAATGGCCTAGGAGCATTGATTTGTGGGATATAATGTTTAGGAGTGGATGTGTCATGTCCTTAGTTTTGTGTTGTTTCTTTGTTTGGTGTTTGCATTCTTGAAGTGTGTTTACATCAAAGCCATGAGGTAGTTTTTCTCCACTATGTAATAATTTGGCTAGAAATCTTTGAGGGTCTAAAGTTACTAGCTCATCCACAAATCATGCTACTTCAAGGCCTTGGGAGGATACCTCTATTTCATCCTCAGTTATGTCCTTGGTCTTGTATTTTTCAAAAGGATTGTGAGGTCTAGGTGCTTCATTTGAAGAGAAGCCAAAGTTTATGTTACTAGTATAGTTGTAAAGGTCATCATCTTCTTGGAATACGTCCATTTATTTTCTCTTCCTTTGTATTCTTGTTTGGACCATAAAAAGACTTGCAATTGTGATGAGTGGAAAATGAAGCCTAAGGAATGACAATGCAAAGGTGAGACTAGGATATGCAACTAGGCTATGTTTTTGGTATTTTCAAAATATAAGGATGCCAAATGATGAGGTACCAAGACTAAAGATACAAAGTGACAATATCAAAATGTAGATAGGATAATGTCACAATAATCAAAATCTATGATAGGTTTATGACTAAAGTATGCAAGTGTAATGACAATATGATGTTGAGGTGAAGGAGTGAAGTATGACTTAATTATGATGACTAAGCACCTTTGGTAAACCTAAGAGGAGGTTATCAATCAAACTAGGATAGCCAAAATGACAAATTTGATTACCAAGACCTTAAGAGGGGCAAAGACTAAAATGATGACAATTGACAAGGTGGCCTCAAACTAGATTTATGAGTTGAAGAACCAACATAAAGGACAAGGAATTGATTGAATGAAAGACAATGTGAAGTTAATACGAATTTGTGACTATGGTTTGAACTAAAGTTTGATAAATTTCCTAATTTGAGGTTTGCAAAAGGTATAAAACTAAAGATGACCTAGAGTTTGACCTATGATGTATGCAACCAATGCAATGGAAAGCTAATGGATGAAGTGGAATGACTGATCTGAGAATTGTAAGTCTGTGGTTTGATAACAAGAATATAGTTAAAAATTGATTAGAAATAGGACTGTTCTAGAACTCCCTAAAAAAATTATCAACTAGCAAATATGGTGTAGCCTGTCAAATTTGGTGTTCTGAGAAGGAATTGCAGTGTTTTCATTTTTAGTAGATGCGACTTTCTGAGAAGCAATTGCTATTAATAGTGAAAAGTGTGGTGAACAAATTGTTTTGTCCTAGTTTGACTAATTTTGACCATTTTTTGTGAAATTGTAATGGAAAACACTGTCTTGGTTGGTCTAAATGTCAAAATTTGTGATCATAATGTGTATGTTCAAAGGTTATTCATGTCACTTGACACAGGTCTAAAACAAATCAAAGACAATTTACACACATAAAACACTTTCCTATCATATGGTTAATGGCCAATGGCATGACCCTTGGGCCCACAACTTGGAAGCTCCATCGATGCAAGTGGAGGGACACCTTTATGGGGTGTTTGCACTCTTGTATTTGAGAGAGGATGGCTAGGTGCCTCCTAGAATGGAAGGATAACCAAAATAACCATCTCCCCAGAAAGTTACAAGTAAGAAACAAGTAACTTATATAATGCCAGGGATTTCCATCTCAACTTAAGGGATTTCATATGGTGAATAAATTTTAGGGTGTGATGTGCATCTCCTGCACTAAACCTAATGCCAATAAAACTAAATCATAAAGGGTGGGCCTCTAACTTGTTGGTCTTTTAGTCACTAATCGAGGAATTACCACCTTGTGAGTGTCCAACAAGCCACTTAAGACTTTAACCACTCCTATTAGGGGAACTTATACATAAAGGTACCTCCCCATTCTGAATGGCACTGTACAATGAAGGCTAATGGTAGTTTGGACTTGACTTTCATCTAATCCTTTTATATAGCGGCCTAAGGGAAAAATAGCTTTGGGTCGCCAATGAGTTCTCCATATAGATGTGTCTCAATTGGTAGGCCATATCTAATGGGGTAACAAAAGTGAGACAAGTATAATGTTTTTGATCTCCAAGGTCATACAAAGATACGAGGAGAGAGCATACATATGTACTTACTCACACTAGCAAGAGTTCATTAACCTTAAACAAAACTAAATGTTTGGTGTGATAGTGCAAATGTAAAGGAGTGTTTTTGATTCCCAAGGTCGCCCAAGGTGTGAGGGAAGAGCATACACACCTCAAAACAAGTATAAAATCACAAGACAATGAAGATAATGGTTCTTTTTAAGTCCCAAATCAAAATATGAGAGTTACAAAGACACTTGATGCAAGTTGTTTGTTCTTTTTAAGACCAATGAGTGTGAAAATGCAAGTTCTTTTTAATCCAAATGAGTGAGAAAAGAAATATTATTGTTCATTTTAATCCCATGAATGTAAATGCAAGTTGTGGTTAATTTTAAGCCCAATGAGTGTGAAGAAACCAAAAGATATTGCAAAATGAAAGCTCCTATCTAAAACAAAAATCATGCAAAAGATAGGTTAGTGATTCCAAATCCAAATGTCTCCTTCAAACCTAAGTCACATTCTGTAAACCAAAGATTAGTAACAGAAAAACCCCTAATCTACCGAATGCAAAAGACAAACTGAAAATTACTATATTAAAACCAAAGTTAATAGAAACAGGAAAATGCATCACAAAAAGTCACACATGTAGCTCAGAATAGATGCGGTGTAGCAAAGCGACTACAAAATTTGGAATGTCAACTGCGGTGGGTGGTCAAAATCGATTGCAGTGAATCCCTTAACAATTGTGTTGCACAAACCTGGAGGTTGCAAAACACTTAAATTCAACAAAATTTGACAAAACCCAAAATTGATATGGTATGATTATGATGCCAAGATGTTAGAATAAAACCAAAGAATTGAAAAATAATAGAAAAACTTGAAAATAGACTTAATGAAAATATTTTCCCTATATTTGAACAAGTGCAACGTTCGTGACAACGATTGTGGTTCTTTGGCTTTTGGTGAATGTGTTGTTTAGGATCGCAGTTGCAGTTCATACCTGAAACTCAAAACTTTCTAAAATTTTCCTCCAAATCTGGTTACTTCACATTAGGTTCACCAATGTAGATTAGGGAAAAATCAAGGTTAAGGTCATAAATCATTAAAACTAAAACCCTAAATCCATAAACCAACAGTGAAGCACAAGCCAACATAGAAACACAAAACATAAAACAATATTACCAAATTCCTCTATGCCATGGTTGATTCACCTCCATTGTCCTTCTCCATCTTTCTTTATATGCTTGATTTCCCTCATATTTGAGTATGCAACAATAGCCTAATGACGATGATAGAAAAATATTGAAGAGTGTACTTGTCTCCTTAGTTAGCAATAGTCTAGGTAGCATGAACTAGGTAGGTTGAAATGACAATGATAGACCTCTTTTATAGAAAGTCAAATTGGATTGAAGGGTTGAGATTAAAAGCCAATAAGACATGACAATCAATGACCAAGATTGAAAGATGTAGTATGAAATAGGGTTAGGGATAAATTAGGGAAAATATAGGGGTAGGTTAAGGATGGACGGTGAGATTAAATTATAAAATAATTCAATCAAGGGTGGAAATTAAATGAGATGCCAAGAAATAAGATTAACAAAGATAATGAGGTTGGCACAGAAAAAGAGGTTATTGAGGAAATTAAATAATTATAAATTTTTTTAATTGAGGAGGGAAATTGAATAATTAAATAATGAAAAGACTATTTAAATATAAAAGACATGTGACAAGTTGACCTTTTGATTAAATAATGATTTAATTCAAAAGTGGGAAGAAAAGGACAAACTAGTAGCCAATTAAATAAATAAAATTTATTTAATATATGAAAGAAAAGGATAATGAATAACTAAATAATTAATGATCAGTAGCAGCCTATCATGGCCTCCTTCTCGCTAAAGAGGCTGGGGTGATGAAGCTATGGTTGAAAGGGGACTCCCTTAATATTATTAATGTCCTTTTGAAGGTGAACCCCCTATTGTGGTCTATATTTCATTTCATTGAGGATTCCCTTTATATTATTCGTTCCTTTGATGATGTTAAAATATCACATGCATTTCATGAGGAAAATTCTCTTGTTGATGGATTTGCTAATTTAGGGGTTGTTTTTCATAATTGTTGGTATTCATATGACGCCATCCTTATTAATCTCCAAAGTATTATTAACTATGATCAAATGTCATGTCATGATGGAAAAAATATTGGGAGATGAGTGTTCATTTTGCCTTTGTCCTTGGCTTAGGAACTTTGAGTTTAGAGCCTGTCCGAGTAATTATTGCTTATATTATGAAAAAGAGATCACGAATTTGGGTTTTATTGCTGGTTGTACTCTTATTGCCAGGTTAACACATTTTATGGGTGCTTTTTGATTGTGTTTTTGGATTTTTCTTCTTGCTCTTACTTCTCATTGGAACACGGAGAAAGTTGTGGTTTGGTTGTCTCTGGTTGCCATGGGTGGCGATCATTGCAGACTCGACCTGCTCTCCTATGAAGAGCTTAGTAGGAATGAGATTGTTTGGGAGTACTTGGAAAAAGGTGGAATTTTCCCCTACTTGCTTAGACTTCATGGGTATGATTATGAGGTGATAGAGCCTTTGTAAATGGATGGAATAATAGAATGATATGCTACCAAGGGGTGGAGGTGAATGCCACTGAGGAGTTCATCATTGAAGTCACTGGTTTATCTATGAAGGGTAAGAAGTTTTATAGAGACCGTGTTGCCTCTAAGACTACCCTGGCTAATTTCTTCAAAGGAAAGGAGAGGGAGAAGCTTAGGTGTGTGGGAAGTGATGGGTATGATCGTGTTGGTGTAATTAATTAATTACACTTACATAAGTTTACTTAGGCATTTAATTAAATTCCTAGGTATCATTTACTAGGTGATAGGTTCACATGTTTGCTTAGGATATAAAATTCCTTCTAGAAGGATGAGTTGTCTTTTCTAGAAGTCTTATCTTATCTAGCAACATTTCCTAAGTAGTTAGTTAGTTGTCACATGTCATAAGATTATGACACATGTCAACATCATATTACATACTACATCTCAACCTTGCCTATATAAGCAATGCTTCATATGTACTTTGAAATATTCAATTTGGCATTCTTGCATCTTAATGATAGCATGATATTTCTGCCATTTCTCTCTTGTGTAAGTTATTTTGTCTTGCAGGTGATTCTAGGGTGTTTGACGAGTTTACCATAAAATCCTACAGATCGGACTTCCATTAAGCCACTGTGGAGAGATGTGGTGTTGGGTATCATGAAATATTTCATGCTTGATGGTAGGTACTCTATTATTTATGGTTACC
Source organism: Sequoia sempervirens (assembly GCA_007258455.2). Taxonomy (NCBI): domain Eukaryota; kingdom Viridiplantae; phylum Streptophyta; class Pinopsida; order Cupressales; family Cupressaceae; genus Sequoia; species Sequoia sempervirens. The sequence continues at coordinate 346,910 of VDFB02344161.1, forward strand.
ACTTTTTGTTGCTTAATCATTTTGGACACAACAATTTGGTGTCGTTTCCCTACTATTTGCTTCTAGCTATGGAAAATAGCATAGAGTATCATAGAAAGAATTATAGTAAAGCAATCCTCCATGAAGATTTCATGAAACTTATTATTGAACATATCAAACTAAAGTTTATCCCTGAAATTCCTAAGATTTCATCTGCTTGGAAGAAGAAGGGGATAGCACCTGGTTATGATACTGGTGATTTGATAGAGGAATGGGATGGTGATTATGATGGGGAGGATAATTCTAATGATGTGGAGTCTCGGGATGAAGAGGGGAAGTTTGAGGATGAAACAAAGGTTTCTAACTCCTGGTTGAAAGGCTATGAGTCTGACATTGAAATGAAGGAGGTTGTAACTCATGGTGCTAAGAAGGGTTTTAAGGTGAAGAAAGGGGGTAACAGGAAGGATAAGTGTGTTCTAAAATTGGGAGAGGAAGGGATGAAAGGCGTGGAAATGAACCTTGTTATTACTGATAAGGAGGTTTAGGGGAATATCAAGGTGGATAAGGGGCAGGCTATGGTGGAAAAAGTACTTGAGAGAGATTGTCTCATGAATTCTGGGGAGGATTCCCTTTTACAAGGAGGGTTGGTATCCCCTGTTTGCAAGGGTTTTGACCAGGTTGAGGACAAGTAAAGGCTCTTGGAGTTGTTGGTGAATTCGATAGTGGACTCTAGGAAACAACCGGCAAATGTTGAAGTTGTTGATGTCGAGGACTCTCCTACTAAGGAAGTTTAGAGGGTGATGGTGTGGACTGGAAGGATCACCTTGAGAATGGCACTTTACCTACTACCACACCTATGAATTAGGATGAAATTGATATGGATCTATTTTATAGAATGGTGGAGGATGTAACCAAAAATCCCCTTTCTCTTGTTAAATGGCTCTTTTCGGAGGTTAACGATCTCAACACTAAGTTGAATGAGTGACAAGATGTTTGTGTGGCACTGGTGAAATGTAATAGAAAAGAATGGTTGGTCAAAGGAAAACTCAAAAAAATGAATGTGGTTCTTGATAAGGTGGTCATGGATGTAGAGAAGCTAGGTAGGGACCATGAGGAGAGGTTGGGTACTTGGGAAGATGTTGTTCGTAGGGTTCATGAGGAGTGGTTTGTTTCCTTGGAGGATAGTGAATAAGATTCGTAGTGACTTGCAATTTGTGGTGAAAATTAGCAACCAATCCTTGAATTCTAGTGCACAAGGCTTGTCTATGCTGAATGAGAAAGCCCTTAATTAGACTAGTAAACAATTGGACCTTGGTGAAAATGAGGAGGCAATCGCTTAGGTTAACCGTATGAATCAAATGGAGAAGAATGTGGATGAGGGCCCTTGTTTTGGTACCAGGAGCAAGACCAAAAAGAGGGTTGTAATTTCTTTCCACAAGCTTGAGGAAGTGATGGAGATGCACGATAATGTCATCTCTAGTAATTTGGAGTCGACTAAGGTTTTAGACAATACATTGTAGCTTGTGCTTCTTCAGCTTCTGTGCTAATGTTTTTCTATTGGTTTAGTTGTCAATTTGTCTAGGTTTATTTCATGACAACTTTTTTTACTTTTTTGTGGCTATTAGTGCTCATTGTTATTTCTTGAGCAGCCTTCTTTCATTGTAATGGGTTTTATGATCCCTTCAAAACCTGCTTTTCCTTATCAAAAACTAAATAATTAATGATAATTATTTAATTCTATTTGAAAATGACAAAAAATAAATAAATAAAATTTATTTTATTAATCAAAAAGAAGAATAAAAGACTAGGAATGAATTAATTAAATAATTAAGATTATTTAATTAATAGCAAAAATGTGACACTAGACAATAATCAAATAATTAAAATTATTTAATTATTGAGGTCAGAAAAGGGGATTGACGAGGAAAAATAGTGTTCACAGGCGAAGCACAATATTTTAGTGTCTACAAGATCAACAAGTGGATCTACCTATTGATTCTTAGCTTCCTCCTCTATCTCACCTTGACGTGGAACATGAGATTTAAGTGCCATACTTTGGATGACAAGAGTTACATCATTCAGGACATATATAATTTTATCTCTAAAGCCATGCTAAGGTATAATACCATAATATTGAACATTATAATTAAATAATCCACATTTAACAAGCACATTCCAAACATAAAAAATAAACACTTCATTCATAAGTAAGAAAATAATCCATAGCTCCTAGTGTATGAACATGGGCTTTGATACCAAATTTAATGCACTAATAACAAACCCATGGGACATTAGGTAAAATACATGGGAATTTTTTTTTGAAGTACAAAGAACAATAATGCAATTAGACACACTAGGTCTACTCTTTACATCCCGTCGCAACATGACATTGCTCAAGAAGAAGACTAAGACTCCACACATCCCTAACTTCATAGTAATGTTGAGAACAATTACAATACTAACCAAGAAGGGTTCTTGTTATTCCCTTCATACCCGTCCCCATTTTCCATTTGGTTGAAAATGAGCCCCCCTCTTTGTTTTATTATTTTCCTTTATTTTTGCATTGTTTTCTTTCCCTTGGTGTTTTTTTTCTTTTGCTCTAGTCTCAGGGATTTCCTCTTTCTCGAGCCCTTTTCTCCTTTTGCCTTGTTTTTTTGTTCTGGTCCCAAGAGGTTTTGTTCTCCTAGGCTATGTTTCTTTGTTTTCTTGGTAGGTTTCAAGTCCTGAATCAGACTTTAGACCTTTTTCAAAAAGGTCTAGATCCAAATTTTATTTTATTTTATTTTTTCTGAGCCCGCTTTGTTTCCTTGCCTTGTCAAGATTTGGGTTTCAAATTGAACTTTAGACCTTTTACAAAAAGGTTCAGATCCAATTTGGATTCGTGACCCCGCTTTGTCTTATCGTTAGACCCAAAAAATGAGGATTGTTGACCTTGTATAGTTTGGTTTGAATCTATTTTCTACTCCCAACACCATCCTATTTTTCTTTTGTTCAATCAACTTCTTGGAGGCTGTTCGGGGATTGAAATCCTGATCAGATATTGAATCTTTCAGTGATCAATTCATAAGTCCATTTTTGTTTCAGACTCCCACCCAACCATCAAATTAATGGCAACTAGGTTCTGACATGCACAAAGTAAATTTAAATTCATTTTTCTTGAAATCCATCTCATACTTGTAATTTCTTAATAGAGTTTGGGTGTTCAAGGATTTAGAGTGAAATTTGCAACCTTGGAGCATCATGCTATTGAAATTGCTTAGGATTTCTTTCCTCTTCTCACTTCTAGGTAGGTTCTCATCTAGATTTTTCTTGTTTTCTTTCATTTCTTGCTCATTTTTGGTTTTCTTGTTGTGTTGGCCCTTTTGCGTGCACTTGCCTCTATGTTGTTTTTCTTGTCATTTGTTCTTCTTTATTTTTCATCTATATCTGGCTCATTTTGGGCCCAATTTTCCCCTCGTTTAAGGGATTTCCCTTTGTGGGTTGTGAATTTAGTTTTTTCCCTTTCTGATGGCCGAGATCCATGATCCCATGTGCCCTACCCCGTCAAGGTTTGAAACCCCAACGTGTCCTAGTTGCTATCTAAGGTTTTTAATAAACTACCTAAGTAACCTCAAAATTGAACCCATCCTTTTAGGTTTTCAAAACCTGAAGGATCATCTTGGAAAAATGATCCAAATCTAGAATCCTCCCCCAACCTCGATCTCCTTGACAATTTTTTTTTTGAGTTAGGACCTAAGGTCATCATAGACCTTGATTCCTGATGAGAACCATACCTAAACTAAGCCTAAGGCCTTAGTCCTTTAGGTTTTTTAAAAAATGAAGGCATCTACACCAAATTTTGTTTTAGCTTCCAAGTCTTGATTGGATCAAAATAATTGATGACCCAAACCGAAAAGAGTTTTCAGTCCCAACTACACCAAGGTCCGTTAAGGGTTCCAAGTCCTGATTGGACCCTAATAGATGATAGGTCCATCTGGGTTTCCAAAACCTAAATGAACATGCTTATACAATGAGCTAATATAATTTTTGGACCTTGACTCCTACAAAGGTAAAGGTAAAGTTGGGATTATGAATCCAAACCAAACTTCATAAATAAAGGTCCAGATCTTGAGTCTGTTCCCAATCCCGACACCCTCTTGTTAAGAGCAAGGTTCCATCAGGCTTTCAAGTTGTATAGTCATAAAATTTCACCCCTCTTAATTTCACATACATTCTTGCATATGCTTTAGTGTCCATTCCCTTAGCATCTTGAGTAGGCTCATTTTAGCCCCTGTATCAGCCTTTTCCCTTCTCAGGATGCTCCAACACCCTTTTCAGTAGCTATCTTTGTATGTCCCTTTGCATTGGACTTTGTGCTTTTCCCGTTCTCATTTTTTTGTAGCGTGACATGTTTGAACACTAGCATGCCACACAAATGTCTACGCATTGTGCTAGCGTGCCGTGACGCTTTAATGCTCAAACAAATGTCTCTGAGAATGTTTGCCACTTGTCACCTCCTTTTTTTGGTGGTAATAGACTAGGACGCTTTGTAATAGTTGAAGAAGCTTCTTTTCTCTCCTTAAAAGTAGTCTTTTCACTCCATTTGCATTTCTGACTTTTTCCAACTTCTTCTAGTTCCATTCCTCTGCTTCTTATTTCTCTCTAGCTCTTCTTCTCCTATCTTGCTCTTGCTTGTACATCTCCATTGCTTGCTACTGTGTGGTCAATTTTTGTACATGTTAAATATGTAAAAAAAATTGAATCAAACACACCAATAAGACATTATATTAAAAACAAAATATTAAAATAATAAAGATTACAAACTCAGTATCGTGTTATCAATGTCGTCCTATCGTCCTCTATCTCTAGTATTTTCATTGATTCCAGCTGGCTCTTAGATTGTATGCTAGGCTCAATGAACAGTCTTCCTAGAGAATGAGATTGAATATGAAATACATGTAATGCTTAAGCTAAGACATGATTATTCTAAAACATGATTGCTAAGATGATAGATTATGATGATGCTATGAATAATAAAACTATAATGATAATGCTAGAATGCTATAATGCTAGAATGCAATTAATCTCTAATCCATCTATTGTGTGTTGTGTAACCCTTTCTTGGATTGGTTGTGCTATTTATAGAGTCTTTCAAAAGATTTTGATTGGCTGATATGATCAATGATTGTGAAAATTCTTGGTAGATCGAACGGTTGAAGATGGATAAGACTGAAGAAAAACAAAAGAAAACAAAAAACAAGATTTGTTTTCTTTTTTGTAAAAGAGGTAAGATAAGATAATAAAGATGAATTGTAAAAAATCATCTTTTTGTGAGATTATGGAAAGATTTTGAAGAAGATAAATAATGAATTATTAAATTCAATTATTCATTTAAGGGTGACAGAGATTCTTCTTAAAATAGAATATTTACCCTAGATTTGAAGAATAATGGAAGATTTTATAATTAAATAGAATATTTAATTATGATTCTAAAAAGATATGGAAGATATTCAATTAAATAAAGATATTTAATTAAACTTTTTAAGAAATGACATTTTAATGAAATTAATTAAATACGATATTTAATTAATTAGAAGAAGATTTGAAAAGAAATATTTAAATTTAATTAAATCAAAAGGACTTAATTAAATTCAAAAAGTGATAATTAATTAAAATAAATAAATTGTATTTATTTAATTAATTAAGTGGACATATGAATGTGAAATAATTAAATTAAAATCGATTTATTTAATCATGATAGAAGAATAAATTGAATGAACAATATAATTAAATTAATTAAATTTAATCATATGTAAAAGACTTTAGAAAAATTAATTAAATAATAAATATTTAATTAAATGCCAGGATTAATCAGATATGACCAATTTTATGCATCTACGTTTTGCCCCTCTTTGAAGTGATGTGTGAAACACATTTCTTCAAACAAAATATTCCTGCTTTCGAAATTTGTTGTGTTTGACTATGCCCCTTTTCTGAAAAATATGCCCTTGACCTGATTCTGATATGTTTCCGATCGAAAAATGTTGCTGGTGTTAATGATGCCCCCTTGGGAGATAAATCACTGATGAGGATGGGTTGTTGATAATGTTGGAAAAATGTGATTTGCTGACGAGATGTGAATTCAATGATTTAGCTCTCAAAAAATGATGTATAAGGATGCCCCAGTGTGAAAATAAAGTCAAAGTTAGATAAAAATATAAAAAATGCCACAAAACTTACCTTTGGTTGACCTTTAAAAGGTAAAAAGGTAGAAAAGGACAAATCATTTGCACTTTTTGAATTTTAGAATCCTATTGCTCTGATAGTGACCTGGCAAGATGGAGATTCCGTACCACCAACATAGATTCAAGCGGGCCCGCCGATACTAGAGACCAGCTGCGTATGGACCACCGGTGAGTCAATCCAACCTCTTTTGTTGTCAAATTTTTCTATTTTGAATCAATTTTTAATGTTTTGTCCACTGATTTAGGTTTGAAATTTCTGTTTTAGCACTTTTAGAAAAGTTTTAGTGCTTTCGATAGTTGTTTGAGTGCTTTCGATGTGTGTTGTAGCGCATATAGGATGAATTTAGTATGTTAGTTGTAGAAACCAATTTAGCGCATTCAATAAAAAGAGTAGCGCTTCTAGGATGCCATAAGAAAATTAGGGTTTGAGCGCATCTAGAGAAAACATTAGCGCATTTAGGGTGTTCGCGCATCCAAGGAATATAGTGGCGCTTTGGTTTATAGTTTTAGCACTTAGAGGGAAATAGCGCATAGAGGAAATGTTTGAGCACATCCAGAGAAAAGAATGGTGCATCTGAGTTTTAGCACATCCAGGATACAAAATAGCGCATAGAGGCCGTAGATTAGCGCATCTAGGAAAAATAGGCAAAATGTGTGTTTTGATGAGAGTGATGAAAGAATGATGATGTATATTGCTTCCTTGG